>JAQOWM010000914.1:290000-578829 GCA_029041755.1 Resseliella maxima | reverse complement strand
TATGCTTTTAATGAAAAATTGGAAATAAATCGTCAACATTTCGGTAAATAAACGAAGATCGCTTTATCGAATCGATTTTTTTTCAAAGAAAATTTGAAATTGAACTGTTTTGGCTGTTTTTGTGATTTAGGACAGGTTTTTCTTTTTACTTTCATTGTAATTTTTTCTCGGTTCGCAAGGAAAGTAATGGAAATTTCTAATACATATATGCATATTCTTTGTCAAATTGAATAATAAATTGTAATTTAATGATTGAAATAAATTCGCTTCACTCCGAAAGCCTGGTCCAGTGTCATGAATACTGGCATTGTTTTGATACCTCTTTATTTTATTAAAATCGAACAAAAATGTGATATAGTGAATACATATTTATACGATAGCGTCAATCGCTCATTATGTAAAGCGGCGCATACGCAATATCGTTTTGTCTCATTGCAATTGCGCTTTTCAAATATAAAACTGACCCATATAAATCTGTATTTACATTTTTTAAGGTGAATGTCACAAGTGTCAAATGGGGTGAATTTACATTCTTAATTTAGCAAAATAAATTGGTCAAACTAACATCAAGTTGGTGTCACCAAATATGCAATATATAAAAGAAAGAAAAACAGCAACAACTTCCAAAGAAACCGAATGTTGTGTATTTACCTGATTTTGCTGCTTCATGTAGTGTCATTCCTAATCCACCGATATTCTTGAGGTATCCGCTGCAAATGTTTTTTGGTAAATAAACAAACTTATTATTCTTAGATTGACCAATAACTCGGTTAAACAATTGAATTGGGATTTCTGTTCGTCATAGTAGCCTTTGTTCAAAGTATATAAAGCAAATATGACTGCATGTAGAATATTAGTTTGGTGTTAACTGATTTAGTGTGTGAAATGAAAAGAGTCAATTTCGAATCGTCATTAGAAAGTTGCATAATACAACAAATATTCTACACAATTCCCACTTCAACTGAATTGAGGTCACAACCATGAATATTTTTTTTTGAGCAAATTTTCGTGAATATGAACTACAACCTAACTTTTTAATTATTATAAAATTGAACGCATGATTTATTAGTTTTACTTACCCAGATGTTGTTTGCGAGAAAGCTTCTCTCTTAAGGACACTCACACAAAGAATTATAATTAGTAACGCTTTCATTTTCGACAAATTTTATTCAAAATATTTGATCTGACAAATGCGAGACCATATGTTGTTGTTACAACTAAATCAAATAAAATAGTCAATTTTCACAAAATCCTGACGAAAATCACATTGAATGCAACTAGTGATTTTGATATATAAGAGAATGCATATTAAAACAATTTATCTTGAATTAAAATCTCCAGAATCTTAAATTAGATCATGTATTTCTCTTTGTTGGCTCGGTTTAGATAATTGCAATGCGAACAATATTGTTTTCCAGATCAAAGAACGAATTCAATATTTTTGTTTAAACCAACAGAAATGACGTTTTTTATATTTTATATTTACTTAAAAATTTGTTCTTTTTTTTTTTTTTTTTTTTGATTTTGATTAGCTTTTTTACACTTCTCCTTCACAATTTTCAGTTTAAAACTTTGGAATAGATTTTTGTTCACATTCACTTAATACGTGTTTAACAATTTTATTTTATTTTATTTAACATTAACTCAATGGTTTCGTTTTTCTTGCAACTTACATTATTGTGGAGAAACAATTTGGGAAAAACCGTGAACAATAATTTCGTATATTTGAGCACTTTATTGGTTTGAGAAGTGTTGGTTGCTGAGTGATTAATTTAAATAACGAAAGTAACATTCATTTGACTTCTATAGAAATTTTTTCCCATACGGAGTTTTATTTTGGAACTAAGTGCGTAAGAAAATTTTCTTGTTCGATTAAATGTTATGTGTAATTTTGATACAATCTTAAATAAGTTTCATTTTTTAAAGCGAAACTTCTTGATTTTTTTTTTATCAGTTAGTTAGTCATTGAACAAAAATGTAAGCGATATATGAGTAACTGCGTAAGTGATATTTTAGATCGTTTTCTTTTTATACAAATAAATATCAAAATCTTCTGCTTACATCAAAAAATATCCATTTATCCTCAATGAATACATCATTACATAGTCTAATTATGAATTTATATATTGGAAGCTCGAAAGTAAAAATCATTATTCTTTTGCCCAAAATAACCCTATTTTGCTAAACATTATTTCAAACTATATAGTTAATGGTAAAACAAATCCTTTAAATCTAAAAACAAGATTTAAACCACAACTGATAGACTTTTAGGTTTTTCTAGATTGGAGGATGAAATATTAATTTTAGTGAAATTTGTGGAGTTTTTTTCATAATTTTCATTCAAATAATATATTCAATTGAACAAACATTGATTATCGAGAGATTAATTGATTTGAAAGAAATGAAAAATTAGTTACAATTTGTAAATATCTTATTCTTATTATTGCTGTAAGCTATTTTTCTATTTTTCTTAGCATGTGTGTTGTAGTAGAGTTGAAAAGACTTGTTATTATTTTCATGAAACTTTAAACCTCCTAAGTATTTTCTCAAAAGGAGGCGTCGTGGAAACCGAATTTTTGCTCAAAATTTTGATAATATTGGTCACACTATTTTCTACTGATATTTGTAATTTGTAATTTCAAAATATCTTCAAGATCTTTGACCCTAACTAAAGGTGTAAATGGACAAAATTTAGTACGTCCGTCCGAATCGACTGTTAAAGGAGAGGTGGATTCGTTTGATACCCACGACTGTAACATTATCGAAATTGAGTTAAACCGTGTTGAATCATCCAAGATGGAGTGGTCCAAGTTGGTCCAAAATAGAATTAGCCATGATGGCATTATGACAAATCATCAGTCAAAATTTGAGCCAAATCCGCAATTACAAACAAAAGCTATGGAGGTGGACAACTTTTGGAAGAAAAGAAAAAAAGAATAAACAGAACCAATGTAATAGCCCTACATTTCATGTAGTGCTAAAATGAGTTTATCAAAAGAAACAAATAATCACATTTCTATTTTGTATTTCGGAAACAGTTTTATTTTAGATCCAAGTTACGATTTGAATTGATTGTATTTTGATCAGAATTCAAAGTCAAAGTTAAATCATTCATCAACGATTGATTGAATGACTGCCAATTCACTCAGTAGGTCGGGCATTTTTCACTTATTGGTCCGCTTTTTACAATTGTGTGCATGCTTCTTATCTCAAATTCAACTAAACCAACAGCATCAGTAACACTGCATATACCTGACTTGGTAATCGAATCCAGGTTCATCATATGGGATGTCCATTGCAATTTTTTTAAGATAATTGTCTGACCATTGGGCCACTTTTTTACCTAAATAGTGCATAAACCTGGAACCGCCGTGAAAGAGATTGCTGTAACACTAACAAATATATGCATAATGTTTGAATTTAATACAAATACAACGATTGTTTTATTCCCTTTTGCTCTATCATGTTCACTAAATGACAAAAAATCAAATGAAAATATTGCCTTGTTGTGTCATTTAAAATAAATGCTAGATGGTTTTGTATTTCAATTGTTTGCGATTGTGATGCCATTTCTTTGGTATTACAACGATGTTAGAATGGTTTACTTCATAATATTCTTCACTTTATTGATTTTACTATAGAAATTTAAATTTCTAACACTTATGAAAACTTGAATATCAAAGTCGTACCAAACGTATCACAAATTTGAATAATAGAGATTCACCAACGGTTAATGAAAGGAAATATTGCCTTGTTACTTTTAACATTTTGGTACGACTTTGATATTCAAGTGTTAGAAATTTAAATTTCTATAGTAAAATCAATAAAGTGAAGAATATTATGAAGTAAACCATTCTAACATAGTGAAAGCAGATAAATAGATCCATATCTATTTATCTGCTTTCACTTTTTCAAAAAAAAAAAAAAAAGAACATGGGAAAAAATCTATTTTTCTGTTGTTGAAGTCTGAAGTGATTTAAATTGATTCAGGAAGATTTGATTACGTTACTATTTGAAAATAAATTTGTGTAAGTGGTCACCCTGAGGTGTTATATTTCAATATATGCCTGTTTTTGGCATTTTCCATCAAATTTGTTAATGTTTCGACGGTTATTTCTTGGCGAATGTTGGCTTTAAGTTTGTCTAAAGACCTTGGTATGTAAATGTAAGCATTTGAATTCAAGTAGTCTTACAGGAAAACTTCAAGAGTCTGTTTTTTCATAACCCGAGGATTTTCTGTGGCATTCCGACAATTTTGGCCGAGAAAAACATCGTCTAAATATAATATAAAAATCTGATAAACGTTCACATTGCGCCATTCAACTTGGATGAATTCATTTTGAAAAATGGATGTTATCAAATCTCCTTGAAGCGAATAAAATTATTTTCGAGTTGAACAGTAAAAAATGTATATTTATTCAAATTCTTTTTAAACAATAAATTAGATGGATCCTAACATCTTTTGTTATAATAGAAAAAAAAGATTTTCAAACGAAAAAAAAAAATGCTTAAAAATATCAGGTATTTATTATAGATTTAACTTAGTCTTTTAAATTCCATTGATGTCGAATAAATTGATTTTCCATAAAAATCGGAATTATTATGAAACACGCCTTCCCGAGAAATGAAAATAAACAAATTGTGTCGGATAAGTTTTGTTGCTGCTTTCGGTCAATTTTTAATTCCTTTGGGCATATTGGAAATGCGTTAACAAAACGTGCATATTCGATATCCATGTGTTTGATGAATCAATCTTCATTCCCATAGGATTCCCAATCTTCATTCTCATAGGACTGTTGAATAGAAGTTTAATAAAATATCAATAAAAAAGAAGCAATCTTGTTTTTGTGTATTGAAAATGTCTATTAATGTAAGAAAAAAAAAAGAAATAAAAAGACTATCAATTTACTTGTAGAAGATTTTCCAGAGTAACGCATTCTTCGGTATCACAATAATTTCTCCATTCTTTGAAGGCTTTTTCAGTAGCTACGGAATCTTCATGCACCAATTGAATTAATACTAGAGCAACAGTCAGTCGTTCGATGAGCGAACCATTTCTTTTACCCTGATGTATGCCAATCTCAAGACGTACTAATATCGGCTGCCTTGCCGTATTCAAAGTTTTAACTGACCATTAATACATCGATGGCATGCTGTAGTACGTTAATGGCAGCTGTTGTATCTTCTGATTCATTCATTTTTGCATCTTCAGATCCATTTGAACGGGTGAACATTGCTATTGATATAATTGATATGCTCTATAGGCAAAATCCATTATTTCTTCATTTGTTGTGCCTCGGTGCCAATTTTTTTTTCTGCTACTTTATCAACGTTAGCATCGGTAGTCATTTTCAATAAATTCTATATATGGATGGTAAGGATTTCAGTTTACAATAGGTAAAACTTCAGCTTTGCATTTTTCCAAGTGGCAGTAAATTTTAATGCTCTCTCACTTTCACTACCACTCTCTCTATCTCTCATTCGTCCTATTTTGCACTATTTTTTTTTTTTTTTTATCAATTTTTCACATGATGAATTCAATTGATTATCGCCCTTCGATGATTTGTTGTAGAATTTTTAATGAATTGTCGATTGTCAATTTTTGAAAATTGGAATTGGAGATTTTTTATGTAAATTTCAATAAAACTATTATTTGATTTTGTAATTTATATTAATTCACTGGTTTTTTCGATACGTTTGTTATGTCTTTTATACATTCTTCACTTTGTGTTATTGTTTTTTTCTTCTTTTTTAGCGACGACGATATTTTCTATGAAATTGACAGTTTGTGCGCACGCACACTTCAGCAAGATGATACGACATGAATTTCTCACACAAGAAAACGGGATGATTCGTTCTGTTTTCAAACAAATACATTTACGCAAGGTGATGTGTGACGTTGTTTAGTGCTGCTGCTGTTGTTGCTGTTGCTGTTGCTGCTATTGATATTGCTGGTGCCTAGTTCTGTTATTTCTGGTGCTTTGAATGTGTTGTGTATGATTCTTAGTAGCATGCATTGGTCGTATTGAAGAACGATGTATAACATACACATATGACAACCTGTTAAAGTGTAAACGTCAAATTTACATAGCAAAAGTGTGAGTAAGCAATAGAACATTAGTTGAATAAAAAAAATTGATATGGACGCAATGAAATATACAAAGAGTGAATATTGTTGGAAAGTGACAGATTCCATCGCATGCTCATATTAATGCGCGTGCATACACATACACACACGTACATGTACACGCACACGCACACATCGATACAGTCCAGAAAATTAATTGAACTGGAAAATGCTTTGATAAATCGTAATACCAAACATGAGCATGAAATAGCGTATTATTATTGTTGTCCGTGAAATTTATAATTTCATATCAATAACAAATTTTTCGAATGATTTGAATGTGTGACTCGTTTTAATTTTTTCTGTTTTCGTTGTTATTTTTATCTAATCGGTTGTGTGTGATCAACACGTAAAGTCAAATAATTTGTACGGGAATGAATCATCATTTATAATCACAAGAGGAAAATTTTTTTATCCTTTGTTTCGCCATTCAATTTCATTTAATTCGAAGCATCAAGTGCGGCAACATTCAAAGTTTTCATTTTGTTTGGTTTTGTGTATCAATAAGATAGAATAAATTTGTGAATTTTGATAATTCGTGTGGCTTTTTTTTTTTGTTGCTCTCTGTCTCTGATTGGGTGAACGCTTTAATTTTCGGTCAAACCAATTTGAATGTATGGGCTGTCAAATAACAAAAGAAGAAGATGAAAAAACAAGTGATCAGCAGTCAAATACTGAACACAACACTGAAACAATGGCACAAAAATCGACAGCTGCATCGGATAAATCCAGATTAGAATGGAAATTATGTGTGGTAATTGAATTTTCTTTTTCTTTTGTTTTTTTTTAATTCAAATCATTCAGATCAAAATTTGAAAAAATTGCATTTCAAATTTTTGGTGACATGTACTTTTAAAATTATTTGTTTTTTTTTTTTTTTTTTTTTTTTTGTAATTGCGTACTTAGGCAAAAGATACACCCGAGCCCGAATTTGATTTATCTGATTGTAATTTAAAGGAGATACCGTCTGGTGTGTTTGTATTGTGTCGTATTTTACTCAAACAACGTCTTAATTTACAACAAAATCAATTACAATCATTGAATGGAGGTGGTGCACTGAAAGATTTAAGCAATTTAACAATAATCAACTTGAGTTTCAATCGATTTACACGAGTGCCTGATGAATTTTGTTACACACTTAAAAACCTCAGGGTAAATAATTTAAGTAATTTGTATGAATGTGACTAAAAATAGTTTCAACATCGTTCAATGAATCATACGAAATTATATGATCTGACACATGTTAATAGCGCCTTTTTTTTCGTCATTTTCTTCAAACAATCGATTTTATTTTGTTGATTTTATTTCATATCATTTATTCATTAATATTTTTTCTCCCATTTATTTACAATGCAGGAACTATTTCTATCGCATAATGTAATCGAAATTCTACCCGAAGCCATAAATAAATTGACCAATTTAGAATTGCTAGATGTATCATACAATAGACTAACTCGAATCGATCAAATCGGTTTTATGCCGAATTTACGTATTTTAAATATTACTGGCAATACCAATATAACCATATTATCCAATCAGCTAACCACATGTGACAGTTTAACGGATATTGTTCTTGATGCTGAATACATTTTATATCCACCAAATGATATTATTGAACGAGGTACCGTTGACATTCTTAAATATTTACTTGAACACAATCAACCATGTGATGAAATACCATTGAATAATTTAAACAAACATGCACAACATATTAAACGAACAACCGCCCATATGCTTGACGTTGAACGGGGTAAAGATGTATTGAATACAACAAATGATAAATTTTCACGTGAACAGGTTCGGACTAAGCATTATTACATTTATTTATTTATTTACTTTTTCAATAGTCGGACGAGCATTTTACTTAGTTCGATTTAGTAGTTTTAACTAATTTGGATTAGTTTAACAATATTTGATTCAAATGAGAAAGAAAATTTCCCAAATAAAACATGCACATTTTCCACATTTAATTTCATCAAACTGCTTTTATTTAAATTTCAGAAATTCATGGAACGTGAACGATCCGAACTAGAAAGATATTCAAATTTGGAGGCAGAATTACATCAGCAACAACTCAAACGGAAACAAGATCTATTGCAACATTTGTTACAACAACAAAATGAATCCGATACGCTCATACAACGAATGCAAAAAGAAAAAGATTCCGAACGCCACAAATTAATCGAAGACATTCTACTAGGTAAAAGTATAAAAAAAACTTTCCCAATTTGCCAATTTAATTTCGAATTTTGGCATATTTGGTTTGTTTTGAAAACTTCAACTGGGCAAAATATTTCATTAAAAATCATGTTGAGTTGAAAATATTGAGAATTCAATAAAAAAAAAAAAAAAAAAAAAAATCAATTTTCTTTGGGAAAAGTAAAAATTTTTTGAAAATAATTATATTTTATTGGAAAACCAAATCGATTAAACAATTTCAATTGAATGATAAAATAATGTGAAAAATTTCATATTACAATTTCAGCTGAATCAAATGCAGGTCTGATTGTGGATCAATTGATAACATTAAAAAGTGGTCCAGATCAGGCATTACTGGAGCAAGAAGAAGAAGAACAACGACAATTGTTGGAAACACTTCGTATAAATCATGATGATTTACGTAAACGTGATATATTAACAGCGATGACCGAACTTTTGGAATATGAAACAAAGCAAATTGAATTGTACAATGAAAAACGTGATTCAACATCAAAAACATTGCTTGAACATGAAAGTAATACAAATCAATTGTTGGATAATTTATTTAAAAATAATGATAAAGATCGAGCGATGGTTGTGTCAAAAATTACACAAGATGAAGAACTGCAAAAGGCGGCCTTTGCTACATTGATTGAAAAAAATGATGCACGAACTTGGGGGTTAATTGAACAAGTGCGCATCGTTGAATCGCAATTAGCCTCGATGACAAACTGTGAAATTGAGCGCAAAAAATTGCACATGGATGATCAAATTGTAAGTCGACATTCATTTTGCTCATTTTTTTTTCTTTTATTCATTAAACATTCATTACATACACGATACACTTTTTCATATATTTTTTTTTCTTTCTCTATCTCTTTCTCTCTCTCCCTCCCTACGAATATTTCCTTTTTTCGAAATTGTTTGTTCACTTTGTATATTCACAAGGGAAAAGACGCAGTAGATATTATAAACAAAATTATTCGTATTAGCGTTCAGCGATTACAAAATCACAACCATATATGCGAAAAGTAGCCGTTTTTCTCATTTTATTCAGCTAAAAATATTTATTTTTTCAGCAAGTATTTTCATATTTTTCAGTATTAACGAAGCTATGCTAAATTTCAATTGAATTAGTATTTTTGCATTCAATGAAAAAAAAAAAAAAAAAAAAAACACAAAAACTTCAAATGAGTTTTTTCTCAATTTTATTTTCATTTCATTTTTTGTTTTGATTTTGATTTTCGTTTTAAAGTCATAAATGATCGTGCAACACATACCATATTGTTGACATTTGATGTCAGGTTTACAGTACTGAATCGTAGAAACTTCGTAACAATTCCGTTATGTCAAAAATATATTTCACTCAAACTGAGATTAATAATAGCAGGCAAATAGTAAAAATGTAAACAAATGAGGAAAATAGAGTGAAGTTATTTGCAGAAAATCAGAGAATATGAAAAGATGGAAAAAAAAAATAAAGATGATGAAAAAGTTCAGTTTAAAATATGAATAGTGTAAAAAAAACCTGGAAGAATATAAAACATGAACAATTTATGAGAAAAATTAAGAAGAAAAAAAAACTGAAAGAATTTTCATTTGTAAACTAATTTAATTTATTGTTTTTCCATTTCTAATTATGTAGGTTGATTTGAGTGACCAAAGAGTGAAATTAACGTATGTTCTATTGGATTTATTAGAACAACAATCGTCACGAAAGCGAGAATTATTGAATACGCTGGTTTGCCTTGAATCACAACGTGAAAATGAGCATCAAGACTTTTGGTTGTTACAATATCAAAAATTACTCGACTCACAGCCGGGCGAACAAACATTTCGATCAACCAGCATTGATCCGATGCTTGGTTATAATTTTTTAATAAACGGTGTCGTTCATTGTATACCATTTTTATCAAGATTATGGCAATCTGATAAATGCAATATTGAAGATATAAACGATAAAGATCTAATTGAAGCTGGTATTAAAAATCCATCGGATCGTGAAAAAATTTTACAATCGATTCGAGATTTTCTCAAATTAGAACAACCACAATTACAAACTCAAACAAAAACAAAAGAAGCAATATTACAACACCAGCAGCAGCAGCAGCAACAGCAACAGCAGCAGCAACCCAATGCACCAGAACAACAATCCACCTCAAATGACGAACAAACTACAACGGATATGGATTCGGAATGCGTTATATGCATGGAAGAACCGGTAAGATTTTTTTTTTTGTGTTTTTTCAATTTTTATTTAAAAAATTATCTAATTTAAAAAAAAAAATCAATCCTTTTTTGATTTAATAATTATTAATTCTCAAATTTCATTGTAATCGATATTATTTTTCATTTTTTTTTTTTTTTTTTTCTTCAAATTCTCACACTTTCAGTGTAAAATAATATTTTTGCCGTGTGGACATCTTTGCTGCTGTCTAAACTGCCAAACGACGATCGAGAATTGTCCAATGTGCCGTGCGATAGTAGAACGGCGCATTAAAATCATCAAAGCCTAATCATTCCTAACTTTTTAAAAGAGAAAATTAGTTATCTTTTTTTTTTTTCTTCTAAACTTAAGAGGAATTTTTTAAAATAATCGATTATTATAAAATGCAAATTTTCCGTTTCATGATGAAAAGAAGCTACATGCATATGTTGCACAAACTCTGTTGATTTTGTCTCCTTTTTGTTCAACAAGTGATCGTGTTCATCCTAGTCACAACGATTCTTTTTTTTTTCTCTAATAAAACAAATAGTTGTAGTTGACGATTTTTTCAAGCATTTTTCTCTCGTATTTTCTTTAACTAATGATATAATTAATTATACATACTATTTAGCCTTTTATTCTTTACACCAAGAAAAAAATATTTAAAAGAAAAAAATACAAAAAAAAAAAAAAAAAAAAAAAATTCTAAAGTGTTTTAGCACAAATGTTGATTAAATCATTTTAAATAAAGTTATAACAATCAAAGAGACATTTCGATGTTAAGATTTTTCTTTTCTGTAATTTTTGTTTCATTGAACCGCTTTGCTTACAAATGTGCGAAGTTGCATATAAAAGGAATTTATTGCCTTTTACACCATCTGTACGAGTACGGTGTGAATTTGAATGAATTTCAAACAAAACTTTGAAAGTTCACACAATGAATTTTTGTGCCGTATAGCATTGATAAATCGCATAGGTGGATTGATGCATTGATGAAAAACTTGCAATTATACGAATTATGTAAAAATCAATCTCTTTATGTAAAACTGTCTGCAACTTCTAACTGTCAGAAAATAAAAATTTAACAATAAACTGCATAATTGACATGTTCTTTAGATGAATTACATCAAATATGGTATTAGTCAATTTTTTTTTTTTTACTTACAATATACCAGACTGTTTTTTTTTTTTTTTTTTTTTTTTTTATTGAAACAACTATTATATTTGATTAGACCCATAGTCCAATGAGCACTTGATATCAAGAGAGCAATGAATTGAAGTCAATAATAACAGTGATATGAACAGTTTAGTTGAATTGGTATATACTCAAATATTTTGCTTTTTCAATAATCATATGAATATTGAAAAAGCAAAAAACAAAAACAAAAGTAATAACAAATATAAATTTCATGTTTTTCATTTCAATTTAACTATTTTTATATCAAAAATGAAAATTTTTATGTCTATATTAAAGATAAAACTTATTATTCAATTTATATATTATCACGCATTTAAATATTATGGCCTAATTCAATTTCAAAATATATATATATATACAAATCTCATTGAATCTCATCATTCCGTTTACAAAATAATAAACAATTTAAAATTAAATGACATTTGGAAAATAGAAACTATACAACAACGTTGATTAATAACTAAATTTTGGTAATTTGAACACGCACAACGTACATTATATAAAATCGAATGTTGTTGTCAAAACAAAACTCATTTATGCAATTAATAATTTCTCCTTTTCCACCATTATATTTTGCTCATTTGCTACGGCATTGATATTGATATTGAAATTGGATGCTGTTTGTTTTTTTGTTTTCAATGATGTTGTTCGGCCTGAAAAATAGTCTTCAATTTCTTGCAGTGATTTCCCTTTTGTTTCTGGCAAGAAGAAATAGTAGAAAATTGTACCTGCCATGAAAAAAAAAAAAAAAAAAAAAAAAGAAAACAGAAAGTTGATTGATGGTGAATTTTTATCAACATTTTATCTAAAGACATTTTCAAACGAAGCACGAACCTATTAAAGAAATGGCTCCATATAAAATGAATGTACCATGTTGATGTAGTTCAGATGCAAGCATTGGATACGTTTTAACAACAATAAATACAAATATATGGGCTACAAATGTAGTCATTCCACCAACTAAACCGCGCACTTTTTGTGGATATAATTCGCCAATCATCACCCATGGCACAATCAAATAGCCAATGCAAGAGCAAATTGTGAATGCAAAAATGCAAACCACTGGAAACCATGTGTACATTGCCGGAGTATTTGGATCCAAATAATACTTGTATTGAAGATAACCACCAAGGCATACCTTAGGGGAAAATAACGAGAGTAAATAAAAATAAATATTGTTAATATTCTGCAATAATTGCAAATATTCTAAATATATGACTAAATCTAGGGGGTAGGCACAGTTCAAAGATTCATTTAAATTCACTTATATCAAAAAGATTCATGATGTAAAGATGCGATTCTTTAAAATTCACTCAGATCCATTACGATTTAATGGTTTATATTTAATTTATTGCAAAAACGCTGCTATTTATTTAAATTCACAGAGATTTATAGAGATTCACTCTTTTTTTTTTCTCGCATCTACCCGCTAGATAAATATTCTAAATATGTACTGAATATTGTATATATATTTATAAAGGATTCTCAATCCCTAGAACATACCATTGATAAACCACAGCCAATACCTGTAATTTTTAACAATTGAAATTAGTTTGGTTTTTCATTTTAATGATGAAACGATATTGAATTTTAATATTCATAAAAAAATAAATGACTTACTTGAAATGAATGTAAGTGGACGACGACCACAACGGCGCATGCATATGCATCCTTGATGGAAACAACAAAAGACAATTAAAATTAAATTAAATAATGTGAATATTTTGTAAATATTTGTAAATATTGTGAGTATATGTCCGATTTGCATGAATATGCGGTGAATATGACTTAAATATTGTAATTAGATAAATATTGTTTAAATTTGAGATTGATTGTTTGAGAGTATACTACGTCATGTGCTTGTAAAGAAAAAAAAAAATCTTTAGCAAATGGTTCTTTGGTGTCCGAAAACACTATCTACATGACCAAAACATATGAAAATAGTATAGATAATTTCCAAGATCATTGATAAGTATCTATGACAATTATAATTGTTTGCTGATCATTTGGAAGTTCTTTGAACATTTTTGTGATTTCATGTGCCACTTTATATGCAACTTTTTTGTCAATCAATTTTTAGTGTTGACTTATGTTTTGATAACGACATGTTAAATTTTGTTGTCTTGAACTCAGCTAACAAAACTCAATTTTAAGCAATATGCGTATTTTTCATCTAAATATCTACTAACAAATATATAAATATAAATATTATATGTATATATCTAACCAACAAATGTGAAAATCAATCGAAAAACACCCATAAAAATGGTACATGTATTTGAATCCCATGTTGTACCGGATACTTTGAACACTTCAACCGCATAGAATGTAACTGTATTAACACCACTAAATTGATACATCATAAAGTACAACACAAGTATGATGAATGGTTTCAATGTGGCCGGACTAAAGAGTGCATCGAGTGTTTCTCTAAATGATGGTGCTCTGGAAAGTGAAGAAAAAAAAAATCACATGTTTATTCTCTCAAAAAAAAAAAAAAAGATTTATTTTACGAAATCCACAAAAATTTTTTACGGACATTTGTAATTTTGAAAATGTTCTAAATAAATGTTTACTTACGCATTCAGTTGAGCTTTCTGCGCAAAATCTTGTAAATGATCAACTTCACGTTGAATATTATATTTTGATCCACGTAATTTGGATAAACTTCTGGCTGCTTTTTCTGGTCGCTCACGTGCCACATAATAGTTTGGTGTTTCGGGCATAAGACACATTAAAACAAAAGCAACCGTTGGAATGATTGTTGATGCTGCCGATAATTGTTGCCATGTTATGTACGATCCAAGTACATATTGCCAAAGAACACCAAAACTAATACCAACCGCTGCCATTGCGCTAAGCATTCCACGCAAATGTGGTTGCGTTACTTCGGAAGTGTAAACACGTGCTGGTGCTCCAACTTTAATAAGAATTTTAAATTTTAAAAGTGAAAATAATTCATTAGTTTTTTTTATTTCGACATTTTTTTTCAGTGTTCTTCGTGTGCTTGCTTATAAGCGGCTGCTTTTTCTAAGATACTTTAATAAGCCCAAGAAGAGCACTGTTTTTTTTTTCTATGAATTGAAATAGAAATGGATACCTAATCCAGAACCAAGACCCATCAATAAACGACCAGCATAAATCATATACACATTTGTTGCAACCGAAATGAGCAAACAACCGAGAATCAATGGAATTTCAGTCAACAATAGTGTCTTCTTTCTTCCAATTCGATCCATCTAAAGGAACGCAAAAAAAAAACAATTTATAAATTCAATATATATTTCAATGAAAGCTTGTTTGAGTCAAAAGTGCATTGAACTAACCAAAATACCACTGAGAATGCATCCAATTGGAGTACTTGCCGATGAGAACGAAGCTGAAAAAAACAAAGAAAAAAAAAAGCTGTAAAAATATAAATACGGAAATAAATGAAAGAATAAAAAAAACAATCGAGAAACATATGTGCAAATATCACAAAAACGCCTATCGTCTGCTTCGGTCTCTTGTTTCTTATTACTTTATGCTTTGTTGTTGTTCTTGTTGTTGTTGTTATCAAATTTATCGGTCAATTTTCGAGCAAAAAAGGAAAAAAAAAAAACAATTCATAGCATTTCAACATTTGGCTGTGTTTCGAATAAAATGTAAGCTGAAATCGAATCACATGCAAAGGACAAATACCATTTTGATAAATAATCATAATACCATCAAACGCCTTTACATAAATTTCAGTGGAAATTAATGTATACATATCTTCGTCTTCTTTTTATGTTGCATTTGTTTTTGAATATAGTTCGTGCTCTCAAATTAAATGGCATTAACTATAATCAGTTTATATTTTCATTTATACATTGTGAAGCAAGCTTGTTCACATGTTTACTATAACAAATAAAAACAATGTTGTAAAACGATAAGCAAACTCTTTATCATTTTGAATCGAAATAAATGTTGGTTGCCAAAGAAGAAATAAAGCGTAAATAAGTTTCGGATTCGCTTTGAAATAAATTGTGGCAAAACTCAGACGTGCGAACGGGATGAGGGGATGGGGGGGGGGGGGTGTACTTCCTTGAAGATATTTTTCCAAACTTCCCTAATTTTATTTGGATTTTTTTTGCTCTTCAATTTTTTTTAGACCACTGGACCTTCCCTTTCAATAAACAACCAGCCTAAATTGCGAACCTGATACATTGCTACTGATGGCTGTAATTTGTAATGAAGTGTACCCGCTTCACAGCTATGCGAGCATCATTAGGGGTTCATCAGGTTTATATACCACCTGCCCCCCTAAAATACTCAAGCGTGCGCCCTTCTGGGCAAAACTCTATATAAAAATGTATTTAAATCTGACTAATTGTATCTGACTAATTGTTTTGTAATACGATTTAGAAAATATCAACAAAAAATATCGATCTATTGAATGTGTGCATATAAAATAATGACAGCCAGACAGCCAAACAATCAAAATGTAATGAATTTATACAGATTGCCGACCAAACAGATGGAAAATCCTTTGAAAATTGCATTTTTATTGAACATTATCAGTGGAATGGACTTATAGAAAACTAATCAAAATTAGGTGGGCAGTGGTTTTGATTTTTTTTTTTTTTTCATTTTCGGTATTTGTTATATCTCATAAATAGAATTGGCAAGCATCATCAATCACAAATTGATATGTTTAATCAATTGACGTCAAACGTTACGCACGTTTGCAAATCATCTGATTGTGAAAGTAGGAATCCTAATCAAATTTAATATGTTTTTATATAAATCAATTGAATTAAATATTCCAAGAAAGCAATCCCATAATTTATTTTAATCTTAGCGATGTTTTTATTTTTTTAAATAACTGGCCACTTATCACATTTCAATTTTATACTTTGTTCTAATCATAATCATGCAAAAAAATTTGCTATTTTTTCAGTCGAACGACCCTTTTCCCATGGGGAAATAGTACAAACAAATAGAAATGTGATAATGTTTTTTTTTTTTTTTTTTTTTCTTTCTTTTTTGCTACTTAATTTTGTTTGCTCATGTTAATTGATTTCATTCCTTAGCTCTATATTGATAATCAATTTTCTGCAAATTCATCATTTTTGGCAGCAAATCTATGTGTTATCGCAAATATTTTTATGAAGTAAAATAAAAATATTTATGAGTCAAAATAATGTTTTTTTTTTTTCGTTTTTAATGAAGTTGAATAAAGAACAAAAAATGCGCTCTAATTAAGTGAATTATTCGTATTTTTCTGTTGTTGATTGATAAGACTCGAGGAAATTACCATGTGACTAAGCGTCATGTCTCGTGCATTATTAAGAAAAACCAAAACAAATTAACGACGATTGCGAGAGAAATAAATAAAAAACATACTGTAAATTCATTGTGAATCAACAATCCACATGGAAAATGAAAGAAAAGAATGAATAAATGAGAAAACGTACATTTCTACATACATTTATGGCACATAATTAGATGTGATTGTTTTTCGTTATCCTGTAATCTAAATGTTTGACATTTTGCCAAAAAAAAAAAAAAAAAAATCTAAAAACAGATAGATTTTCTTATAGATTCTTCTACCTCATTGGCATTTCACAAATGCACATACTTTATTCACATTTCTAACTCCCACGCGAAATGGTTTTCAATTTGTGTTTATTTTGTGCTAAGCACTCAGATTAAAATTAATCATTTTTCAGGTAAACAGACAAATGACATTGTGTCTCGCATTATATTTTTACTATCATTTATTGCCACGTAAATTATGTGGGGTTTTTTTTTTGTTACTTTTTGTACTGCATTAATTATCAATGTACACATTTTAATTGTGATCATTACCGATTTTAGTATATTTTTAGCATTTCTAACCATGATATACTGTTTGAATATATATCCTCAAATTAAATACCATTTTGCACCTTTCTGTTTTTTTTTCTTTCTCTCTCTTTCTCTCTATCTCTCTCTCTCTCTCTCTCTTCATATTTTTTTTCAGAGGGGGCAAAGTTCATTGTACCGTTTACATTAAAAAAAAAGAACCTGTTGCCATTATCACTTTCATTTCGTGGCGAAATTTATTGCTGTTTTTCCATTGCATTGCATGTGATATAAGCATGGTTAAGTTGCCAGAGTCATATGTTTTTCAAGACAATTGTTGATCATCCATCTAATGAACTCGTGATAAATTCTCATTTATCGAATACGACAATAAATCACAACGAATGAGCCGTTGGTAAATCATGACGGAAATTAGTGATTTCAACATTATTTTTAAGCCCATTCAATCAAAACGTAGAAAAGAAAAACACACAAAATAAAAATCAAGAAATATAGAAATTAAATCCGCCCCAAGTGTGAGAGAATCTCAATAAAAATGATATCGCAACGTTGTTATCTAAGAATTTTGGTTTTCTTTTGATCATTTTAAGTGCAGTTTAGCAACGGAATCGTTCTATTTTGACAAATATTACGGTAATTAATATTACGGTTTTGTTGTTTTACAATTCGCATACGAACGAACTCGAAATACTTCGATAAATTAACTGTAATTATTACTGAGTTGATTTGGTCTATAATGACATATATTTGTGCGATTAGTATTGTTGAGCAAAGGCGAATATGCAATATTTCTCTTTTGATCGTGTTTTTTCTTGTTTTAAAACAACCAAGCTAAACTAGAATAATTCAAATGTCACGTATCAATCTCGTGCTTCGATTGAAAATTGATGAATTTTGAAATCGTTTCTATTTTTTTTTTTCTTTTTTTTTCTTCTTTTTCTCTTTCTTAGTTGAGGAAATGGCCTGATTTTTCCAATATCCTTTTCCATGAATGCAATAAATAACTCGATTGATTCGACCATCAATTTCATTATCAACAATAATGCCACCATTCATGATTTGCAAATTACGTCAATGCCATTTGTATTGGTTTCAATTGCTTCAAATAATTGAAACAAAAATTCTAAATCTCATTTTGATCAGAAAATTGGCAAAAGTCTTCTGTTTTTTTTTTTTTTGTTTTTTTTCAAAAACATTTGAAATAAAGTGCAATGTTGATTTTGTATCAATAAATATTGTTGTTGTTGTTGTTTTTTTTTCATTTACAGCTGGACAAACCAGATATGCCCACCATATGAAAATTAGATCATGCAAGAAAATCAAAACACCAGATGGTTGATAAAAAATTACAATTTGGTTCAAGTTTATTGCACTGCATTCAAAATTAAACGAATTTATATTGAAATTTTCGCATATCTCCGTGTGTTGATTCGTTTAAACAATGTGGAAAACAGATACAAACAGTTTTCACTCTTTCTGTTACTCTCCCAATTTCTATTTGTCTGTCTTTTGATTTTTATTTTTATAAAAGCAATCCCTTGCACATTGTCTACATTGTAGACTCCATAAATAAAAGAAACCGCTCAATGTGATCAATCTTTAAAATTTCTGGCCAAACAATCACGTATCATACGTATGTACGCTATATATGATAGAATATGTTTTTCTATTTGGCGCGTAGTTTTATCATCGATAGCACGTTCAATTCACGTGCTTAAAATCTCGTTCACATATACAATGCTGATAAATATATTTAGACATATTTTGATATTTCATAGTTTTCAATTAAAATGCGACGGTAACCATAAATTATGCGATTGGACAAAAAAATAACAAACTGGTGGCAATAAATGCAATTTTTCTAAGCATTTATGAAATAAATCATTTTTGTTTTTAAACCGGCCAAACGTACCGAGATAAAAAAAAAAATAAATGAAACCAAATTACTTGATTATAGAGGAGAAAAAAATAGAAAGATTACGACGAAAATACAAACGTTAGGAAAGTTAGATCAGAATTGGGCCGGCACAGAAAAATAAGAACGAAAGAAACAAAATGTTTTTACATATTTTAACAATCGATCGGCGACACAAAAAATGCGCACATTTTTTTCCCCTCTCTCATTTTTTTCTTTTTTTTTTGTTTCGTCTCTTATCCACAATGTGTATAATGCTTGTGAAATGTGAATAAATTTCTAACTCACTTAGTGATAGAGTTTCCATGCTATCGTTGTTGTTATGTTTTTTCTTTTCAATTTTGTAATAATATTGATATGAATTTTTTTTTTGTTGTTGTTTTGTATAAGTCGACATCGATCAAGTGTTTTGAATTTTTTGTTTTTTTTTTGTTTTTTTTTTTTTTTTTTTAAATAATAAATTTATAATTTTGATTCGATTTGAAATCTTACCAATCCATGATGCTTGATTCTCATTTATTGGAATGATTGAATTGGCTGATTTAAGTTGCGGTATAGCGACTGCACTAAATCCAAATACCAGACCAGTATTAATTGTGCCTAAATTTGCAATGAATGCAGCAATAACTTGTGGTGATGCTTTTCCACGTTCTTGTTTACTTTGAAATGGATTCACAGCCGCAGCCGGTTGAATTTGATTTTCATTTTTATCTGGCGATTGTGATTTTACAACCACCGACATTGGTATACTATTATTGTCAACCAATATACGAGTATCACCACTGAAATTAAATAAAATCAAATTTGAATTCATTATTTATTTGTGCAAATAAATGCATTTTTGCATACGGAAGGAAATATATTGAATTGTCATGTTTGAAAATCAGTTCCGTACACGATTAGCCTAATTTATGAGATGAAATATTAAAAACACAAGTCAAATTCGTTCCGTTGTTGTTTTTTTAGCTTTTCTTTCAATTTTTCTTTCTTTTTTGTTCGTTCTTCTCTTGTTTACATAGTTGTTACCAGTTTTGGCACACATGCCTCATACTGCGCACATAACCGCAATTTATGATAGAGAAACGTATGTTTTTTTTTTTAGCCAAATGGCTTTTTTTTTTCCTCGGATATTTACTTGGTTTCTTTTTCCATATTTATCAGAATGAATGAAAGATTATTTATATAATTGAATGGTTATGCTGTTTTGACACAGTAATACTGATTTGCCACATATTGAAAGTGATAAATTTTTGTTTGATATGCAAAAACTGAACTCACAACATTTTGAAAACCAATTTTTTTTTTTTTTTTCTATTTTAGAAATAAAAAATTTGATAAGCGACTTCTGTGCATGTGCCAATTGACGTCATTCTATTCTTAAATTAATTTCTAAAAGATCAAACCGATTTTGAATGGATCACATGATTCAATATTAAATCGATGAAATTCCTTTATTAAATATCAACATTCTTTCTTTCATTAAATACCAAAAAACCGTCAACAAAAAAAGAATCTTTCCAAATGAGTGAAATGATGGATGGGGTGAAGCAGAACAATGGAAAAAAAAATTGGCGCGCACTTCTGTCACTCGTTTTACCGGTACTCTACAAATTCAAGTTGAAGGTCAACTATGCAAATAAATGCAAATTGTACATTTTGCCGGGTTTTGCATGTTTTTTCCTTGTTATTCTTAACATGGCATTCCTTATCACGTCACAATTGAAATGCTTCAATTCAATTTATCTAATTAATTTAATTTTTAATTTATGAAAACAAAACAAATCACAATAAATACAGAAGATATAAGAATTATGAAAAATACTGAACAACAAAAGAACTAAATGGAATGTGAGATTGGGACAAAAAAAAAAAAAAAAAAAAAAAATGTTTTCTAATGAAATGTGTCGATGAATTTACAATTCTCAAATAAATGACCAATTCTCATTCTTTTTAAATTTCTTTCTTATTGACTTGCTTGCATTTTAAATACAAGAACATTCTCACAAATTCACTATATTAAACTATTTTATAAAATGTGTTGCAACATACCCAGTCATGTTGAATGTGTGTTTGATGAATTTTTAATTTCTTTATTTTTCTTAGGTTTTCAATGAGCAACGTTTTGTAATACACTGTGAATGGTTTATGTCGAAATTTCCCCGATTTAGTTTTACTCGTTTGAATATCGCCAATAATAAAACCTTTTATATAACCTTTACAAACAGATGTTTTATATTCGAACAATGCCAAAAAAAAAAAAAAAAAAAAAAAAAGAAAAACATATATACACACACAACTTATTTAAATGAGTAATGGTATAAATGCAAAGGCAAATAAGTTTGATGAAAAATTAATCACAGATTGTTTTGAGCTATTATTTTTAATTGGCTTCTTTCGAATTCAAATCAATTAGATTTTTTGTGTGTTTTTATTCGTATTTGATTGTTTGATTATCATTATCCTTTCGATTGTCGTTATCCACATATTATATGCTAAGAAGCACTAGAAATGTCAATTGCGGTATCAATATGATACGCTACGATTTGATCATCAGTGTTTAAAGTAAATGGAAATAAAAAAGTCCAATGGCACCGTTATAACAAAATTTTAATTTAATTGGCAAACGGATGGTTCTCGGGTTTTTTTCTTTTTACACTTTTTACACTTTTTTTTTCATTTCTTTTCTTTTTTCCTTTCTTTCTTTCGATTCTTCTTTAATGTTCTCTTTTTCCGTGTTTATAAAAAATTGTTGTTTCGAATTGTGATTGTTGATGGGTAGATTTTTGGTTGGATTTCAGGCGAAGACTTGTTTTCAAATCGAGCGCCAATTAACAACTAAACTGACCTTATCATTTATCAAGCGGCTAAATGCTAACCCTGGTTCCTGAAATATTGAAATTTGTTGCGATAGACAGAATAAAAAATAGCGGCACACACACACACACACACACACACACACACACAAACACAGTTTGAATATGGTGAGAACAAATGCAACAGGCGAAATCGCACTAAGCGAATAAAACAAAATGAGATAAAATGAGTTAGAGAGTGAGAGTACTTGTTCGTGAATGTAATGTAAGTAAAATGAGTGAATGAGCAAGTTTGAAAAGTAGATAGTGAACGAATGTTAGAGAAAGAGCGAAAGGGAGAGAGTGAGATAGAGAGAAGGAAAGAGATCGTAATGGCGAAACTCACCGAACAAATGCGACAACACAATACGATAGATGGTGAACTGTGAAAATAATACGTAAAAGAATTGTCTATTTTCAGATCTGTAGCAGCCGTTGGTGCGCCAACTAGCACAAATAAAAATAAAACAGAACAGAACAAACCAAAAAAAAAAAACGAAAAAAAAAAATCCAAACCAAAACACAAATGTGTTTTCACATTGGCAAAACATAAAATGAAATTATATCAATTATTTTCAATTTATTTTTATTTTGGTAAATACTATGGATTATGAACATTTGTTTACAAAGTAATTCAGTGGTAAAATTTAAATATTTAAATAAGATAAGAAGAATCGTATTCCCTTCTCCATTTCTTTCATTCATTGAAACCGTTTTTTGTTTGTTTATTTTTGTTTGCTTTTTTTATTCTTTTGCTTCATCTTTTTGTCTTTATGTCAAAGCCACATCGTGTTAATTATTTGTTTATGAATTGATTTAGTAAACTTTCTTGATATATTTGGGCCATTGGTGACTGGTACATCGATGACATGCTGTGCAGTATCGAATGAACATTTCATTTATAATTCAGATTTAAATGCAAATGTTTAAAAATATCAACCAATTTACATTTGATTTTAATTATTTTATGGAAATCATGATCGTTGTAAGAAGAAATAAAAAAAAAAAACATTCCGTTTTTTAATCTTATTTTTTTTTTCACTTATAATTTCAAGTTCAACACAGGCATCAAAATTTAATTGCATTCCATACAAAAATATTTATCAAAACAAAGAAAGCGCCACAATTCATTTTATGCCAAATCATTTTCTCACATGTATTAAACATAATAATTCGTAAATTGCTTGAATCGTTGCTATGTAATTGATGTGCCAATAAAATTTTGTATTTACGAATGAGTGCTTAGCCCATTGCAAAGATCGATTAGTTTGTTATCGAGAATGTTTTATTTTTTCATTTATGTCATAAGCGCCGGTTATTGAGATAACAGATATATTGACATGTTTACACAACATTAATGGAAGCCATGCCCACGATTATACACGGCCAACCTTAAGGAAAATACAACAATGAACATGCCACGAGGATGAATTCATTGTTTTTTCGTGTTCAAAGTCGTTTTTCTTTTTTTTTTTTTTTTAAATTTTTCAATTGAATGACTTCAAACCAGATCGCTCTAGAGATTGATGAGAGATCTGTTTGAAAATCCACGATAAAAGCAAATTATGATTGATTTTAATTCAGTTGCAGTGTGTCAGTAATATTTCGAAATATTAAGTGATTATAATCCATCAAATGGTTTTATGTATGCTTCAATAATGTAACAATCTCGAGTGGAATTTACCTTGCTTGCGTTCGGTAACAATGGATAGCCTATGACATTGAATCTCAAGTAGTTCATTCTCAATTGGAAATATTGAAACGATGCTTAAACATTTGACGTATTACATTTTATTATAACCGTTGTCATCATAACAAAATACTTCGAATTCAATTCGTTATCAAATCGATTTTATTGCTTCAATGTGTGTATGTGTGTGTGTGTGAGTGTGAGTGTTTTTTTTTATTCTGTCTTGCAACATTTTACTTTCTTTCACATCAATGCCGGGAGTTTATGAAAAAAAAAAAATAACAACTTTCATTTGAAATTGCAATATCAACCATTTTCTTCGATTGCTGACGCAGGCACATTGCATTTTTTAAATCAAGCCATTGCTTATTTTATTTATATAAAAAATGCATCGATTGGAGCAGACATTTTAAATAGTTTACATTGAACTTAGAATAATTTAGTCAAAATTACATTTCTAATGATGCAGCGAACGTAAATTAAAATTCTTTTTTTACAAATCATTGTGGATTATTTGCAATTTTTCCTGTGAATATACGCAAGGATATACTCAAATTGATCCTAAAATAGGTTCCTGAAGAATTGTTCATAATTATTCGAATTTGCTACGGTTTTGTTTGTACGAAATTTCTTTTTTAAAAAATTTAAGACAAATTTGTTTTAGATAGAATGGACTGCAGAAAGTCTCTGTCAAGGACCCCGTTTGGATTTTTAGCCGGGGAACCCTTTGAGCTCAACGGTGTCAGAACCTATGGATCCGAAATTTCTATTATCAATTTTTATTCCATATTTGTTTGATTATTCATTTTTAATTTTGGCAGCGCGTAAACAAAACATTGAAACAGATTATCATAAACAAAGAGAAAAGGCAATTTTATATCGTCATATTTCATCAGTTAATTAATTGCGTCTATTTAGAGACACTGAAGAGTCATCATTAGTTGAGATCATGTTCATGAGTGAATTAAAAATAAAGCTTTATAGATGCCATAAAGTATAGCCTATAAACAATGATATAAAATTGCAGCAAATATTTATCAGAATTTATAATGCGCCATGTGATTAATTATAATTGTTTGTTGTTCATAACAAAATTGCCATTTTAACAGCCATGGAAACAAATATCAAATGACTTGATTTTTCAACTGTGAATCGATTCTTACTAAATGATTTTTAACTTTTAAGTACTTTATCACTTTAATCATCGAAGATTGCTGCTAAGAAAGAATTTTTACAACAAAAAAATTAATGCTTATATATATAAAAAAGTGATCATGAAAAAAAGAAAATTCTTAAAAACAAATGTAAAATTATTGTCAAACACATTGTTAAGTAAATGAATCGAATGACAAATAGTAAATTGAAAAAATACATTGTGGTTTAAGAGCGATTTATCTTTGTTCATACAAGAGCCTACAAGTAAAATATGAAGAAGAAAATAAAAAAAAAAAAAGTCACAAAACTATTGATAATACACTTAATTTCAATCACGTGCTAAACGTATAAACATTCTTATCAATTTTCATTACTAACATTGTGTGCGTGTATTCATTTCAATAGTAATGATCTCCCAGTCATACACACAGACACAGCTGACGATGCATTTGTATAAATTGAATCATTTTCGATGATTGTGACATTTGGTGTTTGTTTTTGTTATAGGATTTCTGTTCGCTAAATGGGCGTTTTATTATGATAGGGAATGAAACACTGATTAAAAAGTTCAATTTTTTGCTATGAAAAAATATAAAATAAAATTGCAATTGGAAAAGTCAATGTTTGAGACAAAAATAGAATAAATCTATAATAATGTAGATAAATTTTGTTCATTGTTTTTAAACGTGATTGAATTAAGGAATATTACAAATCATGCATAAATAAATGATTTTCTTTCTGTTATTCTTAAAATGTTGACGTTTTTTTTGCATTTGTTAAACTTTTATCACGTATTTGTGATGACATGTGATAAGATACGCAAATTTACACGCATAACAATGTGTGTAAACTTTAAATGGTTAGAATGATTCCCAGTGAGGAAAACAGCAACACAATTGACAATTTCTACGCAAATAAAATTATCAAATATTTATGAGTTTTAAAAGGAGATTGTACTGAAATGATCAATACATCAACAAACTATATTACTTTCATTTTCATTTGGTTTTCATCTTAGCTTATACATATAATACAATTTATATGCAATCTTCTATCATGATTTCTCGTTTCAAACTCTCATCATCCACCAATTTATTTCCGATTCAATATTTTCAAAGTTCACGATGTAAACAAAAATGATAATTTTACAATAAAAAAAAAGTTGTATATAAAATGGTACAAAAATTTGTATTTGTATCTTGTGTGAGATTCCAACTTGCATTCTTTTGTTTTAAAGAGAAGAAAAATTGATTTGAAACCCATTTAGTTACTTTTTTTTGGAATATATTTCCTTGTGTTTATTGTGAAACAATGTAAATATCTTTTATAGAATTCCATATAATCATCGACGACTTTTTTTTTACTTAATGTGAAACATAGTTTCAAAACATTAAGTATTTCTTTCTCTTTCTCATTCTCTTCCCATTTTTATATTTTCTGATTTTTGCGGTAATGATCATGATAAGGCATCCTAAAAAATAACCAACGTCAAATATAATTTTTAATAAACCGCAATGATATTTGAATATTGTTGAAATTGTTGACGATTATGCTGCTGATTGAGATCGTCGAGTAATCGATAAAAAAAATGCCCGACTATTTTGATATCTTAACCGGCTGACTATGATTAACTTTTTTTCAGTAAAAAAAGTTGTTGTAAATCAACTAAACTCAACCATAGTCAACTATGTATGCATTAAATGATAAAAACTATAATCGTTTTCAGTTGGTTATTTGGGAACCATCGGCTAACTCATTCATACAAAATCAATTTAGCTAGCCAGTTAGTCAGTCACTTTATATCCACACGGAGTAGCTTAGAGACAACGAAAATAAGAAGAAATTTTGGAATTCAATTCAAAAATTACCGATTCCTCTCCTGTTACTTCTCCTTTAGTGCTCATCACTCTGAATAGTACAGTATTCTATGTTGTTTTTTTCTCAATTAATCATAATTTTTCTAAAATCAAGAACTAATTTAAAATTGGTAAAAATGAATTGAATGCATAAATGTGCCCAAATACAAACTAATGTTTACAAAACAATTTCCAACGATTATTATTCAAATTTGAATTAATATGTGAAGTTGACTGCAAATTGACAGCTTTTCGATTGTCATTATAAACATACATATACATATGCGTATCGTTTCGTTGTGTCATGTCATATCATTGGAATACAATATTTTGTCCTTCACAGTTATCGAGTAAATTTTAATAATGTTTAAGAATTTATTATCAGGAACATATGGACATTTTTCGCAAAAATGATATTGAACTCAATGCAAATCACATTATCATTTTGCCATATGAAAACATAGCATATAATTTTGTGCCATGAGGTACCAAATCTACAGAAGGTAAATCATACCACCTAAGTGCAAATTGTAGTAATCTCATCTGAAGCCAAAATCACTATGTATTTATGACGATGCCGATTAATTAGATGATCTAATTAATCTAATTTAGATGATTCTTACAACCACTTGAGGTAAGAATTAGTTCATAATTCCACTTGAATTTTGAGAAAGTTCTAATTGAATGTTATTTATTTTTTGTTTATAATTAAAGATTTAATTGTAATGGTTTTGCGAAGTGGGTTTGAGCAGCTGGAATTGAATCATGTTGATTTAAATGTGCCGAGATCCCAGCATCCTTCGATAAATTGAAATCCATACGGTCACTTACTCATATCAGAGAAATCCAGAATTGTGTCGAAATTGTAATTCCAGACACAATCCGAATTATTTTTGGTAAAAATGTAATTTCATTTTCTTCAGCAATGGAATTCATTTAAAAAAAAAAATCGCATTTTTTGAACCATTTTTCAAACAATGAAAAAAAGAAATTCTGAACAATCTTTGTAATTTTTGAAATCGTCAATAAAATAAATTACAATACATTTAACTAATTCGGAGTTTGATTTACACTAGTTCGAATTTCGCTGTTTGAATTCGCATGAAGGTGTAATCAAAAGGTGCGATGTTCATGCAAACGTTAATGAACTGAACAGACTTTTTTTTTTTTTTTTTTTTTTGGCAACAGAATTCAATTTTATATCAATTGATATCGATTATCGAATGATGTAACAAAATAATCAATCGCATCACAAAAATAGATGCATCAAAATTTTCAATATTATATCGTGGACGACTGTTGTGCAAAATAGACGCATTTAACGCAAAATCAGGCGCCAATCTATAGATAAAGTGTTGTTGAACAATTTGAGCAATAAATTTACATAGAATAACTTCACAATTTCCAGTGAAAAAATGCCGAAGTAAGTGAAACAAATATTTGATCAAAGAAACAATTGGAAAAAAATTCGGTTTTAAAAAGAATTCAATTTGAATAAGAATTTAAAGCCGTTGGTTGTTTATTGTGTGAAATCTAATGGTTTGTATGACAAAATGTGTATTTTTTTTTTTCTAAAATTAATTTCAAAATTCATCAAATATGAATATTCGTTTAGTTGAAAATGATTTTAAATTTTCTCAAAAATAGCAATTATCCTCATCATACAATGGATACGTCTATTTTTCAAAAATGCATAGTTTCATTCTTTTTATGATTTCTTTTTGAAACATTTACACTATAATTGAATTTTTATCATTTAATTATGGAAGTTTTTCCAATAACAGAAAAAAAAAATTTTTTTTTCTTTTCAAGCAATACCGGTCTTGTACAGTCATTTGAAACAGTTAGGGAAAAGATTGAGAGTGAATCATGGGATGTAAATAGATTTGCAAAATTGTTCAAAAAACAACTTTACGAAATTGAAGTTGATAAAGAAATGCTTGAAATGAAATTAAAAAATCTCAATTCGGAATTGTATCAACTGCATACACAATACAGATATAAAGAGGTATTGAAGCGATTTTTGTTTTTTCTTTAAAATTTATGAAATAATTAAAATACAAGCAAAACCAATTTAAAAAAAAAAAAAGAAAATGTTCATATTAAATGTATTTTTATAATTTTTCCAATAGGAACAGTGCGATAAATTAGAATTAGAGAAACGATCATTGGAACGGTATTTGGATACAGAAGTAATGAAGTCATACGGTTTGAGTCGAGAAGTGGAAAATCTTCGATTGGCAAAAAAAAAATTGGAAATTGAAATTAATCATCTTGTATTTGAACGAAATGATTAAATCATATTTTTGATTAATTTTATACATTACAATTTCATCATTATATTCATTAAGCATCTCATCTCATTCTCAAATATCATTTATTGAAACGAAAAAAAAAAAAAAAAAAAAAAAATTGGTAAAACTTTTGTTTCAATCTTATTTAGTTCGTCGTGTCTTTGTTTTTTTTTTTTCTTTTTTCTCAAGATTGGATATTTGAACCTATAAATCTCTGTGATTCGAATATTTGTAGCGAACATATTTGCATGCCAAATCGTTTAAATCAAACTTCCGTTTGGCACAAATAGGCGGACATGAATTGTATTTTGTTTCTAATTTAATTTTCTAACAACACGATTCACTAAACTTGCCCCTCAATCGATTGCATTTTTTTTAAATATCATTTCCTTTGTGCAAATGAATTTCTAACAAATAAGTCATTATGACAATTATTGAAAGGCTTACCTTGAAAAAGGATATCTGTATCCTTGAAAAACATACATAAAATTAAAATTAAGAAAAAAAAAAACAAATAAATCGACGTTTCTATTTATCTTACTATAAGTTGTTTGTTTCTCTTTTATTTAGATGGAACATTCTTTGCAAGTATTTACATCAATGAAGAAAGAAGAAGAAAAAAAAAAAGATATAATTTTGGATAAAATTTTTTGTTTTTAAAATAAATGGTTTTGATCGGAATAATAAACAAATGATATTATTGATGTGATAAACATTTGCACGTTCTTAAGCTATAATGCCAAACAAAAAATTTACTTTTTATTTGTAAATTGAAGAAATGTTATTTTTGTTGTTGTTGTTTTTCGTATGTTCATTTGATATTTTTTTTTTTTTTTCTCATTAAATTGTGTACAGTTTAACATGTTTCATTATTACACGATTATAATATATATTTAACTAAAAGACTAAATTAATTTCAATTCACCCAAAATGCCAAGAGAAAATTGATTATTGATTGTGTCTCTAAAGTTCTTCATTCAAAAAAGAAGAAGAAAAAAAAAACTAAAAAAAAAAAAAATATTCACATTTTCTCTACGATTTAATACCATATGAATTTCAGTAAATTGATTTTTGGAATGAGCAGTTCGAATTGGATATATTCGTGCGAATTTTGATACCGTGTGATTGTGTGATAAATCATGTGAGTGAAAATATGTTTTTATTTTTTTTCTTTGAATACTTTTGGTTCGATTTCATCGATTGTGATTATGATCACATGAGGATATCACACACAAATTAATCGACCAAACATCAAGGTATTTTTTGTATTTAATTGTTGGTCGAATCACAGTAATTCGCTAGCATTTTGGGCATTTTTTTTTTTTTTTTTTTTTTTTTTGGATCTGCTCGTAAACTATTGTTTCATGAAGAGGTTGGTTGTTATAGTTTTTGTTGTTGTTATTGTTTTTGTTTAAATTTTACATTTATATATTGAATTGTGCTGAACAAATCAAATACACACAAAAAAAAAAAAAAAAGAAATACTAGATTTTTCATTCAATGAAAATGTTTAGATTTTGTCACCCATTCGAATTTTTGATGTCATATAAATGCCAACAATTAAACCAAATAAACCAATGGCTGAGCCGAAAATTTCAACAATTAAAATTTTCACAAACAAATTTGGATTGGCTGCATCAGCCAAGGCCGCACCCGAACCAACAACACCAACCGCATAACCGCAGAATAAATTCACTAATCCAACAGCCAATCCTGAACCAAACATAACATAGCCGCCCATCCAATTGTTTGCATAAATTTGTTCATTATTTTCGGGTTTAAGTGAATCAAAACTGTATGGTTCCATGCCACCAGTTAATACAATGGCTGTGATAAGACCATAAATGGCAACGGCTTCACAAAAAATGACCGAAATTAAATTTTTCGTTTTGATACGTGGTGCTTTTACACCACCACCAACAATACTAACACCAGTCGTATAAATGCCTGTAGCTGCACCAACAACGGACAATGCAACAGCCAATGCAATACCAAGTGCACACCACATATATGGTGATGTTTCACTTAAAAACCATGCAAAACTAACGCGTTCACCTTTTCCCGTCAGCAAATGATACAATGTTAAAACGGATGACACTGCCACCAATGTTCCACCAAATGAATATCCCAATAAGTAGCGCATCTTGATTGAATTGTTTCTTCTTCTTTTTTTTTTTATATACTACTTTAATTTCTCCCGTTTGCTATCAATTAGTCACTGGAATTTTTCTTTCGGTCAATCTGAAAGTACATAGAAAAATATTTTCCAAAAAAAAAAAAAAAAAAAAATGGAATTTCAAAATCGATTCGCATTAAAATGATATGCACTCAATTTTAAATGCAAAATAATTGATTGCATTTACCTGAATTCGATGAATTTTTTGAGGCCCGAAAATATCAATAGCTGATTGGACTGGTATTGAATTTAGTAGCGATCGTAATTCAATGATGAAGAAAATGAGCCGCCACAAAAAATGCGTCGAGTTCATAAGGAATGGATTCATGAAACCACTTTCAAGAGCAAAAAAGACGCCGATGAATTTTTAATCAATGAAAGTTGGGCATATCAATATCGCAACAAATCTGAAAATGGGATTCGAATCACATATCGATGTAAGCGCGTAAAATTCCGTGGTGAGCAATGTGCTGCTGCCGTTGCTCTGCTTTTTGATTCACGGAATAACGATATTCATTTATATAGAGCTAATACTGAACACACTCACCAAAATCATTCGAATGCAATTTCAGAGCTTTCACCTGAAATGAAAGCAGCCATAAGAGATTTATATGAAAACAGTGTTATGAAACCAAAGGCTATTGTTACAAATTTGATTCATAAGGGATATGTCGTGCCATCAAGTTCTTTACTGAAGAATTTTTTGAAAAAACTGAATGATGAAAAATTCGGAAAAGAAAAAATTCATTGTGGTACTTTAGAAAAATGGCTTCAGGAATGTTCTTCGATTCCCGATAATGATACACAGGCATTTGAGGGGCTTGGAGCAAAAATGGCCTTTGAGAATTTTTCGTGCAAAAGTGTCCCCGACCTATTTGATATCAAATAGGTGAGCTAAATGATATCAAATAGGTAAGCTAAATGATATCATTTAGCTCACCTATTTGATATCAAATAGGTCGGGGACCCTATTTGGTATCATTTAGCTTACCTATTTGATATCATTTAGCTCACCTATTTGATATCAAATAGGTCGGGGACACTTTTGCACGAAAAATTCTCAAAGGCCATTTTTGCTCCAAACCCCTCATTTGTTTTAGCTTATGAAATGAATTATGAGGATGAGCAAAATGTCGATTTCCGTTTCGTTTGTTCAACAAAATTACTACTGAAACAAGCCATTGGATCGAAAAATCTGCACGCTGATGCCACATATAAAATTATCTGGCAAAATTTCCCGGTGTTAGTTCTCGGATTGACAGATATTCATCGTGCATTCCATCCAATAGCCGTAGCAGTTTGCACGAATGAGAAAGAACGAGATTTTGAATTTATGTTTGCCTCAGTAAAGGAAGCAATTCGAAATATGTTTGAAGCCGATTTTGCACCTGAATACTTGATTGGCGATGCAGCGGCGCAAATACGAAACGCGGGAAGAAAAGTGTTTGGGCCACAAATTAAAATCGTAATGTGCTGGTATCATATGCACAAAAACGTGTCCGACAAAGTACCAACATTTTTGAAAGATTTATCCAAACAAAGGCAGTTTATGACAGACCTTGAAATTTTACAGGTGTCAAAAACACCGGAAATTTTTGACATAGCGCTTCAGTTATTCATGGAAAAATGGCGCGAGGAAGCAGATGGCCTGATTGATTATTTTGAGGATATATGGGTTTGTCAAAATCCAAATTGGTTTGAAGCATTTGCAAAACTGACACCAAGCACAAACAATGCGTTGGAGACAAATAATCGTCTTATAAAAGACGAGCACACAATTCGGGAGAGAATGGACATTGGAAAATTCCGTGTGGCCCTTTTTTCGATGATAGAGATTTGGTCTGCTGCATATGTGTCTGGTCATAAGGTGATTGAATTGAATGGACCACGAATTGAATTGAAAATGTGGACTGAAGGCTATAACTTTGCAAAATCCAACAATAAAATAACGTCTCGTCGTCAAGGAAATACAATCGTTTATCGTACAGCAATAGTTCAAAATATCGATGATTCAATAGAATGGGAAAATTTTGATAGTTTCAAGAGAATTTCATTCTCATTCTACGATACAACATTTATATATCCAGTCAAACGAGAGGACTGGTTAAAAAGTGAGTGTGACTGTGGAGACTATTATAAATTATACATTTGCAAACACATCATTGGCATTGCGATGCGTTTAAAATGCATAACACCACCAGCAGAAGCAAAGACTGTGCCAATTGGGCAAAAAAGGAAGCGGGGACGTCCAGCGAAAGCTAGACCAGCCTTATGTCGGCAAAATTAATGTGTAATAAGTGAAATTGATGGAAATAACATAAGTATTGTGATTTATAAAAATTGAAAATATTGTGATTTTGACTAAAGAATTTTAATTTGCTGTGGTTTTTTGCCAAGTTTGAATATATTTCAGTTTCTTCCAAATGAAAGTAAATGTATAAAAATTCAGGCTTTTAATTTAAATTGCAACACATTTTTAGAGAAATTGTGATTAATTAACATTACATAGCTATCGATTGATAAAAATTAAAAATAACGTGACGTTGTTGATTGAAGCAATCTGATTTCTTTGTCGAATTAAATTATTTTGCATGGAAAAGATATCTAAACTGTTTTTTGATTTTTTTAACTGAGTGAAAACAAAAAATTCTCTGATTTAAAAATACTATTAACTTGAAAAAATAAAATCGTTTTACTTTGTTTGAAAATGAATCTACTTAGTAAACAATATTTTTATATTTTGAATGTTGAAATCATTTTACTTAGCGAAAAAATTATCAGAACAAAGCAATTTGATTTTTTTAACTATTGAAGATATTTTTTTACCGAGAAAAGTGAAAAAATTTACATAAAAAAAATATTTATAATTAAATGAATATAATTATTTAACTTAGCGAAACATTTAATTTACCTAGAAAATTATATTTATTTAAAAAAAAAACAAATTAACATAGCATTTAAAACATATCCATTGAAAATGAAAAATTCTAGGGGGTAGACACACGAGAATCAATTCACGTTTTGAAGATTGATTTGCATGATTCTTATAAATTCTCGGATTCGTAATGATTCGCAGATTCGTACGAATTCATGATTTGCAAGCCTTTACACAGAGACAACGTATACTAGATTGTCTAGTGTATGAGCGCCAAATAGGACCGTTACGTAAACTACAAATACAAGTATATACATTGTTGTATATACAAAATACTCACACAGAGATGTTCGATTATTGTTTTTGATTCTCTTTTGTTATCTTCTCGCATAACAGCGTACGCCTGTGTTCATGTGATTCGTAAGATTCACATGATTTGTAAGATTCAAATTTCACGTTTTATTTTTTTTTTATAGTGAGATTACATGTGATTTGTGCGATTCATTAGATTCTTAATTTTGTATTGGATTGTTCATTTTTGACCAGTGTCTACACCCTAGGAAAAATTCGTCTTATGTTATGTTCATGTGACAGCAGCAAAACGATACGAAAATCATGTGATGAGATTGCGCACAATACAAACAAAGCGAATTCTAATATGAATGTATTGGTGTGAAATACAAGCAGAAGCGCCATCATTTCTGTCATACAATCGATTGTCAAATACGAACTTTCAATGTAACCCAACAATTACTTAGCGTCTCAAGCATTATATGTGTCACTTTACCTTTGACACTTAGGTGTAATACGCACTGTGTAACTTTTCTATAATTTTTTTTTTACAAAAACAAAAGAAATCAAAATAAAACTGTAAAATGGATTTTATTAAAATTGAACACACTGATTCTATTGAAGACAATTGGCAAATTTTTAACATCAAACCGGATCCAGACGTTTTTTTTGCTGTGGTAAATATTCAAGAAAAAAAATTATTGCACATTTCATCAGCGTTGTTGGGTCGTTGTTTTTTTTTCTCATTAGTTTTACGATTCCGAAGAAATGGAAAGTGTGAAATGGGTTTTTGAAAACTGTTCAAATATTTTGCTCGAATATTTTTGTTTGGTAAGTCAGCACGGATATGCATTATAATGAAATGATTATAAAAGAAATTATTATAATATTATTAATAAGATAAATTATTAATTTTACTATGAACATTACTTAGGTCATTAAAAGTCTAATAGGAGGAACTAATGCACAAAGAAATATACCTCAAATTACAAGAAATGCACTTTGTATGTATCGAATTTGGTATTATGAGATTTTTAATACATTTCCAGCTGATTATGTTCCACATCGTTATGTATTTAGTGTACCATCGGATCCGTGTGTTATCACCAAAATTACCGCCATTCGCAAACAAGCTCGAAAAAATCTGATTCTATTCAATAATTTGGTATTTATGCGAAATTTTCAATCAATTTGTCAATTGTGCGATTGTGCAGTGGAATTTATTTTTTTTATTTTTGTTTTCTTTTTTTTAAATAAATAGGTGAAGAACATGCGTGAGGCACAGTGGCGTAAAATGGTCTCACGTACTTCGGAAGTATTGGAAATTGCTTTATCACAAATTGAGCGTCAAATGCAAGCGCTCCGCGATCATAATCCAAATTATGTACCACCACAGGTGTCGCCATTACCATATTATTTTGATGATCAGAAAATGGATCCTGTCACATATGGTATATTACAAGCGTTTCCACATTTGAACGATGTTTTGTTTAAATAATCTCGGTTTCCATACAATTTCCCATAAACATATTTCGATAGATAATAATTACATCCAAATCATAATACCGAGTCTTTCAAAATTCTGATTGTTGCTCTTCGTTAGGCGATTTATTGAAAATTTGTGTACATAATTGAAATATAAAAAAAAAAATTATGTGTCTTCATTGTATGAGAAATGTATTCAAACTTTTTGATTGCGACCCATTTTGTTAATTATCGAGTTTATTTTGAGTTTTAATTTCTAGCTATTCATATAATTTGGCACAATAATCTTGACAAATGGCTATAGTATCCATCGATGTCATTTTCAAATTTTTTATTAAAAAATGCATATACTTGTTGTTCATTCTTAACTTAGACATGATAACTATCGTATAGAATTCCAGTTAAACAAACATCGTTTCCAGTTAAACAAACAACGAGGAAAGCCAAAACTATTGTCAATTTTAACAATTATTAGAATTCCAGAATTTAAAATCTTTTTTGAATATACACATCTGTCGTATCATAATGACGCAGATTCATTTTTCTATGAATTGTAATTGTGACTGATTGGCAACAACAAATTATGTTCAATTTAATAGGAAATAAGAAAAAATATCAACTGGAGATAATAAATGGTATAAATATAAAATAAAAAAATGATTTGAGTATGCGTATAGTTTTTTGCTAAATTTGGAGCTATTTCTTTCACAATTTATAGTTGGAAAGAAGTAAACTGTCGATTTCGTGAAGATCCACGCACGCATTTGGGTTTTTTGCCAACATTAATGCGATGGAAACCACCACAACGCTTGGATGGTGAACGATGCTGTCAATCAGATTTAATCGAAATGCTTCTCACTGATGAAGACTAAACCACATGCTGGATTCGTTCTACTCTAGTTTGCCACCATTTTAAGATTTGAACAAAATACACACAAACTACACAAAAAACGTTTGTCTAACGCTCGATTTGTTTTTAAAATTGATTGCATCGAAATAAAATTATTTCTTTATTAACAATAAAAACTTATTGCACGGTTACATACACCGACCTGTTTGCATTGATATACTTCACTGAGCACAATTCCTTAATAAATCTAATGAAAATTGATTTCGGTGGTTGTGGTGGTGGTGGTGGTGGTGTTTGTTGAAGCGACTAATACTAAGAAATGGCCCTAAAACCGACTTTTTCATACTACTGGAACGGTATTTGGATACAGAAGTAATGAAGTCATACGGTTTGAGTCGAGAAGTAGAAAATCTTCGATTGGCAAAAAAAAAATTGGAAATTGAAATTAATCATCTTGTATTTGAACGAAATGATTAAATCATATTTTTGATTAATTTTATACATTACAATTTCATCATTATATTTATTAAGCATATCATCTCATTCTTAAATATCATTTATTGAACGAAAAAAAAAAAAAAAAAAAAAAATTGGTAAAACTTTTGTTTCAATCTTATTTAGTTCGTCGTGTCTTTGTTTTTTTTTTTCTTTTTTCTCAAGATTGGATATTTGAACCTATAAATCTCTGTGATTCGAATATTTGTAGCGAACATATTTGCATGCCAAATCGTTTAAATCAAACTTCCGTTTGGCACAAATAGGCGGACATGAATTGTATTTTGTTTCTAATTTAATTTTCTAACAACACGATTCACTAAACCTGCCCCTCAAACGATTGCATTTTGTTTTAATATCATTTCCTTTGTGCAAATGAATTTCTAACAAATAAGTCATTATGACAATTATTGAAAGGCTTACCTTGAAAAAGGATATCTGTATCCTTGAAAAACATACATAAAATTAAAATAAAAAAAAAAACAAATAAATCGACGTTTCTATTTATCTTACTATAAGTTGTTTGTTTCTCTTTTATTTAGATGGAACATTCTTTGCAAGTATTTACATCAATGAAGAAAGAAGAAGAAAAAAAAAAAGATATAATTTTGGATAAAATTTTTTGTTTTTAAAATAAATGGTTTTGATCGGAATAATAAACAAATGATATTATTGATGTGATAAACATTTGCACGTTCTTAAGCTATAATGCCAAACAAAAAATTTACTTTTTATTTGTAAATTGAAGAAATGTTATTTTTGTTGTTGTTGTTTTTCGTATGTTCATTTGATATTTTTTTTTTTTTTCTCATTAAATTGTGTACAGTTTAACATGTTTCATTATTACACGATTATAATATATATTTAACTAAAAGACTAAATTAATTTCAATTCACCCAAAATGCCAAGAGAAAATTGATTATTGATTGTGTCTCTAAAGTTCTTCATTCAAAAAAGAAGAAGAAAAAAAAAACTAAAAAAAAAAAAAATATTCACATTTTCTCTACGATTTAATACCATATGAATTTCAGTAAATTGATTTTTGGAATGAGCAGTTCGAATTGGATATATTCGTGCGAATTTTGATACCGTGTGATTGTGTGATAAATCATGTGAGTGAAAATATGTTTTTATTTTTTTTTCTTTGAATACTTTTGGTTCGATTTCATCGATTGTGATTATGATCACATGAGGATATCACACACAAATTAATCGACCAAACATCAAGGTATTTTTTGTATTTAATTGTTGGTCGAATCACAGTAATTCGCTAGCATTTTGGGCATTTTTTTTTTTTTTTTTTTTTTTTTTGGATCTGCTCGTAAACTATTGTTTCATGAAGAGGTTGGTTGTTATAGTTTTTGTTGTTGTTATTGTTTTTGTTTAAATTTTACATTTATATATTGAATTGTGCTGAACAAATCAAATACACACAAAAAAAAAAAAAAAAGAAATACTAGATTTTTCATTCAATGAAAATGTTTAGATTTTGTCACCCATTCGAATTTTTGATGTCATATAAATGCCAACAATTAAACCAAATAAACCAATGGCTGAGCCGAAAATTTCAACAATTAAAATTTTCACAAACAAATTTGGATTGGCTGCATCAGCCAAGGCCGCACCCGAACCAACAACACCAACCGCATAACCGCAGAATAAATTCACTAATCCAACAGCCAATCCTGAACCAAACATAACATAGCCGCCCATCCAATTGTTTGCATAAATTTGTTCATTATTTTCGGGTTTAAGTGAATCAAAACTGTATGGTTCCATGCCACCAGTTAATACAATGGCTGTGATAAGACCATAAATGGCAACGGCTTCACAAAAAATGACCGAAATTAAATTTTTCGTTTTGATACGTGGTGCTTTTACACCACCACCAACAATACTAACACCAGTCGTATAAATGCCTGTAGCTGCACCAACAACGGACAATGCAACAGCCAATGCAATACCAAGTGCACACCACATATATGGTGATGTTTCACTTAAAAACCATGCAAAACTAACGCGTTCACCTTTTCCCGTCAGCAAATGATACAATGTTAAAACGGATGACACTGCCACCAATGTTCCACCAAATGAATATCCCAATAAGTAGCGCATCTTGATTGAATTGTTTCTTCTTCTTTTTTTTTTATATACTACTTTAATTTCTCCCGTTTGCTATCAATTAGTCACTGGAATTTTTCTTTCGGTCAATCTGAAAGTACATAGAAAAATATTTTCCAAAAAAAAAAAAAAAAAAAAAATGGAATTTCAAAATCGATTCGCATTAAAATGATATGCACTCAATTTTAAATGCAAAATAATTGATTGCATTTACCTGAATTCGATGAATTTTTTGAGGCCCGAAAATATCAATAGCTGATTGGACTGGTATTGAATTTAGTAGCGATCGTAATTGAAAATGAAAAATTCGTCTTATGTTATGTTCATGTGACAGCAGCAAAACGATACGAAAATCATGTGATGAGATTGCGCACAATACAAACAAAGCGAATTCTAATATGAATGTATTGGTGTGAAATACAAGCAGAAGCGCCATCATTTCTGTCATACAATCGATTGTCAAATACGAACTTTCAATGTAACCCAACAATTACTTACCGTCTCCACATTTTTTCAAAACAAACCGTTTTCATGAATTTTTCAAATTAAACTCTTTGAACGATATTTTTATCCCTTCAAATTTCATTATTCAATGTGTCAATACAGATGAGAAATAAAAAAAATGTCCAAATGTTTAAATAAAAAAAAAGTTACATTTATTTTTCAAGAAAAAAAAAATTGGTTAAGTTTGACTTTAAACTGATGAATAAGAAATGAAAACACACAATATCTATCTACAAATTTCCTTCTCGAAAATTCATTGATCTTTCATTTTTCTGACAACTAAGAATTCCATTTTCGTTTTTTTTTTTTTATTGTGTTGAATAATTTTTTTTAAAAAGTGAACAGTTTCTTTTATATAATTGTTTTTTTTTTCAATTGGAGAGAATTGACAAGTCAAAATTTATCACGACTGAAGTGGATTCTTTTTTTTTTTTTTTTAATTCGTTCGGTTTCCTTTTTTATAAAATTCTACATTTTTTTAGCACAGCTTTTCGACGTGATGCTTTCTTCGACGGTCTCAATATAATTGTTCCCTTTGACTTTGTAAATGTTGGGCTAAACGCACCTGCAGATGTAAAAGAGAAGAGAAAGAAAAATAGAACATTTTTAATTGATTTGATTTTTTTAAACAAATAGATAACAACTTACTAATTGTTGGTTGCCCAACTGGCACTACATTGTATTGTTGCATCATGATTTGATGGCATTTTGTTGCTAAATACCGAAATACTGATGATACATTTACATCTTCTTTCACCGATGTTCGAATTAGACGACAACCCAAATTTCTAGCCAATTGATCGACTTCATCACTTGAAATGAATAAAACAAAAATGTTTCAAGCATTTTATTGATTTTTCTGATTTTGTTTTGTTTTTTTTTTTTTCTTTCTGATTTATTAAAACAATTGGTACTTAATTTAGTTTATACTTACGGTGAAACCACAGCTTGATCCATTAAATCAATTTTATTTTGCACAATCACGGTTGGAATTTCGCCACATTCATTTTCAACCTGAAATTATTAGTTTGATCATTAGGTGATATTCAAATAGAATGACAAAATTTATTGAACGCATTGAATTTGATACTTTGATGACAAATTGATTTCAATCTTTGAAAAATAAAAAAAAATAATAAAAAAATTTATAATTCTTATGAAAATTATTTGTTTAAACTTGTTTTTATTCTTTAAATTTCGGTCATTCGATTTTGCTAAAAAAAAAAATAAAAAAAAAATGATCATATTGTTGCGATCATCAACAGTTAATATCTTCATTTTGAATAGAGTCGTTAAAAGATAATAACAAAGATAAATTGGTGAAAGACATTGAGAAACGAATAAAATGTCTAAAGAAAGTGGAAGAAGTTTCGTTATTTTAATGGGCATATGTGCAAAATATATAGCGCGTACGAATGTGTAAATAAATTGTATCAAAGCAAATCATTTGCTTGTCAAATGTAAAAAATTCGCGCTGTGAAGCGTACGATTATTATGGCCGTTGATAATATGGAATGTGAGTATATAATTAATTGTCGCCGTTTTATACCTTCATCTTCCATTCTTTGACTGCTTCAAATGACATTCGATCCGTTGTGCTGAATGCCAAAACACATGCCTGAGCGCCACGATAATAAGCTTTGGTAATTGCATCAAACTCTTCTTGGCCTGCCAATTTTCAGAATGAAAGAAAAACCAACAATTTTCAGCAAAAAAAAAAAAAAAAAAACCAAATAAATACATATTATTTCAATTTGACAACATACCCGCAGTGTCCCATAGCATTATTCGAATATCTTCGCCATCAATTCTGCAAAATGATCAAATGAAATAATCATCGGAATAATTTGAAAACAAAAAAAAATTATTATTGCGTGAAAAAAAATGTTTTTTTTTTATATTTATTTTATATTTTCAACTAAAATTTGATCAGAACAAAAGTCTGTTCCGTGTCAGAATCAATTTGATTGGATTGAAAACCTACTCAATTTGTCTTTCTAGAAAATCAACGCCAATTGTCTTTTTATAATCTTTTGTATAGATGCCTTTACAATATCGTTGAATCATCGAGCTTTTGCCAACGCCTCCATTGCCCACAATGACAACCTAAATTTAAATGAGATCGTTATTTGACCATTGTCCAACATATGCATAATATAGAAATGTGTTTTAACATTAAACATCATACATGTGTCTAATATTTGATTAAATAAATCAAATGTCAAATGATTGCATGCTCAAATCAATTATTTCACCTGGTTCACATTCATTTAATAAATAGAATACAATGAATAGCTTGGATTTTCCGTGAAATTTTTCCAAAAAACAAACTCAAGAAAATGGAATGTTGAAAGAAAGAAAATACACAAATAAACATACAAAAAAACAGCCATTGTCATTTATTCAAAATGCAACTCAATGAAATGATGATTTGAGCAGCAAAAGCAGCGTCAGGTTAAGCATGTAAAATATGTTCTGTTTTCATACCTTAATTGCTATCTCCAGTTCTTCTTCTCTCATTGTGTTATTGTTTTTTTTTTTTATATGTATTAAATCGACTGCTTCTAAATTTTATCTATTTTGTTCGTCTTGAGGCTGATGTGGTTTTTTTTTCGTCTGCTCGATGGTATTTGGTTTCTTGTCTCTCTCTCTCTCTCTCTCTTTCTGTTTCTGTCTCTGTCTCTGTCTCTGTATCTGTCTCTGTTTCTGTCTCTGTCTCTGTCTCTCTGTTATTTGTCTTTCTTTCTTTGTTTCTTTCTTTGTTATTCTATCTTTACCTCCTCTCTTTTGTCTTTGTCTTTCTCTCTCTCTATATATATATCTGTCTCTGTTTTTCTCTCTTTGTCTCCTTTTCACTTGGTATGATCAATTTTTCGCAGTATCTAATTAAGAAAAAAAAAAATTGATTGTGGAAATTGAAACGGTGTGTTTGCAGTAAGTGATCGAGGGAGCCCGCGTGTTCGTGTCTCTTATTTCTTTTTCGAGAGTATGTGTGTTTTTGTTTGTGTATTTTGTGTAACGGATTCACTTTAAAAGTTCATTCAAATTTTCAATTCATTCATTCAAACATCCAAACATCAAAATCTATTTTGTGGATAATTCAAGGGTTTGCATTTAAACTGCACCAAATACATATTCACGGCACACAATGAAAGCAAATAAGCATTTTTCGCTTCTCTGTCGTCTTCTTTTATTTTTTCCGTCAATGTTGAACAAATAAACCCGATGAGCATTCATTACATGGTAAAAGTACACCAAATGTCTTCGTTCTCTTTCGATCTTTCTCACTAGTTAGAGCTTGTCGGTATATAATTTAAAGCGATTGCATGCAAACGTCTTGTTCTTGTTGTCTCGCCATTCGACGTATGATTTTCACACTGCATCTGAAATTACAAAGAATGCCAAAGAAAATGAATGAAAAGAAATTAAAAGAAAAACCAAAATAGAAGTAAAAAGAAAAAAAAAATCGTTTTGGTTTTTGTTTTTTTTTTTCCGAAGCCATAACATTTAGAATGAAGCTTGATTGAAGAGAGGAAAAAAGAAAAAACAAAAAACAACAGACACACACACACACACACACACACACACACACACACACAAGTACACCGACAGCACACTGTGAAAAGTGAGCAGATTGAATGAGTTTTGACTGCAACATGGAGCCAATTTGTCAAAAGACCACATTTCTTGTTAGCAACAAAGATTATGCGTGGGATTGCGCTCAAAACTCATTCATTGACTTCTCTGTCTGTATTTTTCTTTCTCAATTATAATGAGTGAGAACATTTGGAATCAAAACAATTTGTCAAACGTATTTATCAAGTCAGACGAATTGAACCACTGAATTTCTTATTGTGCACGCACACACACACACACATCATAGCTCAACCACAATTCGTATAGCATATTTTGTTCGTGCTTTCAACAAAACCATCACTCTTATCATTCATTCTCTCTACGTATTTGATCTTTCTTTTTCCACTTTATCTTTATGTTTGTTGAATAAAATGAAAGAGATGCCGTTAATTAAATTCTATTGAAAATGTCATTGAGCCTTTAATGGGCCAATTTATAGATTGGTAAAATTGAAATATTGCGAGAAAAAAAAAAAAAATTAAATAAAAATGTTTAGAAACAAAAATGTAGAAAAACAACAACCGTTTGCTTATAAAATATTTTCCGATTAAATCGCTACGAATGATTATATAGTTAATGTGAGGCGTGTATGATGACAGCAGCACCTTTTACCATTCGGTTTCATTGGCAATGCTATAATGTTTTAATAAAGAAACCCAAAGAATAAAATATTCGTGGCGTAATTGTTATATGATCTTTGAATATAAAAAAAAAAAAAAAAAAAACCACAAATGGTTCGTTAAGTGCGATGAAAAGTGAGATGGCATGCGAGATGGTTGCGCTTGCAATTTTGCTTCAAAGCACTAGTCGGTTTCGTGTTTTCTCTTGTATTATAAGATAAGTTTATGGTGATTAGAGTGCATGACTTTTCGAATTTTGCACAATCATCACAAGTGTGCCCCTCTTTTATTTTACAGATAGAATTCTTCAAGTGCTTCGAGAAGGAAAAAAAAAACATTTACAATAGTTTCCAGTTTGAATCAATGGGTAAAATCCCATTTCAATGACAATATTAAAAATATTGATACTTATTATGGTTTTAAAAACATCGTAAATGAGCGTCGATATCGAATTGAAAAAATTTTTTACTTTTTTTTTTCTCAATTTTATAGGCTTGAAATATAATCGCTTGGGCGCAAAATTGTACGTATTGAACATAAACAAAACACTAAAACTCGTTTCTGCATACGAAATGCACTTGATCGAAATGATGGCAAATTCCAACCGACCATTGTCCAAAATAGGTGAGCACATGTACCAAATGCCAGCTGTTCCATAATTACCTGTTACTGATGTTATAATTCATCATTTTGTTTTCATCTTCTACTCGCCTATTATCTCTTTTCATTCATCTATCTCCTTCCCCTCCCCCCCCCCTCTCTCTCTCTCTCTCTCTCTCTCTGTCTCTTTCTGTCTCTTTCTGTCTTTCTCTCTCTCTCTCTACCTCTCTCTTTCTCTCCACATTTCTCTTTCTGTATTTTCTATATAGATATACATACCTCTTCCCTAAATGCCATAATCCGTGTGTAAAATGGAATATTTGATTGACTGATTCTTGATGCTTGCTTTTATCTTAATGTTTTAACTTATCAAATGTGATTGTTATGCCTTGAATAGTGAGAATAGTGAAAGAAAAATGTTTTTAAATTGAGTATCAAAACTGACAATGAAAGTGTGCTTAGCTCCTCATTCTCAGCATTTTTTTTTACACTTCATTTAATGCGGGAAATGTCAATATGATAATTTTATCGTATATTTGTGATCTCAGTGTGTGTTTTTTTTTTTTTTCATTCAAATTAATTAACATTGTCTATCTTTTGAGAGATTTTAACATAATTCAATATTGCTAATTTGTCGCATTTCTACTATAATGGAAATTGCAAGAATTGTAAAATTTTGATATTTATTGAGAAAAGGTGAGACACGATGAAATATATATCAATTTTCTAAATACAAAATTAACACATTTTCGGTTTTGAACTATTTTATGGTGATGCTATTTCCATCACCATTGAATAAACGGCAAAAAAATAAAAACACGAGCATAAGAAACATAAAGCAATAAATGCCACTGAAGACATGACCAAAAAAAAAGAGGCCATTATAACCACAGTGTAGTTGCTTTGAATAGCGATATTGACTGAAAACAACAACAATAAAAAAAAATTCAAACTGTTACTCGACAGCTCTTTATTACTGAATCTTGTATGAACCTAAGCATTCAACGTCATCATTTAGAATTCGAAATTCCAAACAACACAAGAAACATAAGACCAAACAAAAAAAAAAAAAACAAAAACAAACATTCAAAAGATGTATTTGTGTGTTTTGTTTCACATTCATGCGAAGTCCAATTACAATGAAGAAATTATTACGAGAGATTCTCTTTGAACATTGATACTCGAAAACATTTATCTTCCGAATTTTAGTTAGCCAGAGTGAAAAAAACCTCTTTTTTCCACAGACAAATTGATACGGCATTTGACTTTTGCTTCGGTCAACAAATAAATGAATAGAATAGATTTTTCGGTGAAAAAATATGGAATTTTCTCAACAATTTTTGGTAGAATTTTGCGTGCCCGAAGAAAATGAACAGACATTTTCTTTAATGAAATAGCTGATGAATAGCTTAAAAGTGTAATTTTTTCATCAATTTCGATGCAATTTGAAATATGTAAATTGATCCTTTGTTTTATTGAATTAATCGATAAATGTTTAATGATCTCAACAACAAAAACCCAACAAATTTACCAAAAAAAAAAAAAAAAAAAAAAAAATGAACTGGCAATAACATTGTTGTTTACTTATGTTAATAGTTTGATGAACAAATGTTCAGTGTACGAAAGCAAATAAAAATAAGATGAGCGTCAAAGCGATAAAAGAAATGATCAACATACAAATACATTCAATACTATTTCTCATTAGTGTAGTGCAGTTCCCATGATATGAAATTTTTGAAACCGACTTTTTTCGAAATTGACTTAGATTATTCTTAGATGTTTTGCAATTGAAATCCGGTAACATAAAATAAAAAAAAATCTTTGAAATGTTGAAACATGAAGAAGCACACACAAAATGTTCACATACACACACACACACACACACACACACACACACACACACACACACACACACACACACACACACACACACACACCAAAAGACGAATAGAAAAAAGAGAAGATGACGATGGCGATAGTGCATGGCAACGACGCAGACGATGTAGATCAACAAGAGGAAGAAAAGGCCGACGATGCTAATGGTTGAACGAATCATCGAAAATGATCACCACGAATCAAAACACACACACACACACACACACACACACACACACCAGGTGAAATAAGTGCGAGGCAAAATTAACGAAACGACAAGGTTCATAAATTGTTCGCGGCCAACTAATTTAGACCAATTCTCTCTCATTTTGTATGGATTCGTAGCAAACTGGAAACACAAATATTTGTGTATTATTAGTTTGTGTTGTCCGTGTGACCGAGTGTGTGTGCGAGTGTCATGCTACCGGCAATCACATACTCTTGTGGCCAATTTAATTCAACGTGTGGAACAAATATGCTTTGGATTTGTTCGACCGAAAAGAAACGAAAAATGAAATTGGCACATAAGTAAATGACATTTTAGAAGCAATTCAGTGCGCCCAAAATTGCTGTATTGTGTGAGTGTAATCGAGAAAGGTAACCACTGCACAAATGAGTGCGTCTGCTGACCAGGCTAAAATGCGGAAACCAAAATCGAATCAACACGTACTTACAACGAAATCAAACAATCAAAAGAATGAAGGAGAGTGAAAAACGAATTGAAAGCCATAAGCTAAGCATAACCGAATAAACGAAAAGAAGAAAAAGATGAAAAAACAATCCAAAGGAAAAAAGAACAGTATGTGTATCGCAATGTAACGTTAACAAACAATAAATGTAGGAAGAATTAACGATGAATTCGTTGCCGTATCAAAATGAACAAACATACATATTTGTTTTCTCTTTTGATTCAATCAGTTCGGGTTTGCATTTTGTTTACATGTTTACAATGTCCAAATATTCCAATCGGAAATATGAACGATTAACTTGAATATGAACGAAGAAAGAAAGAGAAAATCACATCGTGAACACTTGTGGAAATAACCGGGTAATTGCCGAAACCGTTTATTCTGACAATTAATTTTTTTTTTCTTTTTTTTTTTTGTTGCTCCGAAAAAAACGTTGATGTTCATGAACGGAATTCGCTTTGCATAAAATTCAAATAAAAATCGATTTTAATTTGGAGAAGAGTGACCGCGAGACAGAGGCAGCACGAGAAAAAAAGAGAAAAAGGAAAGGAAAATGATAATATCAATTTATGGCAAGCGATATGAAATTTATGATATCTGTTTATGGTTCATTTCGCCACCATCCCTCTCCTTCCTTCCTTCATTTTACCAATATTTATAATTTGGCGCTTTTGTGAAACCAAAGCAATTTGCATAAAATTTAATATGGCGACGAGTAGCGATTTAATCAGTAATTTAATTCCAAAAATTCAGTTCTTATCTATTCAATTACGAACATGTGTTTTTCATTTGTTGTTTTTATTTCTGTTGATTTTTCGGCTTTTGAAAAAAATGAAGACACAACGGTGCACAGCAAAGTGGATCAGATGGATCAATAAATGCTTTAAATTAAATTGGGCGATGTATTTTTATAGTTTGGTATTTTTAACTTTTATTCTGATTTATTTTAAATCTTCTTTCATTAATGATACTAGCTTTCTCGTCCAAAATTCATGATGTGATTGAGTCTTCGCTTTTATTTTGTTTTTCTGATTATTTTCATTTTTACGATTATTTGTTAATCGAATCTAATGAATTTTCATACATTTTTCATAGAAAATACTAATTTAACACCAAAGTATACATTTTCCAGAGACGAAACCTACGTCGTTAGAGAACAATTTTATTTCTTCATCAAGAGTCGATCAATGATAGGTCATCAAAAATTGGTAAAACATTTCATTGAATCTAAAAATCTGTTGAGAATTGGATTTGTAACAAAATCATTTGTTTGTTTGAAAAATTTTATTACAATTGAATATTCTTGTGAACATTTTTCTATTTCATTTTATTTGTTAACTTGGCGATTATCGTTTTTTTTTTTTTCTTTTTTTTTTTTTTTTTTTTTTTTTTTTTTTTTTTCCCTTTTTTTTTTTTTTTTTTTTATTTTTTTTTTTTTTTTTTGAGAGTTTTTTTTTTTAAAAAAAAAAAAAAAAATTTTTTTAAAATAAAATTGTGAGAAATTTTTTTTTTAAATTTTAAATTTTAATTTGAAAACACACTTTTCTCTAAAATCTTTCAAAAATGTCACATCTAAAGAAAAGATGTTTTGGTTAATGGTCTTACATGAAGGAAATAAAATAAAATTCATTTTATTGTATAACATTTGTATTTATTTGGTGTAAACGTTTCAAAATGCTAACGAACTTCATTACAATGCAAATAATGAGAATTCAGAAAGTTATTCTCGGTGCCGTTTTATTATCATTTTGAAAACATTTTAAAACTTTGAAAAATTAAATTCAATGCATGAAATTGAACTCGATTCGATGCGATGCATACTGTACTGAACGAAATATGAGCATTCATTTCGATAATTCATTAAATGATTAGTGGAAAATGCAACAAAAATTAAAAAAAAACTCATTCTTAACAGAAGAAAACATGAAAATATTCAACTGTTGTTTTGATAATGATCTATAAAAATGCAGATTCGAAATTTATTTTTGGATTTTAATATAAAAATCTGGAGCGTAGAACTTATAATGTGTGAATGTGATAATCATCGAATATTGGTTATAATTTTATCATAAATATGGTCAAAATAAAGATGAAGAAAAAATATTCGAAAAACGATCCCAATAATAGCAATCATATCAAAACATTAAAATTAACCGGTTTGAGTCATCTTCCACTTTGAGAATACAATGTGAGAAAAAGAATGTGAAGAAAAAAAGACAGAGAGATCGAAAATCGAATAGATTAAATCAACTAAAGGGGAAGAGAAAAAAAAAAAATTAATCGAATTTCTTATATTCCCGTTGATTCTCTGTAGTTCATCGTTTAACTTATATCTTACGTCTTCATTTGATCAAAATAAAATCAGATAAATTTGGTTAAATCAGATAAATTTGGTTATGCGTTGATTCTAACTTTTCAAAAATAGAAAGTCAAACGAAGATAAAAAAAGAAATAAAGAAAACCAAAATTAGTATGTCATTTGAATTTTGTTAATGGCTATAATTCGAGTGTTATCATTTTATCACTATTAATCGATTTTAATTTGATCATCAGTAAAAGAACAACCATTTAACTCGAATGCAATGGAAAAAATGGTAAAATGAAAAGAAAATTGAGTAAAATAATATTTGCGAATGACAAAGTATTGCCTTTTCACAAAATCAACAATAACAAAACTATGAAAGATAATGAACGAAATGAAAAAAAAAAAAAACACTTTATTCGAGAAAGTAAAAATGTTGGCCCGATTCGATGTGCATATATTTCAAAGTACACAATCAATGGATACAATTAAGAAAAACAAATGGAATAAATATAACCTTCGCACATTGAAACGCTATTAAATCTTAAATACACATTTCATTTCATTTATGACATTTTAATACCAAATAAATGCACATCAACAATGAACATTGAAAGCCGCACTAGGCATCGCAAATTATTAACATTGTAATGCATCACTCAAAGCAAATTGAATTCAATGCGTGTGTGTGTGTGTGTGTGCTCGCAATAATATAATGCGAAGCTGCACTGTACTCTTCTTCTTTTTTTTTCTTTTTCGTCTTTGTCTTCTGTTAACATCGTTAATGCAATTGGAAAAAGAGAAAAAGAAGATATGAACGGAGAAAATCAAGAGAATGCATATTTGGTGCATGGAAATACACACACCCACCACCAGCAAATGTGCGCATCTCATTCGAACTATAATTTAATTTTTCTTTTCAATTCATTTTAGAAAAAAAGCAATGAACGAATGAATAAACAATTTCTATTGGGAAATAGAGTGGGTGTGCTTGGTAACTTTATGTGCTTGTAAAATGCACCGAATGATTAAATTTCTTGGTGTGTGTGTGTGTGTGTTATGCAAACCGTTCGGAAGCATCTCAACGCAGAGTGTATTCGCATAAATTCACCAAAAAATGCATGCCATCGATTTAAGATGAAAAACGACTTATACTTTCTATTTAAGCTTTTCAAATGGATTGCGATTAAGCTTAACGATTTGATGCTTCATTTCCCCAAAACTATCATTTCAAGTGTAAAAATAAAGAAAGAGAAAGAAAAAAAAATATGAAAAATGCATTTTAAATGCGCAAGATTTTCAACAAAAGTGCTATTTATTCACTGATTTACATAGACATTTTCATTTGCCATCTCTGAATCATTCATTGTCTTCCATTGAATATTCTCGAATTTGAATTCGACACTGAAAACATTGTAAACAAATTATATTGTAAGTGAATTAGAAATGCACTTTTAACACGAAATGTTGCAGTATATTGAGAATAAGAAGAAGAAGAAGAAGAAGAAGAAGAAAAGAAAAAGAAGAAGAAGATGAAGAAGAAAATTGTATGATATATATACATATTGTTGGTTTAATAAGAGCCAACAAGGTATGATTGTTTGGCGCTTCTTTAGTAAACACGATGCAAAAGAATTATTTATTGCATGTTTGCACAGCAGGTGATAATCGAATGGCAAATTTTTTCATTGCAAATAATGCGAAATATGAAATATTGATAGTGAGATGTGATTTACCATTCACATTGCTGCTGTGGAAATAACAAGCAAAAAAACAAACAAAGAAATGAAAGAACATTAGAGAAAACCAGCACCTGTGTTCATTCACTCTGTACACTATTTCGATAAGAAAATCTTATACAATGAATTAAAAAAAAAAAAAAGAACCATTGAAATTCGATGCTGAATATCAGTGAAACGTTTATAAAGATTTAAATATATGAGAATCGATTCCGTTTTATTCAATCACAAGATAAGATCTTTATTTGATTTTTATTTCTTTTCTTGTACATCCGACCGCCGATTACTAATATATGTAGCATAAATAGCGCATTGATCATTTATCGTGATCAATGACATTTTCATCTTCTTTTCTGTTTTTTTTTTTTTTCATTTCTCCTATCCTCATCAGTCAATTGTTCTATTTGGACGTTTCAATTTGATTTATTAAATTTTATTTTCAACATTGAGCGAAAAGAAGTAAGAGCGGCGAACAAATTTCGGTTAAATTGTCAAATTATTCATTAGGGAATGGCCGATATTGATGTGAAATGAAAATGGTAATTTATCCTCATTTTGTGATCATTTAAATATGAAAAGCGTTTCCGAAAGAACCGTTAGAATACAATAGATAGTAATATCAACAACAGTACACAATACATTTGTTTTTTTGTCAGCTGTGCACACGTGTGTGTGTGTGTGTGTGCGATTGTGTTTTCTTTCCCGATTTTTTTCTTTCACTTTCTATCCTTATCGTTTTATGCAATCAAATTTTCCCAATTGATTTCAATTTTGAATAAATTCGTTCGGCTTCAGAATCGACAGCCAATCAGTCAAATAAAATGACAAACAAAAGAAATGGAGTTAGAGAGAGAGAGAGAGAGAGAGAGAGAGAGAGAGAGAGAGAGAGAAAAAATAGTCAATGCGTGTAAATATTTACCATTTATTTTAGTCCATTTTCTGATCGTTTGCATGAAATCTGGTTTTTGTTTGGTGTGCTGTCTCTATTTATTTTGTTTTTTTTTTTTTGCTTCAACTTTTTGTGCATCAATTTCAATCGATGGGCTTGATTTTTGTTATTATTGTTGTTCACAGTTTGTTGTTTTTCAAATTATTTTTGCGTATTGGAATTTTCATTGGATGTTTCATTTAGATGTGTTTGTGTTTTTATGTCGGCGAGCACAATAACTATGCCTCAATGTAATTTATTAGCTTATAAATTGAAACGCGATACACATATAATGATTACAACAATTTAAGTTACATCTTTTCTTTTTTGTTTCGTATTTTCTCTGATTGGGTACAATTGGCGGCTGTTTTCGTTTTTTGTACACGTTTCGTCTTCTTAATTTCAATCTTTTGTGTTCTGGCAAAGTTTGCGTTTTATTCGATTGTAAATTTTTCACTTCTCGTTGTACGTTGTTGTTGTTGTTGTTATTTTTTTTTTCTTTTTTTTTTTTTGCACTGTGATCAAACCAGACCAATTTCAACACTTTACAACATTCCTTTGATTGATACTGAAATTCGTATAATGTGCGTTTTTTTTGCACTTTTTGTTTTATTCACTTATGTTTATAATTTTCATTTCCATTCCATTATTCTCATCCGCTATTCTTCTTTTAGTGGCACTGCTTTCATTCTACTTCTTTTTTTTTTCTGCAAGTCTTTATCTAATGGTCGATGCTATAATGAGCCTCACTTTTCAGTGCTATTACACAAATGACGAAAGCAAAAGTAAAAAAAAAAAACCAAAACTATTAACACAAATGTATTCATTTCACAAACCACTTTTCACGATCATATTTGGCCGCAATGTATCTTCGGTGTCTTTCGTTCATTCGATAAATGATCATGTTTTTATTGCAGATAAATGCTTATACATTATTCCAAATGGGCCTAACCACTTTGTGAAATATGCAAAGTGTTTCTGTTATTGCATTACAAAATGGTAAAATGAAATCATTGAATTGCACTTTGTGCACATTCTCTTTTTATTTCTCTTCTGTCCATCAATTTCAATGGTAGTTTGTTGATGCAAATTGTTTGCGCGACGTAGAAAAAGTAAAAAAAAAAAGCGAAATCAACCACGTTGCAGAAGAATTGAACAGACGAAAAACACAAAAAACACGTAAATTCTCATGAAATCAAAGGCAAAAAACAACAGAAAGAAAGCAACAGCAACAAAAACATGAAGAAAGTAAAAACAACATGAAAAAAAAAAACGATAAATTGTCGAATCAAAGCAGAATTACAATTTTATGCAAGTTACTAGCTGCTAGTTGAATAGACCATTGGCATTAAGAATAGATCGATTTTTACAATGACGGATATTGGATGCGAATGAGTGCATGCCAATATTTCGCATACACATAAACAAAATAAAATGTTAATTGCACATTCTCGTCATTCCCGCAAAATTCAATTGCATTTTCCTTTTGCTTCTTCATTTTCATTATGCTTCTCATTCTGGCATACACACACACACACACACTCATCCATAAAGATGCACACTCTTTCACACATTTCTTTTTCACCTTGGCTTTCTTTGCATATTATGAATAGATAATGATTGTATGATGATTATAAACTTTCAGCCAAAACGTTATGATGATGAGTTGCACGTCAATCGCATCAATATTGTATGGTTTGCTTTACTGTAGCTTTGTCTATAGGGAACTAAATATTAATATATCGCTATAGGTAACTAAAAATAACATTGTAAAAATGCAATAAGTATTTTACACTGTCATGTCGTTTCTGTTCGATCTACGGCTATTTGTCTAACATTTTTTTTATAAAATTTTCCCCTTTCTTCTTAAATAGCCGGTTTCCAATAGCGCGTGCGAAGCGAGATCATTGTGATCATACTTACACACACACACACACACACACACATCAGAATATCATAAGTTCTTATTCTCAAGCGGCACAAATGACTCTTGACACCTTGCAAATCTTCAATATATTTAAAGGCACAACTTTTTACTATACATTTCTTTATCAACAGGAAATAAACTATGCAAATGCTTGAAATTATTATGATTGTGCTACTTGCATTCAGATTTCTTTTCTTTCTTCTCAACTTAAGTCTCTTAATTTTTTTTTTTTTTTGCATTCAAATTTGTATCTAATTCAATCATTTTTTTTTTTTGTTTCCTGCAACAATCAATGGATGTATCATTTTATTTAAAAAAAACTAGAAAAAAATTAGAAATTTTCTATTTGACAATAAAATTATTGTATTTTTCATCTTTTAGTAGAATATTGGGTAAAAACCTAGTTAGTAAATAGCCCCTTGGTAAAAATCGAATAGGAAATTTGTTCAAATTAAAAGACAAAATTGTTTCTTATTTTCTCTTCTTTTGTTTTCATGTTTCTATCGATAATGGATTTTTGTGGATGGAATGAAACAAATGGAAGTTTCAAAGAAAAGCGCAAATTCAACAAGTAAGAGAGCTCTTATTCATAATTGCGGCGGAACCGTCACTCTTCAATAAATTTGTAGTGCTTGGAATACAAAGAATGGGAAAAATGAGTGAAAAGTGACCAAAAAAAAAAAAAAAAAAAAAAAATGAAAATTAAACTTTTGGGCATTTTCTTGTAATTTTTTTCGCTAAACAAGAATGAGTTCATCAGTCTCATGCTATGGCAAATTGTGAATGCGCTTTCAGCGAACCTGATGTATCATCATCGTGTGTTGAAAGTTTGCGCACATTAGATTTCCCAAAAATGAAATGTTGAGAAAAAGGAAAGAAAATCAACAACTAGAAGACAATTACAAATGAATTTTTGTTTGTCATTTTTTTTAAAAATACGTTAGATAAACGGAATTTTTACACATACACACTAGAAAGTTTCGATATCATAAAACACGAATAAGCAAAAATGAAAAGAACACCATGTTGTTTTAGATTTTTGCATCAACAGAGAGAGATAGAGAGAGAGAGAGAGAGAGAGAGAGAGAGTTGAAAAAAGAAATGAAAATAATTGTAGCCAGTGGCAGTAAAAACAAGAATATACAACTTGGCGAATTTCCATAGTCGAATTGCACTGAATTTAAGAAAGAACACACGGTTCATTTGCTAAGAAAACTTAGCTGTTTTGTTTGTTTGTTTGTTTTTTTCCTTTTTTGTCATCAAAAAATCATTTGCAAACTGGAAATTCTGAAAATTAATGAAAACAAGTGAACATTAATTGAGTCACAAATCAACGTAAAAGACGCTTCAACGCTCACAATGTCTGATTGATTAGTTATTTGCAAATTATTCCATTCACATGCAAATTTAGTGTGCTGGCAATGATTTTAGCTCTGCATGAAAATTAAACATGTTTTTAGCATGATGCTAAAACTCTTCAGTCAAAAAACTTATTGTACGGGGAACGAATCTCGCAAAAATTTAACCAAAATGCAACCAATTAATTTCACGATTCGATGGAACACACTGTATTTTGATACATAAATATGATATAAATGGTTTCAGTTTATGAAATGTGCGTTTTCACATACACGCGTGCAAACACAGACGAATACACACACACACACACAATTACACACAATCAACAGTAGTACCACGGTAACTGGCTCCATGGTACAATCCAACCACTTTACTCACTTTATAATATGTAATTAAAATTCCATTTTTGTTTTAACGCTTAGTGTGCGTTTCGATTTCTTCTTCTTCTTTTTCTTAAAGTTTTGAATGCTTTAAATCTTCTTGTTGTTGCTGCTGCTGCTGATTTCAAGCGGTCGTTGTATTTTGAGTAGAGTTTGATTTTGTTTATTTGCTCGCTTTCAATTCTATTCAGTTGTCTTGTTTGGCTTTAAACAAAAGTCAAAATCACAATTTGTGTGTGTGTGTGTGTTTTGTCTCCTTCGTTTTTTTTTTTGTACGCAGAAAAATCCACACACAAACTGTGTGAAGAAACCGCAAACAACGAACCAGCCAACGAACAAACAAAACAAACAAAGTGAAGAAAGCGAGAAAAAAAACGACATAAAATCGAATGAACGAAAGCACGAAAGAACATACCACAAATACGCGCTAAAGAGGCTAAAGATTATTTATAATTTTTTTTTTTTTTTTTTTACTTTGTTTTTTTTTGATAGAAAGAGTAAGAATGAGAAAAGTGAGTTTTACGTGAATAATGATGTGTCGTTTATTTTATTTCTTATATAGGCACCGGGTTAGAAATATACGTGCGTTTAAATCGAATGCTACTTTACAACTGAAATATATTTGCTGGCGTTCACCTTTTCCATCGAAACCAAGCATGGTGTAATTCTGTGAGGCTTTTTTGTAGCATACACACGCGGCCAAAATGTAGCAAACAAACCGAATGTATGCTTAAAGTCATTCGCGCTCATCGGTACTGCAAAAGCCATTCGAAAAAGAAATGCCGATCGAGCGTCTTCATTCGACGACGACGACAACGACCACGATCACGATCATTTCATTTACATTGTGCTTGTATCTGTTCATCCGTCAGTTGCATATATGTGTAATTGTGTTTGAGTTTGATTTTGTGTATGTTTGTATATTTCACGTGTTTCACTTTTCTTTCTTTGCGTTCCTTCATTTTATGTTTTCATTCCAACCGATTGGTTGTCCGTATTAAATTACAACTTGGATTCAAGGCAAATGCACTACATAACTAGCCGAACTATCAACAACAATCGTCCAGAATGCACTCATACACAAACACCGACCAAATAAAACACTTGCTCGTCAAGTGTATTTATATTCCTTTTCTTTATCTACTTTCAATTCTTCCTTCGCTTCTGCTTGCATTATTGCATTTTCAAAGTATCCATTTGTTTTCCACCTTGACCGAACATTAGCGTATTATGCATGATATTTTCATTTTGTCAATTCAATTCCATTCAATTGAGATAGTTCAATTTAGATATATTGGTGCAGCAAAAGGTCATCGATATATAGACAGAATTTGCATCGTCTAATCGGTAAAAGATCATTTTCGTAGGTAAATCAATTGAAAAATGAAAAATAAAAAAAAAAAAGAAAAAATGAAATAAATCATGAAACAAAATAATATCGCATTGCCATGGGAGTTTTATGATGGAACAAGGAGTCGGAACAGTAAACAACATCAACCGTTAAAACGATTTGGTATGTAATTTTTTTTTTTTTGTTTTTATGCCTACACATCGCAATCAAAATGATGGTTTTATGTTATTATTGTTACTTCTTAATTCGATTCTACACAATCATTGATTATGTATAACGTATGTTAATGCATTAACATTTAAATTTATTTGATAAAACTCCTTGCTGCCTTGTATAATGAAAACAAATTCTGTATTCATTGGCTTTATACATGAAGATTTCGAAGAAATTTCGGTGACAAAATCTGGTTTGACTCGTTTCATTATGCAATTTTTTTTCCATTTTTTTCTTTTTGCAATTTCTTTTTTTTCCCAAATTCTTTCTTTCATTCGTTCAACTCTTGTTTTATGTTTTCTGCGATTTTTGTCAATTCCCGTTATAAAAAGTTGTAATAATACAGTATCGAATGCTATTATGCTTCTGGATCAATGTTCCAAATTTTATGTTATATTTTTTTATTCTTTTTACATTCGATCTTGAATTGTGAAAGGAAGGGAAGTTTTCGTTTTAGTTTTTTTTTTTTGTTTTCACGCGCTACGAAACATCTGACACTTGAATTACTACATGGGGTTCATACAATGTTATTATACTTAAAATTGGTACAACGAATAAAATCAAAAAATGACAACACAGCCGACAAAATGAACAAAGAATACACACATAATAGGAGAGCACCTGTAAATTAAAATACATAAATAAATTTGACCACGAAATCCACTCCAAATTAAGTATGAAATACACTTTGATCATTTCATTTTATGCAACAGGTGCTACAATATTTCTCTATCTCACTCACGTGTAATTTGATCATTTAATTGCCTGTATACCATTGAAGAAAATTGAAGAAGAAGAAAAGAAAAAAAAAAGCTAAATTCCAATTATTATTTAGCATACATTCAGGATATTTAAAATCAATTGAAACACTTTTCACATTTTTAATTTATAGATTTATTTTTATTCCATTAGTAAATAATAACTGCAAATGCATACACAAATTGTTGACATTTTTCAATAAATTTGTTCTTACAATCATTTTTGTTGTGTTTTGTGTGACAATTTTTTGGTTTTTAGTTTTCAATCAGTAATGTGTTTTGTTTCTTATTTTCTCTTTCTTTTATTCTTTTTTCTGTATTTTTTCGATTTGATTGATTTATAAATTATTTGTAATTTTTTTTTTTTTTTTTTTTTCAATAATAATATATCATCCGGAGCGATCTTATGGAATGTGGAATAATTTTCTTCCCGTTTTAGTTCTTTTTTTGTAAATGAGAATTGATTTAATTTTTTTTTTTTTTCCTTTTCATGCAAAATTTTCAATGCCTGTTTGAATTGTCTCAGTTTTGTGGGAGAAGAGGGGAAGGGGGACTTAATAAGGAATTTAGAAACCTATGTACCCATATATGACTGTTTTTGAAAAAGAAAACGACGGGCGCGTATCTAATCGCTTCAACAAAAAATTTTGTTTTTTTTTTCTCACTTGAATGAATTATCTATTTATCGAATTGGAAAAATGTACGCAATTAATTTTTGTCAGAAAATGGGAGATGTTTAATTTAGTATGTTTCATATATTATCAATCGCATGGAAGGATTTCGGAATGAGGTGGGGCAAAGGGTAAATTATTGAATTGTTTTTTTTTTTTTTTTTTTTTTTTTTGTTTCTATGTTGTTGCTTAACTGGAATTATTTACGTGTTTTTACTTGGTTTTAATCAAGTTTTCATTAATCATAATAGGTAAAATACGTTGATAGTTTTTTGTTTAATAATAATTTTTTTCAATAAACACTTTTTTGATGATTTTTTTTTTTTTTTTTTAATCGATTTTGGTTTGATTTGAAAGAAGAAAATTTCACAACAATGCAAATGACAATAAATATACACTTATAAATTTTTTTTTTTTTTTTTTTTTTTTGGTTTTCGTCGACTTTTTTTCGTCTTGCTTTATTTTCACTTCAATAAAAGAAATGTCGCCATTTATGGGCGTGTTTTTAAATCACGAAAAATAAACATATCAATATAATTAGTGTACTCATCGCCACAATTGTTTGGTTTGTATGTTTGTTTTTTCCATTTAGCTTATTTCTCGTTTTAGTTTTTTATTTATGTATTTTTTTTTTTTTTTTTTTTTCAAATGTTTTTTTTCATTTAACAATTATAACATTTTAAATTCAATACGCTTTTGAAGTAATTTTTATCAATAAAAATGAAAACAAAGAAATTGCGTGATCATTCAGAGACGAATAATAATTATAGAAATATTCATTCAAACACAGATTAGAATAATTTGCTGCTGACTGTTTTTTTTTTCTTTTTTTTTTTTGTGTAATTGGGAATATTAACAGCGAACCGAATATGAATTGTGTGAAACGATCAATATATTGTTATTCATTTCAACACAATGCAAATTGTATTTGGCCCACCAGGAATTGTTTGTTTTGTATTTTTATTATTTTTGCTTCCCATTTGTCGAATGTTTATTTTCTTTGTTTTCCTTAATTTTTTTATTTTTTTTTTTTTTTATTTTCCTTTAAATTGGTAAATGCAATAAATTACTAACAAATATCATTTAGATTTTTCACACATTTTTTTCATGCTTTTTTTGACATTGTTCATTTACTTGCTTCTCCATTACTTTAATAGATTCTTAGTTAATTCTAGGTATTGTCCTGTTTGTTTTATTCATATTTTTTTTTTTTTTTTTTTTTTTTGTTCATTTTCAAAGTATGATTTTAGTTAAATTTTTTTTTATTTTCAAATATGTTAATATAGTAATTTTGGTTATAAATAAGTTGGGTTTATGATTTTCATTCATTTCGGTTTATATTGAGTGTGTGTAAAATGCATTTTTTTTTTTTTTTTTTTGGTTTTAAAAAATCAACACACAAAATTGTTGAGGTTATTTATTGTGTGATTGTGCTTTATTGAGCATTTTTATAATCAAGGAATTTGAAATTTTGAAGCAAAATACTGGGCAACAAAATTCGAAGTAAAACTGATTCATGATTTATTTATCCAAATTATGATTCATAAAGCGAAATGATGCTGAAAATTGGAACTCCAAGTATGAGTTGAAATTGAGACGAAGAAGAAGAAGAAAAAAAAAAAAAAAAAAAATAAATGTACTAGCAAAGATTGAAGCGAATGTATGATATTTTCTAAGCATTTTTTTTTTTCGTAAAATGTTGGTGCTTGTCATAACACTCTATTGGCTGCTACTCAATAAATGAGATTTTTATTTTGTCTTGGAAATTGAGTGTGAAATCGATTTTTCTTGTTCCATCTGAAACTGATAAACTAATGAATCAATCAAATCATTGTCAAATATTTGTATGGAATTGTTGTTGTTGTTGTTGTTGTTGTATGTTTTGTATATATTGAAACAGCCAATATGTGATGAGCATCTGGTTATTTCAATAAATGATGAGCTTCGAATACTTAATTTGCAATTTATGCAATTATATTGAATAATTTATAAATGCAAATTGTATCTTCTATTGAATAAAACGTAATTTGAATTTGATTAAACAAAGAGACAATTCTGGAAACTGCATTTTTGGCTTTGATCGTTTGCGTATTTTATATAATTTCTTATTTTGTTTTTTTTTTACACTTTAATGGTTATACATATGAATAGAACAACAATTGAATAGTTTTTTTTTCTTTTTGTTTTTTTTTTTTTTTTTTTTTTTGTTAAATATATATTTTTGTAGATGGTTAGTTTTTGTTTCTTATAGGAAAAGCTGCGAAAAGACATTTATCTGGCTCCATTTAAAATGTCAAAATGAGAGAGTCAAGAAAAAACAAAACATCTATAGAACAATTTAAGATTCATTTTGTTAAAAATGTTGTTTAATTACCATTTTTTGTTTAAATTTTCAAAAACATAAACGCTTTTGATTAAAATGCAAATAGAATGGCGAAAACGAATGCGCTTATTTATAAAGACAAATCGAAATGGTAAAACACAAGTAAAAAACAGTACATATGTTTTGAAATTTTCGATTCAGAATTGCTCGTCAATTAAACGATTGAAAGAATTACACTCAATATTTGACTCATATCTTACATTTATTGCTATGTTTCATTTTTCCTTCATTTTTTTTTTTTTTTTCTTTTAATGTGTTGTTCGTTTTCTCGGTATTTTAATCCTGTTGAATTGATCTATTTGTCATTTCAACAGTGTACTTGTGTGTGTGTGTGAATCCGTGCATACATACTTTTACACTCTAATTCTTTGGTTACTAACTTATTCATACAGATTCCGTTGAATTAACGTTTGATCGATAGTTCATAGATATTGTGGTGAATAGTTTAACAATGAAGAAAAAAAACCATTGTTTTGCTTTTTGTAAAAGAATTTTTCCCTTTTTAGATGAAAACAGTTCATTCAGAAATATCAATACAAAATATTCACTGAAATAATATCACAATGAATATTCAATCAGTTGTCATGGTATTTAAGCTATAGCCATGTTTAAACATAGCTAAAGGTGATATCTTCTAGATTTCTAGGCGTCTAGATTCATGGAATGGTGTGGGTGTGTGTGAAAATGGATGCGAATGTGCTGTATATATTTATATTTGATTTATGATTAATGTTTTTGCATTGTTGTAAACGTGAATCCGATTCTGTATTTGACCGACCCCCAGAAACCTTAAATAAATTGTTGTATTGGTTTAATTCCTCATAAATATATATGTATATGATTTTGTTTATTTTTTGTTTGTTTTTTTTTTTGCTTCATCTTACTCTTGATTTTTTTTAAAATTATTATCCGCATTCCGTGCAAATGGAAGCTATTGACCAAATACATGTCCCTCAATGTGGCTATAATTCGAGTACGATACGTTACATTCGATTTAAATTGTTTATGCATTTCGTTGATTCAACAAGGACTCCTTAACTGCTTGCATTGTCTCTATATTTCTTTTTCTCTTTTTGTTCTACTTTATTTCTTTGGTTCCATTTTTTGTGGTTTTGTTGTTTTTTTTTTCATCGCATTCAAAATAAAGAAAATTCCAATTCATCATTATGTTAACTAAATGTTTCGCACTAAGAAATTTATATTTCGAAACTAAATTCGAAATTATTTGAAATTGTCTGGAATAATTTCGCTTTTAAAACAATGTTTTTTCTTTTTTTATTTTTATTCTTTTCAAATGTTTTAATTTAATAAGAAATTTTTGCTTTTTCGAATTTAACACTGCACTAATTTCGATCGTTTGAATAAAGAGAAAACAAACAGAAAATATCAATTTAAACCTTTGAGACTTGTGCATTTCAGAAAATGTTTCATTTTAAATGAAATCATTAAATCGGATATAATTTGAAAATAAATTAAATTCAATACAGAAACTGTAATCGGAATGAAGTGTTATTAATTTTGATTTAAATCCTTGTTTGTGATTTATTCGAAAAAGATCAAATTTTTAATACGTCTTGAAGTCAAAATCTGAAATATATCCAAAATAAGTGGAAACTCTCAATGGTGTTGAATTTGTATGAGAGACTTTGTTTGTTTTTTTTTTTTTTTTTGTTTCATTTGAATGCATTATTTCGTATGTTTGTTGTGTCATCATCAAATATTATTCATTTTCATGTGTGGTCTACATTTCTAAATTAGTGTACATTTCAACCGTGGATATTTTTCTTGTGTTTAAAATAATTCTATTCGATATGAAATATTTTGAAATCATTTTGTGCCTGAAAATATGATTCTGCTGGCGAAACTATAAATTCGTAATAAGAATGGCAATAAATTTCGAATTGGAGAATAAACGAACACGATATATCTACGCAAATTGTGTATTATTACAAATGATATCATATGTTGATATCATTTAAGTCATGTGTGTGTATGTGTGTGTGTGTGTTGACGATTTTCGAAAATATTTTTCTTAAGAAATATTTTCGGCACAAAAAAAAAAAAAAAAAAAAAAATGAAAACATGAATGAAGAGCGCTCTTTTGGAAGAAATATTGGCAACATAAATATATATAGTTGCATTTTGTATTTCGTATTCTATGTATTTTGGTGATGATATCTACTAATATTTATAATTGCGCTTTCGTTATGCCTACATCATTCTGATACATTTGCCTTTTTCAAATGTTTGCATGTCAACACAATTTTCAGTTATGTCATACACATTTGTCTTTTAATTGTAATTTCCTTGTTTTTTTTTTCTTGGTAAAATTGTCTCTATTCATATGACTATTTGAACATAACAACATATTCCATTTTAATCAGTTTGAGTGAAAATTCTCTCGTCATCGTCATTGATCGAAAATACGATTTTTTTTGTTGTTGTTGTTGTTTGGTAGTTATTGTTGTTGTTGTTATTGTTGTTGATGATGTTTTTTTTTCATATATGTGCATCCTATCTAAAATTTAAATTACTTCTAATTGTAGTTTCATGTGTCATGGTAATGATTGAATGTAAATTTAAATGTGCTGATGCTGATTCACTGTTTTAAGCCGATATCTTTCCATGTTTACGTAGTCTCTCTATGTATCTTGTGAATTACTAGATTTTCATGTGAATTCTATCATTAAGAGAATGCAAACGTCCAAATTCAACATATTTCGTGCTCATTCTATCTCTATTCATTTTTAGTATTTACCTTCCGGTTCCAAACTATTCAATCTACATATTTGCATTTTCTCTCTGTCTCTCTCTATTTTGTGCATTTATTTTTTGCCATATTCACTACTCCATTAATTGTATCACCTCAATCAATTGATATGCCTTCAATTTTGAACTATGAATTTACCTCAATCACTCTAAATTTCCTTTCACATTAAGTAAATCGTTCATTTTTTTTTTCTTTTTTTTTTGGGTTATTCTTTGATGCGCACTGATCTACATGTGCACATATATGTAATGTTGCATGCAACTTGCTGTATCGAATTGTGAACAATGTGTAGTTAAAATGAGATCGTGACTCGCATATATTTTCATATCAATTTCAGTTGATATTGACCAATAATAATATGGTTGGAATTTTTCAAAATGGAATTTTCCAAAAAAATACTGAAAAAAAAAGAACATTTTTAAAATTCAAGCCGAAAAATGAACATAAAAAGACAATTTAAAATTAAATCGAAAAAATAAAGATAAACAATTTTAAAGTAAAAAAAAAAAAAAATCCGAAAAAAGAGAGAAAAAAATGTAACATGCTGAAAATTATTCAAACAAAGACGAAAGGTCCAAATAATGCAAACAGGGGGCAGGGATGAACATTCAAAATATGGAGAACGAATAACAATAAAAAGAAAATCAAATCAAAATAAAAAAAAAATGTATAAAATATCAGTATATTTTTGATTATAATCTAAAAATTAATCTATTAAACATATATGTACAATACAAATCAGAAAACAAAATACATAAGAAATATCAACGATTTTTTTTTTTTTTTTTTTTTTGTTCAATGTTTAGTCGAGACGATTTGTTCATTCGAAATTGCATTTCCAAAATATTTCAAAACAAAAGTTTGTTTTTTTTATAAAAAAACAACTTTTTCATTTCAGATTTCTAATTTCAATCTCCCGCAAGTGCAGTTGCAAATACAAATTACAAGTGCGATCGCAATTCATCTTTTCTTCTTAATAAATACGAACAATATGACTTTTGCAGCACGAAATCGATTGATCATATGTGCTTATATATATGTGTGTGTGTCAGCAACAGCATCTCTTCGTAACTATTGTTATTACATTTTATTTTTTTTTTTTTTTTTTGAATTCTAATTAAGTGGAAGTGAAGGGTGCATAGGCACATTGCTGCATTTTTTTTCAATCTCTCGTTCTCTCTCTCTCTCACTCTCACTCTTTTTTTTTTTTTTCAATTTGTTTGAAAATTTTCGTTTTGTTTGTTTAACTCGACAAATTTATTGTAAATTAACTAAAAGAGGAGAAATGGAGTTTTTTTTTTTTTTTTTCTTTTTGCTTCTTTCACACAGAAAATCAAATCTGTTTCTGTTTTATATTCTCTGATTTAATTTATTTTGTTCGACATTTTCGGGATGAATTTTGACTTAATTTTAGTGGGAATTATTCATCAATAAAAACGAATCATCCCTAAATCTTACACTTCAGCCTTGCACATTGTAATTGATTGATTCTGTTTCACATATGGATTATAAATTTGTCGCTTTTGTTTTTAGCAAATTGTTTTCTTCTCATATTCTTGTTTTTTTTTTCATTTACATTTTACTTGTATGTTTGTTTTCATTTTTTTTCTCTTTTTAGTTAGTATGGTAATATTAATGTGTAAATTTGCATTTCATCTCTTGGTTTAATGTTAAATTCCTGCTGTTGTCTCTGTCTATGTTTGCGTGCTTTTTTTGCTAATTTTTATTTTTTGTTTTATTAATGATGGATGCTCATTCCGTTATTTGCTTTTTCTCTTCTTTTTTTTTCACTCGGTATTCAGTATCAGTGTGTATATTTATTCTTTTCTTTTAATTTTGCCTTTAAATAAAACAAAGCGCAAAATGAAAAAAAAAATGCTGATGTTTTGGTTGTTGTTGTTGTTTGTTTGTTTTGTTTCAAAATTAAACAAATAGTGACGTTAAACAATTTATGGCAACGGGGTCATGACTTGAACGTATGTTTGAGGGAAGTAACCAGTTCGGCCATTAACACTACCCTCATACCTAAGGGGGAAAGAATGAAAATAAATAAAAATAAATATTGTAAATATCCTGCAAATATTGTAAACAATATATTCACAAATGCTAATTTATTGATAAAAATGAATTGAATATTCATTAGATATTTCAAATATTTATGGATATGGTGTGTGTATTTTTGAATATAGCAAATATCTCAAAAATATTGTAAATATCGCGTGAATATTCTGAATATCTACTAAATATATATATTCATAAAGGGTCCTCAGCCCCTAGTTCATACCAATTCTCATCGACACGATTCAGCAATTGAATATTATCATTTTCCTGTAATGATACAAAAATTAAATTGATTATTTATTTCATTTTATTGAAACAAAGAGAAAGAGAGAAAGAAAAAAGAGAAAGATCTGTCTTATTCTTCTTCTTTTCATTTTTTCTTCTTTTTATGTTCTTGATCTTTTTCTCTTTATTTTTCAAGTTTAAGATTTTATTTCTGAGATATCGGTTTTTTTCATACAAAATTATTGAAAAATTCGATTTGACTGAAATAAACCGATTGAAATTGACCAAAAGAAATCAACTGATTGAAATCGACCGAATTAAAACGTATGAAAAAAATCGGTACCAAACCCAATTGGCAACTTGTAAATAGGGCTTTCAGAAAAAAAAAAAAAAAAAAAATGAAAAAATAGGCAAAATCTGGTAATGTATTTACTTTGAAACCCAATTCGCCCGGATTTTCCGGGTCAAAGTCATATAATGCAACACAATATGGCCCAGATGGACGTTGCTGTTGTTGAGTCATTGGAGTTTTAGCTGGAGACCGCATAGGTGATGGCAATGGTGATGCTGTAATTAAATTCAAAATAAATTATTTTAATCGTAATTTTTTATCGTTATTTTATTATTTTTTATTAAAACTTAATGAAAAATTGCATATTGCACATGCACAGAGATGGAATTTTCACTCAGTTGGTGCGAGCACAAATACAACATCGCACTCACATGTAGTGTGCGAAGCACAAGATGCTTATGTTTTTCGGGTGCACGCACACGCCGGTATGATTAATGACAAATTTGTAGATTTGCAAATAAATGTAGATTTTTTGTTTGAGTCAAAAAACATACAGGCGTGTGCGCGCACCCGAAAAACATGAGAATATTGTGCGCCGCACACTAGATGTGAGTGCGATGTTGTATTTGTGCTCGCACCATCTGAGTGAAAATTCCATCTCTGCACATGCAAATAGAATCATGCGTAAAAAGAAATAAAAATCTAATTAATGCTCTTAATATTGAACAATTAAAAAAGAAACCCAATTTTAAACGTACACACTTCAAAATAAAATTAAGCGACAAAAAATGATGAATATTAAGACAAACACCTCGATAAATGTATCCAGGTTAATGCATGCAGTATATTATCAATTTTATTTTAATAAAATTAAAATGTTAATTAATTATAACAATTAAGTTATACATTATATGTACATGAAATCAATATATTAATATAAATATAATTCAGATAAATAGATTTTATAATAAATATTCAAATTTCTCGAAATTAATAGTGTTTTGCTGTAGTTATTAATTAAAGAACGAAAGAAACGTTCATTTTCATATTTCAATCAAAATTATTGTAGATAAAATGCGCTTTTGAGACAATGTCATGGCAAAACGAATATAAGGCAACAAAAGTTTTAGATATCATGCAATTTATGCAAAATAAACACAAAACAAATTGCATTTGCTTTTTCATAATCAAATTTATCGCGATATATAGTAAACACATGCGTAAATCAATACGAGACCAGAAAAAAAATTTTTACAAATTTGGATCTAAATTAAACTAGATGGAGATTTGATTTTTACCGTTGGTCGAGTGAGATTGCACTTGACCATTGTCCAATTCCAGATGTGTGGGTTTGGTTACTGTTTATTTAAACATGAATCAATATTAAAAAGAGAGATAGTAAGAGAGAAAGAGAGAGAGAGAGAGAGAGAAAGTGAGAGAGAAAATATAGAAATCGACAGAGAAATAAATAAAAAATGTAATGATAGAAAGAGAAATGCTTTTGTTCACACAAATGAAAACAAATAGATATTGAACAATCTAAATGTTTTCGAACAAAAATACAATCTGAATGTTCATCAATTTAAAAAGAATAAAGAAATTCGACAAATTCGATCAAACGACGAACGAAAATTTAAACGAAAAATGTCAACTTATAAAATACTCTGTTAACGTTGATCATATGTCATTGTGATTCATTTTCCATTTGAATCTCCTTGTAGGATGTACACATTTTGTTTGTTTTTTTTTTTTTTTTTTTTGAAAAATAATTTTACACATTGACCAAATTATTACACATAATAATCATTATTCGAATACATTTTTGTACTTGATTTCGATTTTTACAACAAAACAGTTGCAAACATTTACTAAATTTCTACTAAATTTCAACGTGATCACAAGATTGACGACGTTCAATTATTCCAATTTGTATTGCATAGAACTAGAGAAACATCAAATTGGATATTTTTTATTTATTTATTGCCATTCATAACGAAATCTTGAAGTGATTTGCAGAGAAATTTATTTCATTTAATGCGAAAAACGCTCATTGAATTTTGAAAAGGAAAATAAAAAAAATCACTTTTTCTTATTGAAACAAAACGGAAGGAAAAAAACAAAACAAATTACTTTGAAAACATCAAATTCAATAAATTTGTAATATTTTAAAGAATAAAAATACACACACACATACAAAACTCAGCGAATTGATGCTGTTGACAAGATATCTAAATTTTATGTAGAATAATCATCTACAATTTGTTAGTTGATATTTGTGTTAGTGTTGGTGCTATGTTCATTTTTCATTTTTTTTTTTTTTTTTTTTTTTTTTTGTGATAAATCAGATAATGTTGAATCAATTGATTTGATTTAATTTAATTTGCAAACTGATACGTTAATGGTTTATCAAGAGAAATAAAAAATAATAATAAATAAATCGTTTCTCAATGTGGCAAATTACAAATATTGGTGTGAGTCACATCAAGATGCAATGTCAAATTCAAAACTAACAACACAGTTAATAGCGATTAGTCGATGGCAATACACGAAACAATAACAACAATTTCCTTTTTTCTTTTTTTTTTCTTTTTTTTTTTTTTTTGTTAAATTCATTTTTCCTTTTTTTGTCTGCTTTCGTCTATATTCACGTAATTAGTTCACAACAGAATTGAAGCCAATAAGCGATAATATGTGTTGTGTGTTGTGTGTTGTGTGTGTGTGTCTTCTTATATGACAATAACAAAACGCAAATATTTCAGATAAATATGATGACAATAGAATCACACAATGTTTTATGTCCTCGCGATTATTCCGATTATCGATGATGTGCTTATGTACAAAGAAAAGAATATGAATGTGTGTTTTTATGTTTTGTAAATACAGGTGCGAATTCCTGTGTTAAATTTACATATAACGTTGAAATTACATGGGCCAACCATCACCACCACCAAATCACCGAAACATTTCACAAGTTAAATTAGCCAACAATCAAAATGATTCAATATTTTCGAAATTATTGCGTAATAACAAGTGAATATCATTTGTATATTTCAATGAAATCTACGGGGGGTAGGTTTGGGGCATTTATCTCTTGTGAATGACATAAATCCATTCACATGTTCATAGTAAATTGCAAAGGTCTCACAAATGCGAATGCAAATTCAAATTCGACCATGATACATTTTGTGATTGTTTCTTGTTATACGGCAATATTTCGAAAAGAAAAAAAAAAATTCTTATGATTTAAATTTTAATCTACGAATTTACCATTTGTTTTTCATTTACCATTTTATTAAATATTTTATCTATAATCTAAACTTATCTAACGGTCACTCCACATCAAGTTTTCTTTTTAGTTTCATTCCAAAATGCACTTAAAATGAAACATGAGAATGAATGATTGAATATTTTGCACAACGATTCAGTGTCAAATGTTGTTGAATAAATGTTAACACATCGAATTGCATTGATTGTGCATTTAAAATGAAAGTTGCTATATTGTTTATTTCAATGTTTTAATTTTAAAGAACTTGAAACATCTGTGAATCTTTTTGAAAATACATCGCCAATAAAATAGTATTGAATTCTCATATAGCGGGAAATTGCATAAACTAAATATAGCTATTATGAATCAGATTCTTTAAAATCATGAATGCAACTCAATTATGTCACAAATAGAATTTATCGTAAAATGTTTATAATTTGGAAAAAAAAAAGGAAATTGAAATTTTGAAAATCAAATAAAATCTATTACAAATAAATTTATCGATAAAAAACAATCAATGATTTTTCATATTTGCGACAATTTGACTTAAATTGGATTCCATATATAATACTACAAAGTATGGTGGAATGCAAACTTGTGTGAATATCAAGTGAATTAGATGATTCAATAAAAAAAAAAAAAACACTGTTGTTGAGTGACAAAATAAATAACCCAAAACCCTTTGACTAATTAATGATTTAAGAACATAAAAGTAAAGAAAATATATATATAAAATCCAATTGCATTTGAATGTGAATGTGGACGATAAAAATGAAAAAAAAAAAAAAATCATAAAATAAAGCAAAATAAAAGGATGAAAATAATAATTAGGGACAAACAAAAAAAACAAAAAGGAAATTAAAATTCACCTGTCCAGGGATCGTTGATGAGACCGTTTTGAATATTAAAATTACTAAAAAGGTTTCTATTTGTAGATGTTGTTGTGGTGGTAATGTGATTTGATTGACTTATTGGCGCTGTCATATGTGTCGATGATGATATGGTGGTGGAGGAGGAGGAAGAAGAAAAAACTGGATTTGGTGCTCGTGTCACTGATGGCGGTGAATTCCATGCATTTAACCAAACATCCGTTGGTATCGCGCTCATATCATTCAATAACATATTATTTGCATTATTACTATGATTTGTATTTGAATGGCTATTGGTCATTGTTGTACTATTGAAATTTAGTAATAAATCATTATTATTATTATTATTATTATTATTTGTGCGATACGACGATGATGACGAATGATTTGAAGCGGTCGATAGACTTTGCTGTGACCCATATGTTCGACTTCTTGCAAAATTACTGCTATGAATAATATTCATTTTGGCCAAATTCTGCTGTGAGCTAAATAAATTGTTGTGGTTGTTGTTGTTGTTGTTGCTGTTGTGGTTGTTATTATTGCTAATGCTATTATTTGTTTTTTTATTGAATAAATTGTGTTTATTACTGCTGTCGTAAGTTTTGTGATTGTTGTTGAATTTGGTATTGCTATTTTGATGATTCGATTTGTGTAAATTGGATGAGAAATAACGCCCACCGTTTCCTAGCCCATCTGATCCAGTACTGACACCATCGATATTCAATTCAGTCAGTGTTTTCGGTATGAATTCGGCCTTTGGACGGCTTGCAGCCTCGTCACGTCTGAAAAATATTTCACCGATTGATCATTGATATATTCAATGGTACATACAATTCTTTTTTTCTTTTTTTTTTTTTTTTGTTTTGCTTTTCTTTTCATTTTTTTTTTTCATCAATTTAAAACATGAACTATACATGTTGAATTTGTTCATTCTAATTAATAGATCAATAATTTACTTACTTTATTTGAAGTGTTTCGACAAGTCCCTTCAAAATGTCAGCACACTGCTGATGGTAATCCAATAATCCTTCCGAAAATGTATACAATTGCGACACTTGTTCAACCTACACACACATATTCAGAATAATCATCAATATTACATTTTCATTTATAATTCTCTCGATATTAACTGGTTATTTTTTTTTTTGTTTTTGTTTTTTTGTTTTTTGTTTCATTCAATATATTTATTAAAATTCCATATATATTTTATTTGAATAATATTTACATCATTTTCCAGCAAATTGTACATTCCCAATTGGGCTAAATGTAATGACTCGGCAAACTTTTCCTCAGCACCACGTATTTCATCGTCTGTAATATGAGATCCTTTGTTTGTGAATCACATATATTCATATTGATTTTTGTCATTTGTCATTTATTTATTTATTACACCATCATCATTGTGAGAATGGTTTTTCGCATGCAAATACCGAATACATTGAACATCCAAAGAACCAAAATGATAAAACGATAAATTGATGGTGATGATAATGATGATGATTTGGATTTAAAAGTAAATTATAATGTTGGCCAGCATTCATGGTCAAGTTGAACCATGGCATTTCCGAATAAGCACAAATTCATATCCAATTGGAACCGAAATGGGAATAGAAAGAATAAGAAAAAAAAAAAAAAACCAAAAACAAAAAAAATAAAATAAATATTTCTCGCATAAAATCAACAATAATAAAAGGTTGCTCTTTTAACAACAACAACAACAACAACAAAAAAAGATTGAAAATTAATAAAAGGGATTTAAAGAATATGAGCAAACAAAAAGTAAATGAATTCCAACGAAAATTCAATTAAAATTTTTGTTTGAACTGATTTAATGTAATGCATTTTAAATTTTCAATTTGCCAAAATGCAATCAAATGCATCTGGATAAATCAATATGACATATTATTTTTTTTTTTTCTTTTGGTCGCCCACAATATTGTCATCGACAAACGTTACCTTTAGCTTGTCTACGTCGCTTGCAATCGTAATCCAAACGCCGTCCTTGCAATTTTTTACGGTGATGCTATTCGAATAAAAAAAAAAAAAAAAATAATCAAAATTGTTATGAAGCGTGTGTTTACACAGAAGATATATCTTCAAAACTTCATTTATTGTTCAATTAACGGCAGACAAAAACGCTTACCATAACTTCTTTCAAATCTTTCGTTTGCAAATGGTGCAATGGCTCGAGGAAATTTTGTTTGATATTGTCATCAAGTGAGTATTTTACATCGGCCATCTGTCTCAATGCCTCTCCCATTTCAATTAAAGAATCCGCTAAATAATTGAAGAAAATTTTTAAAACGAATGTTTTAAAATCGTTTAATCAAAACACAATATTATCGCATTGCGAAAAAAAAAAACAAATAAATTGTAAAACAACATAACATACCAAAAATACTATTTTCGCCGAGTTTTTTGCCATACATTAGCATACAATCGGAGAGTAAACCTTCAGGTTGTGGATAAGTATTACTTTTTGCCTGACCGGACAATTTTGATATTCCTTTTACAGCAGCCATTTTAGCTCGTGCTGTTGGATTCGGCTGAAGGAACTCTTTGGTTTTAATTTGAATCTCCTCAACCAATTCATTTGTTACATCAGTTTTCTACATTTTACAAAGTAAACGAAAAAAAAAAAAAAAAAAAAACGAAAAAAGAAAATAAAATAAAATCGGCAAATTTGTATGGAAATAAACATTTACATTCATTCAAATGTATAATTTAATTAATCATTTAAAGGTGGCATTTTATTTACTTACCCTCTCCATATCCATAAAGTCTAAATCTAGTTTAGTACCCTCAGCGCCACCCATTTTCTCGGTAACATACTGAAAATAATTGAAACACAATGACGTCAATTCACCGCAACAAAAAAAAAATCATTTCAATTAAAATTTTTTGAGCATTTCTATGATTTTCTTTTCAATTCATTTCTTTTTCTCATCGGTTCTTGTCCTTTTTTATTAACTTTGTCGTACCTTTGTTCTATTTTTTTTTTTTTTTTTGCTTTTTTTTTGCTCTTTTTTCGCTTTTTCATCTTTCTTTATGATGAATTGTAACTGCATCATAAGAAACACAAAGATTACAACTAGTACTTGGGTTTATTTTTTGTTTTGTTTTGGGTTTTTAGATTTGTGAAGAAAGTTGATATAAGAACCAAAAACCTAACAATAAGGAAAATATTTAAACTTATGTCGAATGTAAAAGAATGAAATTTGAGTTGAGTACATTATTTGTTGTGCACAGTTTATTTCAATTGTTTTGTAATATTTTGTAAGTTTGAATTGAAACACAGTTTCACTCATAATTGTCTTGTGATAATGATTTTTTTTTTTTCTGGATTTTTGCAGAAATTTCCATGTGAAACAAATTGAGATCTATAATTGTGGACAATTAGAGTGGATTTTTTTTTTTTTTTTTTTTTTTGGAGGGAAAATCATCGATCATCACATAAATTAAATTCAATTGAACAGCGAATAACGATAAACGAAAATGAAAACGATTACAAAGCAAAAACCATTGTAAACACGTGCTAAATGCTTACGGCAAAAGATTTATGTGGCCGCAAATTAACGCAATTATAATTAACACATACTTGTTTGCCATAAAAGTGCATCTTTAATACATATATATATATATATATAGTGTGCAATGTGCGTTCGATTTCCCTTTTAAAAGCGCGTGTGCCTCTTTTGTTTCAGTTGCAAATAATCATCAACAATTTACAGTGCGCTTAATGAGTTGATATGGTTAATTGTTTGGCATAGCAGAAAATTTTATTCAGCTGTTTTTCTATGCGCTACATTCGTATTATTTTTTCTTTCTTCTTCTTCTTCATTTATTTATTTGTTTTGCTGTGTTGTTGTTGTTGTTATTATTATTTTTATTTCAATTTCATTTTTGTTTTTCTCGTTCTCATAAAATTTTCTTACAGTTATTTTTTTTCCTTTTTATATTCGGTGTGCATTCCACATCCGAAGAATGCACACATTGAACACATCACAGTGTAAGAGAAAGTGCAAATGCATCTTTCAATACCTTATATAATTTGATTGAAATGTATAATATTTGTATTTCGATTCGTTTTCGTTTTATTTTCTCTCATTTGATTGAGAGAATTGGTTTCGATGTTATTTTTTTTTTTTTTTTTTTTTTTTCTTTCTCTTCCTCTCGATCATTCAAATGTGTTTAAAAATTGCAGCATTGAAATGAAAATGAAAAATAAATGCTCACCTGATTGGCTTTATTAATCTGCTTCTTTAACCCAGCAAACGCCATTTTATGAGAGTTTTGCGTATATTCCCCTATTGCGAAAGCTTTACAAGTACAGTCGTTTCAAGAAAATTTAAGCCGATTTTCCGGATTCTCCAAAGAGATTCACAGTGGATTATCGTATGTGTGTTTGTATGGTCTTCTCTCTCTCTCTCTCTCTCTCTCTCACACTCCCTCTCTCTCTGTCTCTGTGTGTGTGTGTCTGTGCGTGCGGTGGCTGATCCCAATTTGTTTCGATATTCAAAAAAAATTTTTTTTTAGCTGAGTATTCACAGACAGGTCTTCTCTTGATTTTTAGAGTTTTCCTTACTAATGTTGAATTCTTGATGAGAATTTTGCAATTTCAAATAATTTTCGTTGTTGTTTCGATATTCGAAATATAATCGATTCGTTTGCGACTCCTTAATTTAATTCCATATGATTTTCCGCTTTCACTGAATGTTGCAATATTTATTTGAAATCAGATGTGTGGTTTCGACTAGAAAAGAGAATTAAAAGCAAAAAAAAGAAAAACAAAAATTGAGAATATTATTAAAACGTGTTCAAAATGTGTAAAATTTAAGCAGAAAGTAAAAAAAAAAAAATGATTTTCAGACAAATTCACAATTTTATTCACATTTCAATCAGTATTTAAACATTAAAATAACCTTCGACACTTTTTTGATAAAAAAAAAAAATACAATTTAATGAAATATAATATGAAAACGATAATGTAATCTTGGTTAAACCGCAATTCATATTGACTAATAAGATCCATTATTCTTATTTGCCATTGTAATTGTATGTGTATGTGTGTGTGTTTGTGTATGTTTTTTTTATTATTATTGTAATTGTTTGTTTGTGAAAATTACCGTATGTTTATCAAAACACGTAAGCAATAGCAAAAATTCTCACTGATTAGTTCGAATGATATATGGCATTGTTGGTGATTTTGTGAATGTGTGTGGGTCATTGTGCGTATATCATTTCATTTGTAATACAAAATCTTAGATAGCAAAATAGAAAAGCAACAACAATAAAACATTTTTGTCGAATTGTTTTTTTCTTTTCTTTTCGATTCAATAAGAGCGAATTCATATTTAAGCTTCGTGCAAATAACATATAGTACAAAGAAAAAAATTGTTGTTTTTTTTTTTTCTCGTCAATAATACACGCACGAAAACAACTGACAAACATGTTACGACAACGATATCATTCATAACTTTGAAATGGTTTCATTTTGATTTTAATGTAATCATTAAAGCTTTGTTATTTGAACAATTGTCGCCACAATTTTATGAACAATTATGTATAATAGCTGTGTAAGAAAAAATAACCGCAATTCACGTAAACGCCAACAAGCTCACTTTTATTCTTTTAGTTGTGTTACTTAAAAAACTAAAGTAATGCATCCAGTCAATTTGTTTGTTTTTCTAGGTTGGTCAATTTAAATTGAGAATTAGATGAATTTTCAACTTTGGCACGATAATTGGAAAATTAGTTTGATAATTATTGCCAAATTTACGTGAAATTTGCATGCTTTTCGTAGAAATTTATTAATCTTAAAATGGTGTAGATTTCATGTTTAAGAATTTTGGGGTTGGCGAAGTTAATCATATTGATAAACCAAAACTTGAATTCTTCAAAGCTTTTCCACAGATAAATTGGAGGAATGGAGTAAAGACGTGCTTTTAAAGATTGATACATCTTCAATTGGCTACATACAATATCCCAAGAGATCGCATTTATTTATTATTCACAAAATATTCTCAACTTTTATGTTTGATTTGAATTTGCATCTACGTTAGATTTTACATTTCACATTGGGATTTGATGTGTCTGATGATTAAGTCAAATGGTTATGACTGAATAAAAATCATTTCCATCCGGCCAGTGGGTCCATTGATCAGTATTCAAAACTAAACATGCGTAAAGAATATGAATACAAACAATTAGAACCGTGGGAATGTGTTTTTGATTTAAAATTTATACACCATGTTTTTTATGATGTTTTCTTATGTCGAAATTTTCAACTCGGAAAATGTTCATTTTAATGTGTTTTTTGTTGCGTTCTTTTCTCATGATATTGATGAGAGCGTGCCATATTTATAAGTCGTATAATTTCGGTGAAGTGCATACTATTCAGCGTTAGCGTACTGTAATTTGATGTGAAAAGATAATATTTTGATAACAATTATCGTCGTCGATGCAAATACATTCATAGCTATTTTATTAAGTCAAACTCATTTAAAAATCGTAGATGAAATATGACTATATCATGCCAACATGGTTATTACCACAAGATTTTGTGTGTGTGTGAAAAAAAAAGACTTTTTTGTGACATAAATTGGTCGAAATATTTGCAATTTTCATTTTTGTTTTTTTTTTTTTTTTTTTTTGTTAGCAACTAAAACAATTTCTTAGCAATTCAAACAGCGTAAAATCACACTTCTTCAAATTCTTAACACCCCATTTTATTATGATTTTCAGAAGCAATACCAACTCATAAACTTTGTTCAGGATGCAATTCACCATTGAGAACACGAATTGGATATCGGGCAACGCTTAAAACACATTTTACATTCTTGTTGTGCTGCATTTATTGGTGATTTTCATAAAACAAATTATTTCATAATTCATAAATTTGTTTTTCTCTTTAACGTCATTTTATCAACTTTTTTACAGTTGCTTTCTTTGTGCACCTTTCGTGTACTGTGTTGATTCATGCCGTGAACCGCATGCTTACTGCCAATTATGTGGCAGAATGGTTTTAGTATGAAAATCAGGCGATGACACATTTCTCTCTCTCTCTCCTCTCTCTCTCTCTCTCTCTCTCTCTCTCTCTCTCTCTCTCTCTCTCTCTCCTCTCTCTCTCCTCTCTCTCTCCTCTCTCTCTCCTCTCTCTCTCCTCTCTCTCTCTCTCTCTCTCTCTCTCTCTCTCTCTCTCTCTCTCTCTCTCTCTTCTTACTATCTTACTTCCTCTCAACTAATTGAAAATGAATAATATTTTTATGTTGAAAATTATTTATGCAATTTTGCGAAAGATGTAATTGATGGATAATACAAAATAATGTTGACCGAAATTTTAATTACGGATATCTTAAGCAAGGTATCTGAAATATATACATATATGCGGAAAAATATATCGGAATACTTGAAAATATTGAACATAGACTTAATAATTTTATTTTTCCGATCTTATCAAATGAGAGAATTATCACACTTAAATGTTCTTAAATAAATGAAAATGTTTTACAATTCAACAATTATTGTTTAAATCATTTCTAATATTCAACTTTTCATCAACTAAAACTCCAAGAGGTTGACGATTGAATCGAACTTTGGTAGCAATTGGGTCAATTTCAAGATAAGTAATTTTCATTAAAAACTTTTTTTTCATTCTTGTGAAATTCCATCAAAATCACAATATCAAATGTACTAAATTTTCAAGTAGTTTTTAAAGGAACAAAATAAAAAAAAGTTAAACAAATTCATTATTAGAAAAATTTAATGTTGGAACACATCACCGAACAATAAAAACATCACTAAACCAAACTTCGATTGGCATATCATGTCATATCTTGAGTTTTTTTTCAAGATCCTTCAAAATTTTTGCGAATAAAATCAATAAATTTTAACAACATCTTTGATAGATTCTTTCGAAGTGAACTTCTAAGGACTTGGAAATAAACGTCTTTGCATCTTTGAAACTGATATTATGTTTTAAAAAAAAAAAAAAAAAAAAAAACACGAAATAAATGGTACATTTTTCGGTAATTTTTCCTTTTTTACAACGTATAAATTACGACGTTACGAAATCACGATCAACGTGAAATATACTTTGCGTCCATTCTTATTGTCCAATTAAGAATTGTGAATTTTTTTTTAGCGTAAAGTAGCCCAAGATCATTCAAGATAAAAAAAAAAATGAGATTTAAGACCATATTCAATAAAAATGTATTTTTTGCATTTGTCCGTTCGTTTTTCACTCGATAATATCACTTTTATTTTTGAATTGAACAGTTTCTACACAAATTTGGTTAATTGCTTCAACATTTTTCATATTGAAAGTAAATTAAAAGAAATCACAATTTTATCTATGACAAATGCAAGTTTAATTTAAGCATAAAACAGCGTATCCTACAATTTAAATTTCGAATTCAATTGATACAAAGTGTTTGAATATAAAAAACAATTTACGAAAGTGTTTTTTTTTTTTTTTTTTTTTTTTTTGAAAAGATGAACACGAGATAAAGTGACAAATAAAAGAACGAAAGGAAATGGAATCTCTGCTAAGTGACATATTTTGGTTTTTCGTAATTGAATAAATTGTTGTAAGTGTTTTAAATTGATGAAAAAAAAAAAAACAATAAATTGTGTTTTGATTGTGTTTTGATTGTGTTTGGTTACGTAGATGGAAATTCCGCCGTCTTATGCAGACTGAAAAAATGTCGCTACAATTTCATTCTCAGCTTGAATCTCAGTCACATCCTCAAAATATATTTACAACTGAATTTTAGAATTAAATATTGAGTGCAGCTTTATGAATTTTTAGAATCAAATGGTTCAGCCTTAAATCGTTTGTTTTAAATACTGGTAAGTAATTGTCAACTATACATTATCAACATTCGTCATTTAAAATCTCGAACATTTCTCTCGTTTAACGATAAAATGAAAAGGCAATGCACGAATTGTCACACGGATCCGATTTTTAATAGCACTTGGAAAATTCATGTTGCATTCATTTTTGTACTGCTTACTTTATTTAATACCTTGAGCTCCGTGTGCATAGAGTCGTGTCGTCAACCTCGAGATCATGTAGAGCGAAATGAATTTATAAATTTTTTAATAAATATTGAACAAATTCACGACTTTACACGATAATCGAATTTCGATGAATGTTATTTCCATGAAATATTTCTTAATGAATAGAAATCGTTGAATGGTTCGGTCATTTTTCTTTTTTTTTTTTTTTTTTTTTTCTTAAATCAATTTTTCGTATGTAAAGTATATTTTAATTCAACAAATTTAACTGTTAAATTAACTTTCTGCCATGAAATTACATCATCAAGAAGAAAATCGATTTGGAAAATTCTCATTTTGAAAATAAACGAACTGTAAGCTTAATTTTTGTGTTCTGACTGTTCGATAAGCTGAATTTTTGTTGTTGTATAGTTTGCAATAAATTTTTATTTTATTTTGATTTTGATTTTGAAAGCTTAACAATATTAATCTAACGTCACAAGCATGAAAATCATTTTTTTTTTTTTTTTTTTTTTTTTTGTGGAAAAAATGCGACGAGATTGCACTTGATTTTCGTAGAAATATTCATGAAACATGAAATACACAAAAGCAGAAAAATTCCTGAAATCTGACGAGAGAAAGAGAACAAAAACGAAAATTCGATGCGACTGTTTTGCTTGAATTATGTGAGCTTAGTTAAAATAAAATGTTTATCCAACTGAAAATTCACTAACTGTTCTTGTTTCATTCGCTGCATGTGAGAAATGAAGAATTGATATTGAAATCAGTTGTGCCGTGCGTAAACAATTTTAAATGGTGGTACAATATGCAAGCAAGAAAAAAAAAAAACAAAAATTAAATTATATTCACGAGATATGTAGGCGAAATTGTTAAACCGTTTTGAGTGTAAACGTTGTTTTCGTGTCAAAAAAAAAAAAGAAAAAGAACTGCAAACATTTCAATTTTTTCTTATTCAATTTTAGATACGAAATGTATTCAAAGATCACAAACACACACTCAACTAACAAATCTCACAACTAACGAATGCAGTTCAACACAAAAATCTATTTATAAAATGATTTGAAATGAGGTCTTATCGTTTTTCATCTGAATATTTATTTATTTATTTGATAAGACCGATAAAGTTAACTTCTGAATATACAACCATTTTTTTTTTCTTCATGATCGAAATGAAAAGAATAGAGAAGATTGCGAGAGAGAAGAGAAAAAAAAAGATTCGTTGATCAAAGCGATGAATTTGATAACAAAAGCATCATCTAAAAATAGCAAAATGTGAACTGATGCCATAGATTATAATCAGAATATTTTTGTACAACAAATGGCAACAATAAAAAAGCAATGAATTTCCATAGAGCTTTTTCTTTGACACACGTGAATCGTTTCTAGATATTAACAAATCAATTTTTGATGCACGTGTTTATGGCATGTGAGTTAAATATATTCGAATATTTGATTCTATTGATTTGTTCTGTTGTTTTTGTTCTCTTTGGTTTATTCGTTAGTTCGAAAATCATAGTGTGCATCAAAAATATTCTTTAATACTCTTGTATCAACTATTTTAGCCTTCGGTTTTTCGTTTAGAAATGTCAAAAGTACGTGATAAATATGTTACCGGTTAAAAAAATTCACACCTTTTCCATTTCAATTCTAAATATTGATTTCGTATATTTTTTCCTTTGCATTTCATTTAACAAATAATTTCGGATCAGAATACAAATTCTTTCCATCGCGTACCTGGCGCTTCAAACGCGCACTTCTCCAAAAACCAAAGTCTGTTGTATTCAAATCTATATTTAGTTCTAAGCAAAATATTTATTCAATGCCACAAAATGTCTGTTACGCTTTAGTTTGGGTATGATCTTAATCAAGAAAACGTTGTGCATATTTTGCAAATAATAATCATACTTCAGTTAAGCAACGATCTTGTTTTGATAAAATTCTATGAAATTCCATTTCGAAAAGCACCTTGATGGTTTATTAGAATGATGTCTACATTCATAGAGATATCAACTGAGAGAATAGCTCAAAGCGTCAACCGCAAAATCACTCACTCCCACTCTCTCCCACTCTCACTCTCTCTCACTCTCTCTCTCTCTCTCTCTCTCTCTCACTTTCTCTCACTCTCTCAGCCCCCTTTCCCCTCTATCTTACCCTCTCTCACTACCTCGTCTCCTTTTTCTTTTTCTTCCTTTCTCTTTCTCTCTTGCTATGAATGAAATATGACAGGAATATAGCGAAAAAATTTCGCAAAAATTAAAATTCGGTTTATAATTCATTGATGCCCTTGCCCGTATTTATTGCTTAGATTCTATATGGTATGGAATATTCCGAAAAAAGAAAAATCATACAACAACAGAGATAATTCAATATTCTCATCATTATTATTCGCTGCCAAAATCTGCTTTAAAGGTCTTAGTTGTAATTTTCTTTTATAAAAATTTTGTTCAATTCTAATATGTACATAATTTTTGCTTAAAATATGATGAAATTTTCATTGATTCGCTTGCTTGTTTTTTTTTTTTTTTTTTTTTTTTTAATTATTCCCTTAAAAAACTGTTCCGGCCAATAGAGCGACTGTGTTATGTATGTGAAACAATTTAGCCGAAATATATGACTCATGTCGGAATGCTTGAGCTTAATTTAGGTGGAATATTGTAGAAGCTGTATACGCAATCCATTTACGAAATAGAAAAGCATGCAATGAGCCAAAACAATTTATATATGCTTTAATTTCAAGGCTATATGCAATAGACTGATGAATAAAACAAGGGAAAAACACTCTCCATTCATAATAACACAATGTACTCACGCTTGCCATTGTCCATACATATAAGCACATACACCATTATTTTATATAACATAGAAGAGTTTTGAATTATCAAAGACCATGTACAACATAATAATCCCCCCCCCCCCATCCTTTTCCATTCACTTGGCATACGCACACGCACACGCACACGCACACGCATACGAGTCAATGATTTCATTTTCGTAAGTATAGGGCGAAAAGAATCTACACAAAATGTTCTTTTCGCTCTATACTTACGAAAATATCGATAATGATAGTAGCTTTAATTCAATGAGTTATTCTATCCAATTTGTACAGATTTCATGCATGAACCGCAAAGTATTTCTTATTGAAAATGAATCCTAATTGAAATGTTATTTTTCTTATACGTTTGAAATACTGACTGATTGAATACATTTGTCGAGATATGAAAACCGCCTACATATGAAAACACAGAAACAGACACAATCACAACCATTTGCAATCTCATTATATTAACTTCGTGGCAAGTTTCACGATAAGAGGTCATTACTGAGTTAAAATCGAAACGAGCAATAATTATTATTTTTTTTTTTTCTGTATATTTGCCATTCTTTCCGTTTTAAGCTGGTATTTTGTAATGGCATTCACATCAAAATTTTGCAATTATTTTGTTTATTTGTTTGTTTGTACATCTATACGCTTTGCATTCATTTTCTATATCGTATCAAAATGAACACAGACGCACACATACATACACAATAACACGCACATATGATTCTGTGCACATTTTCCGAAATTGAATCTCAAAATAGCAAATCATGGGTTGAAGAAAGTGAGAAAGGGTGTGTGAGAGAGAGAGAGAGAGAGAGAGAGAGAGAGAGAGTTAGAGTGAGAGAGAGAGAGAGAGAGTTAGAGTGAGAGAGAGAGAGAGAGTGAGCGAGCGAGCGAGAGAGAGAGAGAGAGAGAGAGCGAGAGAGAGAGAGAGAGAGAGAGAGAGAGAGAGAGAGAGAGAGAGAGAGAGAGAGAGAGAGAGAGAGAGAGAGAGAGAGAGAGAGAGAGAGAGAAAGAATGTGGAATATTGTTTAATGCAAATCTGGCTGAAATTCCTTTTTACATTGAAATATGCGATTTAAATTATTTTAATTCATTTTTACTTTTTCCCAATATTCATCGCTATACACAATAAAGATTAATGAAATGCTGTGAATGATTGAACAAAAAAAAAAAAAAAACAAAAAAAAAATTCTTAACGTAAAAGATTATAAGTTGATTTTGTAGGCGAAAATATGTTGCAAGTGAGCGCATAGCTTGAAAAACTGGAATGATGCTATTGACTGAATTGTTGAAACCTTCAAAACAACCTTCAATTAGAGAGTGAAAATAGAAGAATAAAAAAAAAAAAAAAATGAAAATATTTTCCGAATGGATTTTCTAGTAAAAGCCTTTCCATCAAGGCGTCCTAAGAAAATGTGCATAAGAGGAGAGGCCGTAATGAAAGACGAGAAAAGGAGGTGAGTGAGGGTGCGCTGCAACAATAGCAAATAATTGAAATAGTGGCAAAGGTCACGCCGAAGGTGTTTCGTCATTTTCCACATTTAATTGCTCTCAGTGCAAAAGTCCACCTTCATTTAATTTCTCCGTTCTCGTTCTCATTCTCAATTTCATTTTCATTCTCATTATTGCATTTGGCGCTGGTATGCTTACGGCCATTTTTGCTTTTAACCTTTTCCACATGTCACTTAAACAACAATCCCAATCACAACACAAGAGAATACGAAACAAAAAAAAAAAAAAAAAAAAAGAAAAACCAAATTGAAACATATTTATACTGTTCCCCCAATCAATTTAACTAAGTGATAACTTTTTCTCTGTTTAAAATGATGACCTGTTCGAACATCATAAATACTTTTCAGTGGCCAATTTTGTGTATAATGGGAAAAGAAGTCAGTTTTTTCGTTTTTAAAAAGGGATTTTGTTGTTCTTCTTTTTCATGTAATTCCGTAAATAAATTCTACTGAATGTTCCGAAATCTAGATAAATATAAAGCATTTTCAGTTATTGTTTTTTGTATTTAGGGAGAATTTAAACAGAAAGCACAAACAAATCAAGAAAAAACAAACTAGTACTATGAAAATAAAATGTGATAAAAACCATTTGATCACGAGAAAATACATATGAATATGTGACCATGTTGAGATTGTTGCTTCTTTTGCACCATCCTTGACATTGAGATGATGAACTAATTCACTAAATGATTTGGCATTGAAATAACTGGAGCAGCAGTGCACACGCACACATTCATAACTGGGACTGCAGTTATTTTGAGCTTAGCTTTTTCGTTTTCGTTTCTTCTTTTCTATCTCTTTGTCTCTCTCTTCCTCCATCCCTCTCTGTCCCTCTCTATCACTCTATCTCTGTCTATCTCCCACACTCTCACCCTTTCTTCTCTGTCGAAAATAATGATAATGAGAGAAAGAGAGAGAGAGAGAGAGAGAGAGAGAGAGGGGGGGGAGAGAGAGAGGGGGAGAGAGAGAGAGAGAGGGAGCGAGAGAGGGAGAGAGGGAGCGAGAGAGAGAGAGGGAGCGAGAGAGAGAGAGAGAGAGAGAGAGAGAAAAGAGAGTCACTTCAAGAAAAAGTACTGCATGAAATAATTTAATAAATGAAAGTAGAATGAAAAATGTGCAAGGATTTTATGCACATTCGCTTACAATTTTTGGTCATAATATGAACTACAATTAATGCCTTATACGTTGGCATTAAAAACGTTTATATTTCATTGTTTTGATTTTCTTTTGTATTTTGTCAGGTGTGACGCCCCCGCAATTCAATAGAAACAACAATACGCCCATCTACCAATTTGTTTTTTAATTCGAGCGAGAACTTTTGACTCGAAAGATTTTACGTCTATGAATAGAATTCAGATATACTGTTTGATTTAAGCATCAATGGTTTTCTGCCATTGTATGCGTTTATTTAACTTGTTGATCGTACAATATTTACATCACTTGTATTGTAATAAGGATCCATAAGTTGAATATATTTTGTGGAGGAGTAAAACAACCCCCGAACCATTTTCTCATGCATATGTTTCAACAACATTTCGATGGCATTTGATATTTACTGTTTGTAAATCCATCTTTACTCTCATCACGGCACATTCGCCCATTATGCTTTTAATATAATGGGCAGAATATCGTTGGAGTTAAAATCATGGCAATTTCCGGGAAACCTCATATCGTGTATTTTTTTGTTTGTTTGTTTGTTTCTAAACCGTGTTTGCAATAATTTCGATAAAAGAAGAGCCATAGAATACGAAATTTTAATGAGAAAACATAGCAACGACATATCAAATAGAATATTGCAGTTGGTACAGTAACGTAACCGACAAATTCCAAACAGATAAAAATACAACAAACACAAATATACACGTGAAAAAAATAACAAGCAAATGAAAATATGATGATGGCTATTATCATGCGAACCTCATACATTGAGAAATTCTGTCTGTGTAATTTTGTGAAAAGCTTTCTCATATTTCTAGATCAATTAACTCTGTTGATGGTTATCCAAGTGGCCAATGAGATTTTTTTTTTTTTTTTTTTTTTGTTTTTTTAAGTAATTTATCTCGATGTGCTACTGTTGGATTGAAGATGAAGATGAACATAACTGGTATTTTGAGCATTTCAATTTGATGTTTCTATATGAAATTGCATTGTATGTGGGCAGTTTTGGAGAATCATCTTCAGACGAAACTAAAAACCTAATATGATATTTTAGTTGAAATATAACAGATAAGATTAACCATTGAACAGACATATCCATGCGGATCATTGTGACATTTTCAAGAATATGTACTTTATGTGTTTTATAATTAAATAGAGTTAATTAAAATCAGCTCATTGGCTCAAACATTACTATTTCATAATGAATGAACACACGATACACATGTTGAAAATACAAATAAAACTGTATGTCTTCTGGCATTAAATCTCAACATCCAATTGAATCAACATGCACAAAAAGAACATAATTTTGACATTTAATAAGACAGACAAAGAAAGAAAGAGAGAGGGAGAGACAGAGTGGGAGGAAGGAAGATTGAGTTAGAGAGAGAGAGAGAGAGAGAGAAAGATGGAGAGAAATGTCGAATACAATTATTTAGCCACCAATAAATGCCGACGCGCTCTCATTTTGATACTAATTTAGTATTCGATTTGCTTCATATTGATCTCGAAAAATCTCATTAATGGAAAAATATATGTTTTGATATGCGATATTTTGGTGCTTCATTTCTCATTGGAATTTCAACAAATGCCATATACAGAGGCCATTGAAACATCCAAATTTTACTATCATTTTGAACGCATTCTTTCTCATCAAAATTTCAACAATTCACAGGCATTGAACGCAATGAAATTAAAAATAAAAACTTCTATTTTTCACGAAAAGGGCTTATCTATATCATTATGCGTGTGTTTTTAATTCATAAAACAACGAATTTCATTGATAATTATTTCGAATCGCCTATTTGTTTGAAGCTCCAATCAGTGGAGACAGTCACAAATGATTTCATAGCCCAAAATGTAATGGAGTCCTAATGCTATTCATAGAGAGTACTGAGTGGATATGCCAACACTTGTCACTCAGTGCGATTCGATAGCAGTCAAGAGATAGATAGATAGATAGATAGAGAGATAGAGAGCGAGAGAGAGAAAGAGAGAAAGAGAGAAAGAGAGAGAGAGAGAGAGAGAGAGAGGCGAAAAAGAAAGGTTGTTTATATAGAAATACAAACATCTGATCGGCAAAAGCTTTTTTCAATTGACCAAAACAAGTCTGAATAAACGGTTGTATTAGAGTCAGTTTGATTTGCGATAAATTTCCTCCAATCATGATCTAAACAGTAATTTACATGGAAACATGTTTGATTTCAACTTGTTATTATATATCCGGATACTTGAATAGAATAGAAAAATGTGCGAGCAAAAGAGAAAGAGAAAAAAAAAATATAGACGAATGAGAACTGGTTGAAATCCAATGATGAAGCCCTTGCAATGCATTGAAAAGCGAGAGCTAATAAAGGTTTTAATTTGGCCTTTTGCATGGAATTATTATTAATATGAATATAAAAAAATGTTACGCAGAGTTATATTTGAAAATCTAAAATTTTATGCAAAATTATCATGTATATATAAAGGGCTATTACGAAAACATTGTCGAAAATTGGCTCATAAATGCAATAGATAGGTTTTGCAAAACATTTCATTCATCATCGTCGTCTATAACAAGAACAGTATTAATCTATTTGTATGGTTTTTGTTTACCCTCAGCCTCATATTGATAGCATATAAATACCGTATCACATTCATTCTCTAAATTGATATGGTTTTTCAAAACGCATTCCAGCATCGTTTACATAGTGGCCCAAATACGAAAATTAAACCAACAAGTCTTTTCCCCCCCCCCCCCGATGTTCCCCTACATTCAATACACAAAAAATCATCACAACACAATATACGTAAATTTCATCATCGATGTATCAATATATTCGCCGCAAAAAAAAAAAAAACAATAATCAACTGAGAAACTGAGATACACACACATATCGAGAGAAAGAGAGAGGGAGGGAGAGAGAGGGAGGGAGAGAGAGGGAGAGAGAAAAAAATGGCAAAATTGAAAAAGAGAAACCACTGTATTAATTCTATAAATTTGGCTATATAGAAAGTATGCCGTATAATGTTCGGTATATTTATGCGTCGCGCAACTCGATATCCATAGTATTTGGCGCAATAATATATATATATATATGTATACATATATATATATATATATATATATATATCAGTCATGGACAAAATTGAGTATACCCCTTATGAAAAAAATTTCTTTGGTTCATTTCATTGCGTTTTTATCGAATTTTTGTTACGATAAGGATTATATTTTTTGTAAAATAATGTATTCTAAATAATACCGAGAGATTTTTGATAAATATTTTTGAATTTTAGGATTTTTATTTAAAAATGTAGAAGTATGGAGTTTTTGCGTTGGACAAAATTGAGTATACTGTGTAATAATTTGAATGAAAAATGAAGAAAAATCAAAAAAATGTTTGGGATTCGGTCTAATTCTAATATTTGGTGTTTCCACCGTTGGCTTTGATCACAGCTTGAAGTCGATTCGGCATGCTTTCAACCAAATTTTGCAAATAATCTGGACTGAGTTCATTCCATGCAGTTTTGAGGCTTTCATAGAAAGTTTCGCCATTTGTGCGGCCACTCGGTGGTACTTTTGAGTCGAGTTGGGACCATAGGTTCTCAATTGGGTTTAAGTCTGCACTTTGAGCTGGCCATTCGAGAACATTGATTGCAGTATTTTCGAAAAAGCGCTTAGTTACGCCGGCTGTATGCTTCGGATCATTGTCCTGCTGGAATATAAATTGATCAGCAATATTCATCTTGCGGGCTGATTCTTTGAGATTGTGTGCCAAAATGTGGATATAATATCGAGCATCCATAATACCATTGATTTTGTGCAAATTTCCAACACCGAACCACGAGAAACACCCCCTCACCATAATGGAGCCGCCGCCATATTTCACAGTTTTCGTGGTGTTCTTGTCAAGCAGCGCCTCGCCGCATTTTCGGTAAATTTTACGGCGTTTTTTCTTACCAACCAATTCAAACTTACTTTCATCGCTCCAAATGATGTTTTTCCAAAAAGATTTTGGCTTATCGATGTATTTTTTGGCGAACGCCAGACGTTTCTTCTTGTTGATTGGTGTGATTAATGGCTTCCTGATAGATACACGGCTAAAAAATTGTTTTTCGTGCAATCTTCGGCGGATTGTTTTTGTGGAAACATTCAAATTGAGTTCATCTTTGATTTCTGTACTCGTGGTGTCAGATTTCTTCTTTATTTGTCAAATAATAAGCGCATCTTCTCTCTCGGTTGTCGCACGTTTACGACCACGACCTGATATATTACCGATTTGTTGTGTTTTCTCGAACTTTTTACATATTTTTTGCACAGCTGATTTTGAAACAGAGTATTTTTCAGCGATTTTACCGTAACCCAGACCGTTTTGGTGATCCTGAATAATTAAATTTCGGATCTGAAGAGCGATTTCATTTCGCGCCGCCATCATGTCAATGCACAATGATAAAATGATCGAATTTCATAATGTGCAGCAACAGAAACGTTAAAAACAACTTGTTCACCATGCAGAATAACGGTACCGTTAGCTGACAAGTGATACAATACGAAAACAAAACATTCTACGCAATGAACAATCTAAAACAATACACGGTATACTCAATTTTGTCCAACGCAAAAACGCCATACTTCTACATTTTTAAATAAAAATCCTAAAATTCAAAAATATTTATCAAAAATCTCTCGGTATTATTTAGAATACATTATTTTACAAAAAATATAATCCTTATCGTAACAAAAATTCGATAAAAACGCAATGAAATGAACCAAAGAATTTTTTTTCATAAGGGGTATACTCAATTTTGTCCATGACTGTATATATATATATATATATATAGATAAAATACAATAACTGACATGCTTAATTTGGCAACAAATGAACATAGCGCGCAGAGACAAACAAATAACAGAAAACATAGCGAAGAAAAGAAAATAAGAGAAAAAAGTATTCATGCGAAATTTGACATTGAGCCTCAAACACATACGTGCACACAAACGCAATCTACAAATACACATCTATGGCGGGGAGAATGTAAAAGAAATTATGTAGACGCAGAATATGTCGTCGGAATAAATTTTATTTTTTTCGTGAACATTTGGAGCACATTTGACAAACAAATGTTAAAATGTTCTAAACGTTCATTTGTTCATTTTAAAAATAAAACTATAACGTACAAAAAAGAGTTCCAGATTGAAAAAAAAATTTGAAACAAAAGAAGAATTGAGATTAATTTGGAAAAATAGAAAAGAAATGAAAAAAAAACCACAATGCTAACCGGCGTCAAAATTCTTGTCTATTTCGTGCCATTGGCCGAGTCAAATCTATATTTCCGTTAAACTGAATTGTCTAGTCAAATCTCTCCAATTTTTTACGCATAACACCAAAAATGGAATACAAGCACGTATTCAAATTGAATTTAAGTAGAAAATTAGACCAGAAACAGAACATGAACTCATATCATCTTTAGTTTAAATGTTATGCGTGTCGACCAAAGCAACGTTTTGAGAAACCGACTAACTACGAACAACAACAAAAAAAAAACACAATATAAAAAATAAGCAATTCTTTTTTTCGTTAGAAAGTCTCAAAAACTCGATAAAAAAGTTGAGGGAACAAGAGAGTGAGAGAGAGAGAGAGAGAGAGAGAGAGAGAGAGAGAGAGAGAGAGAGAGAGAGAGAAAGAGAGTTCATTTTTGAACACACGAGTAGAAAAAAAAAATATGAAAACCAGCCGAAAAGTCGTCAATCTACCAAAAATAAACAAAACGTTGTTCATTATAATGTGCACGGATTCGGTGTACCCCCAAAAAAGACAAATGCCTCATACGATGATCGCGTAAAGAATGAAACATAATGCGCGCTAAGCGCTCAACGCCTCTATTAAATGATAGTCATCAAAATGAAGAAGGTAAAAAAAAAAAAAAAAAAAATAAGTAACAGACAAATAGAGGCAACCTCATTTTTTGGAACCTTGCTCCGTAATTACTTAGCGAAACAAACGCACACTTGCGCTAAAAATCACGCACATACACACACACACACACATCTCTTGCTATCTCTTTCGTATTTCCTTTACAGTTGAATTGAGTTTTGATTGTAACGAAGGGTCGACGAATTAATGAAATGGTCGGCTTGTAAAATCAAAATGTTTGTGTCACCCATTTGAAACAAAAAAACAAAAAAAAAAAAACAAAATGAATTTAAATATGTATGATAATTTTAAGTAACTGAGCCCTGGCATCCAGTAAAATATCAATTTCATCTGTTTTACGATTTATTTATTTGCCTGATGATGCCACTGGAGTAGTTCAAGTTCACTATAGAGTTTTTAAATTCAATGACACATGCACACATACACACATAAAATACTATTGCAATTTTCATCATATGGACTCTTTTTTTTACACAATCACCATAATACACGAAAATGATAAAAAAGAAATTATCAAAATCAAAGATTTTTCGTAAATTATTATATAATATTGGGTTTGGTACTATACGCACGGATTCATATCAAATGATTTTGTATGCGTATATGCGTTGTGTGTCTTAAGCGGGTTAGTATTTCATGTGTATAAATTGCAATTACATTGACGCAGTGGTGATGCAATAATACACGAATGTGATAAATTTGGCAAATAAACACATATACGTTTCGTTGGAAATCAAATAGATAAACAGAGAGCGAGAGCGAGGGAGAACGCGAGAGAGAGAGAGAGAGAGAGAGAGAGAGAGCGAGAGCGAGAGAGAGAGAGAGAGAGCGAGAGAGAGAGAGAGAGAGAGCGAGAGAGAGAGAGAGAGAGAGAGCGAGAGAGAGAGAGAGAGAGAGAGAGAGAGAGAGAGAGAGAGAGATAGAGAGATAGAGAGATAGAGAGAACAGACAGTGAGTGATAGAGTGAAAGAGAGAGAGAGAGAGAGTTGTAAGAGTTTCATATGAAAAAAAATGTGTAATCAAACCGATTAAAGAATCAAATCCGCGATAGCAAATCGGCTTTGTGCACATTTGAATTTTCTATTGCTGTACGTACACGACATTAACACCCACCATTTCGAAAGCAATTAAAATGTTTCATTTATTTTCTAATTCTTTTCTACGTCAATTGATTTACAGGGCGGTTTTTTTTTCTCATTTTCCCTCTATCTCTATCACATTCTCATTTATAAAATCAAAATATTGTTGTTTTCAATTCACGTCATACTATTTTTTGTTTTCGTCTTATTGGAATTGTTTTATTTTATTTTTTTTTTTTTTTTCATTTCATGTTTTGAATAGGCGATATTTAACGATAGAGAAAAACCAGAAGAGAAAATAAATCACCCAAGATGAAAATGAGTTTAGCATTTTGTTGTAATAACTGCTCATTGATTAGCAGCACTTATTCAATCACAAGTAAATGTGTGTATTTGCACAGAAATACATACAGTTTAATTTGTAGTGATGAGAAGAATATTTGGGTACACACAAAATCAAACGGAACAATCAAATAAACCGATTGAACGGCAAACCGTCCAAACGAATGAACAGGGAAAAAAAAACAAAAAGCAACAAAAAAAAAAATCAACAACAAAATAAAAAAATCTGTATTTTATCAATACGTTGAGAACGAACAATTTTGCGCTTATTTTCATTGATTTGCATTCGTATTTTGCATGGTTTTTGTTTTATTCCTCTTGCTATTGTTGTTGTTACATTCATATATTATATTTACATATATTTTTCTTCTTTTGTTGTTGCTGTTTTATTTCGTTTCTTCTTTTTTTTTGTCTCTTCTCTCAACTTGTTTCGATTAATGAAATATTGTCGCGCGCGCACCAACACAATCACAAATTATATGCATACAGTATATTTGAACTATGAACAGAACAAAATTTAAAAAAAAAAAAAAAAAAAAAAAACGAACAACAACAGAAAGGAAATGATTTTGCATGTGTCTACTACTGTCTCATTCAAAATGTTCCCCCAAAGACTCTTTGCTCATATCTCATTTGAACTTCTTTTTTTTGTTCATACTCTTCTTCTTTCCTTTGCTGTCATTTCCACGAACATTTTTTCGTCATTTACTAATCAGTCGATTTGATGTTGACTTATTTTCCATTTATATTATTTGTGTAATCGATTAAGATGAATTATTCCGTAAAAAACGAGAGAAACAACAAAACGAAAAAAAAAAAAACCAAAATAGGTGTTTTTATATTTCAGATCAATTTACGTTTTGATTGCATTGACTTACATACACAATTTATGACACACACACTTACAATCACAATACACGAGAATTTCGTTTATTTGAAATTGAATCGATGAAAATAAAAACTAAATGTCGCCGTCGAAATTTTTTTCATTCTCTCTTTTCATTTTTCAACTGAATCAAATAAGAAAGAATATAGCATAGAGAGAAAAAAAAAGAATAAAAACAACAAACAAATGACAAAATTGTACAAAACCAGAACTTTCAACAAATTTGCTTACATTGATTGAATCGAGTAAATATATGATATTTCTTTATTTTCTTTTCTTTTACTATATATATTTTTTTTTTTTTTTTTTTTTTTTGTAATGCGTTTGGCCTTTTTTTTTGTTTGAATCGCGCGTACTATCACACACCAATTTTTTTTTTATAAAGAAACTAGAGATATATACACAGCACAGCACAGCAGCGGTAGCAAGTAAGCTATCTAGTTATAACTCAGCGAAGACAAACTAGAATTGACAGTACCAATGATTCGCCATCTAAAAAACTCTGTTCATACTTGGTCAATGATGACAATATTCAGTCGTTTCGTCTTGATTTTGTTTTTTTCCTTTTCTTTTTTATTACTTTATTCAATTGTATGCGAATAGGCTATAGAAAATGTGTGAATGTTGTTAGTGTGAGCGAAATCGATATAGTTGATTTGCCTGATGAATTAACGAAACAGAAAATATGTGTATAAAGCAGATGAGAAAGAATAAATTCTACTACATCATCATCATTTATGCGTGTTTAGGTGTGTGTGTGTTGTGTGTGTGTGTGTGTGTGTGTGTGTGTGTGTGTGTGTGTGTGTGTGTGTGTGTGTGTGTAACAAACAAATAGACACATGCTCAACCATTACTTGAATACAAGTTCATTTGTTTTTATTTCATTCTGGCATTGTGATGGTTTGTATTTTGTTGCCTTTTCCGTTACACTGTTCTTCGATTCGCCTGATTATTCACATACAAAAACCAGACACTACAAATACAAGTGTATGGCCTCATGCAATAATCTATAAACATTTGCAGGGTGCATGACGAAATCCACATCACATCGATTTCTGTTTCTATTGGAATAAAAACCAATGAAATGACTATAACGGAATTTATTCAACATTCAACGCATACATTGCTTTGCACAACACACACACACAGAGAGAGATAGACAGACACACACATGCCCTGTTTCACTTTGGGCGTTCAACACATATTTATCCTGCACATTTAGAGACTGAAAGTGAATCGATGGTTTCGATTTACCTTGTACACATATTTCCAGTATTTGTATGTGCAGCAAATGTAGTAGATTTGATTTATTCGTTAAAGTTGCTCTTAATTCAAATTGAAAAGTAACAAAAAACGTAAATTTCCATAAAATACGTCAAGAAAGAAAAAAAAAAACTTATGGAAAACACTGTTATAAACAATGTTGCAAAACAATTACATCAATTTCAATTATTTTTAACAAATTACTTTTCAGTTTTAATTTTTATAAAATTTGCGTATCAAATAGTCAATGACATATTAATCAAAGCATGTATTGTAGTAGATTTTTTGATGAGAGATTCTTATATGAAAATAGTCGTACGCCGTTTCTATCATGCGTAAAAATAACGATTTTCTTTTCATATGATATTATATTTATGACATTTTTTATTCTTACATATACACACATTTATTCGTATTTCGTCAGATTGTCATATGGATAATGAATCAAAATTACTTGCAAAATAATACTTAAAGCTTAAAGTATAAAAAGTATTACTTGAATTCAAAATTTGTTAAAATAATTTAAACTATTGATACATGAATTTGAAATAGAAATGACAATTTGAACGATGTGTCGTTCATCGGGCAATAGCCGTGAAACAGCATAAATGGTAATGCGTTTTGAGCGCCAAATTGAAAAAAAAAAAAAAAAAAAACAAAAAGTAAGTTAGTAGCAACAACGAATTTTTAAAAATAAAAGAAAAAAAAGAGTATGGAAAAAAGAACTATTTTTTGTGACTAAAAGTAAAAATAAAAAAAAGTTAGCAAACACATTGACGACATGCACAATTTTGATATTTCATTTTTTTTTTTTTTTTATATTGGAATTGTAATCAATATATTGGAAGTGTGAATTAATAACCGGCCTTTTATGCCAGATGGTACCACTTAATAATGCTTTGTAATGAATTATTGACTTATATGTCATTTGAAAGATCTATTCATAAGCTGTCAAAATCAGTTAAATTTGTTTGATTTTGTTGTTTGCAGTAAATTTGTTTTATTCACAATGGAAAATTTTGAATCTTCGCGAAAAAAACAGCATTTGCGAGAAGTTTTATTGAGCCATTTTTTTGCAAAGAAAACAGCAGCTGAAAGTCATCGTTTGCTTGTAGAATTATACGGTGAACATTCTCTATCAAAAACACAGTGTAAGGAATGGTTTGCGCGATTTAAGAGTGGTAATTTTGATATCAAAGACAAGGAGCGCCCTGGTCAACCAAAAAAGTTCAAGGACGAAGAATTGAAAGCATTACTGGATCAAACATGTCAAACACAAAATGAACTTGCAGAATCGTTGGGAGTTGATCGCTCAACCATAGCCAAACGTTTAAAAGCATTGGGATTCATTCAAAAGCATGGAAATAAATGAAAATAAAAAAAAAATGAAAACAGAAAGACGAACAATATTAATTCAGCTATTGAGTTTTACTTGAAAGTTCAATGGATCAAACCCATGAAAAATTTACATTTTTTTTTTTTTTCAAATGTTTTTTTTTTTGCAATTTTCATCGCATAAATTGTCAGTTTCATGGGTATCATTAAAGTAAATAATTAGAAGACAATATAAACCTTGAAAATATTTCACAACTTTTTGAAATAAAATTTAACCGTCTTTAAGTTGAAGTTGGTTCCGAATAGTTTTCAAACATTTTTTTGAAATTTTTTTTTTTTTTTTTATTTTGTTATTTTGCATACAAATACCAATTTGCATTGTTGATGCGATGATAATGCAAATCAATGTGTGCGTTTATTTATTGACATTTGTTGTTCAATTGCTTTTTAAAAACATCATGTGGTAATTATATTTTTTACACAATACATATTTTCATGTTGATCTGAAAAACATCAAAAAACTGTTTCCAAGTTGTCTTTTTGAAAGAAAAATCTAAGATGAGTTAGAAAAAAAAAAAAACATATGAAAAATATGTCTTTTTTGGTTTTTTGAATGATTCGAAGCGATTCGTATCACATTGATTTTTTTTTTTCTTTTTTTTTTGCTTTGAAATAGTTTCATCTTTTCCTGGTATCAATTTAGTATAAAAATCAGCTATTGACTGTTAGAACTTTTAACAATGAACAATTTTGATAATTTTCTACGTACAATTTTTTCTATTCCCTTTATATATAAGGAAAAAAATATGCGAAATTTGTTTAAATAAATGTTTATATTTAAATATTTGTAGTAAAATCAGAAGCAGATGTGCCGCTTGATGGTGAAAATTGAAAACAATTTGCATGACATTGGGGAGATGTGTATGTTTCTAATATTGTGTTTTTCCCAAATTTTTTTCTTAATATAATTGAATTGTGTGATCAATTTTTTTAAAATTTAGATCCAAGTATGTTGGCAGCAGATATACAAGGAGAATTATATCAATGGCAAATGCTTCTGGGACAAATGGATCGTTACTGTCGCGCATAGCATTTGAATTTGATAATTCAATTTTCAGATCAATTGATCAAAAGTTTCAAACGCAGTGCAAGAATGCGAAAACTGTATGAAATCTTATCTATTTCATTGTGGCATTCGTTCTATGCTTTTACATGTGAGAGACTTTGATTTCAAGACATTGACGCCACCTATACGATTTATCAATTTCTATCAAATCATTTACACCATGGTTTTTCAATAAGCCCATTGCATGATTTACAGCGCAGATCACACCTAAGTCTTATTGCTAAATGGAAAAAAATTATTTTTTTCTCAAATGTTTGATTAGTTTTCAAATTTTTTTTTGCAATTTTTTTTTTTTTTTTTTTTTCATTTTTCTTCTGAATATTCTCTTTGAGTGTTGAGAATCGTTCCTTAACAATATTTCCCAAATTGTTGCAATATAATACAGAGCATGTGACCCGTGTACTGAATGCCGTAGGCAAGTACATTGACGATCTACTGATGTACTACTGCATAAGTAGTACAACGTTTCGCTGCATGTATGCTCTATCATATATACACTGATTTGCACATATACCGTTACGGAATGCTAACGACAACTCGTATCTCTTTGCCGTTTCCGTTGGTATAGTCAGTATACATTGATCAATCGTATAAGTGGCGTCAATATCTTGAAATCAAAGATTTTTAAATGTAAACATATGCAAAGAATGCCACAATAAATTTTATTATTTCATTACAAAAAAAAAGCTCCTTTTTGTTTTTAATTATTTAATTTATTTCTTTTTCAAAATCTATTTTTCTGTATAATTGTAATAATAAGACTTAGAAAATATTCCATTTTTTTTATTTATTCGAAAGAAAAGATATTTTAAAAATAAACTAATTCTCAAAAAATGAAATAAAACAAAAATGCGTTTGTTTTTATTACATTTTTCTTTAATGTATTTTTTGAATTATTGACAATTCGGTATGAAAACCGTTTTATACGGTTTTTCCAGTTTTTGTTTTTCTAAATTTAATCCAATTCCACACTAAAACAATGCAAGTTAAATTTGTTGTTTTTTTTTTTTTTTTTTTTTTTTTTTTTTGTTGTCTCTATTTTTTGTTTTAGATAAAGTATACAATACATAAACACTGGAATTTCATGATATAATTAAGCGAATTTGCGTTGAATTATTTGACATTTTACAAGATGGAAATTTGTTCATTGTTTATTTGTTCGTTGGCTATTGTTTTTTTTTTTCTGTCCATTTGCTTTTGTTGATTGAAAATAGTTCGATTCGAAAAAGGACACTCTTCGTTTTCAGATAACATTTACAAGATGAAATTCTACAAAAAAAAAAAAAAAAAAAAAAAAAAAAAATTGAAAGAGGAAACGAACCTAGTTTATTTATTTCGTAAATAAACATAACATGTAGAGATCTATGAAATGAGATAAAATTCAATGCAAAGTCTTAAACAGGAAAATACAGTAAGCAAATACAAGACATTTGGATATGCCATGTGTTATTATCGAATGTGATTAATTTTTACTCTTTTTTCACTCACTTGTGCGAATCATTCGATTGAACGAACAGAAAAAAAAAAAAAAAAAAAATGCTAATCCTTACTCCCATTTAGAATTTATTTGGTGTAATTGTTATTGTTGTTTTTAAATCACGTAAATTACAAACTAATTTTTTATTTTCATTTTGATTTGAGTTTAGAGCTGTTTGTATTTTGAATGAACAATTATGGCAAATTTGATCACGATAATACGAGTAAATATTTAATCAAGAAGTTTTAATGCAATGAAATTTGAATGCAATCGCGTATCATTATGAAATGTTTGTGTGTGTGATTGTGGGTTTTTATGTGTGTGTGTTTATATATCTCCCGTTACTACATTTGTTTGTTTGTGTTTTCATTTGTATTTCTCAAAGTATGATTTATATTGGTATTTGTTTTGTTTGGATATGTGCATTACACGTGATTCTTTTGTACATTTTTCATGCTATAATGTTATGCCTAACATATTTTTTGTTTTTTTTTTTTTTTTTTCTTTAATGATTTGTGTATTTTGTTTTTCATTTTGTTTGTAGTAATGGAATATCAATTAATAAATGCTTGTAACATTGGTCATAATTTAACTTATTGATAAACAAAGCGTCAGTGATAAATCACACAGTAAATTTGTCTCAATCGATGTCACACAGAGGACAAACATTTTACAAAACAAAAGTAAATATTGATGAAAAAAAAGAGAGAAAATTTACAACAAAACAATTTTTACAGAGTTGTGTTTGTTTGTTTGTTTGTGGATTTTTGTTTTGTTTTTTTTTTTTTTTCTTTGCAAAATATCAAAATGCAAAACAAAATGGAACGAAACCTCACGCGACATGAGAACTTTTATCTTACAATTAAACATATTGATAATTATCAGTAGCTCTAAGTAATGGTTCATGTTCAATACTTTTTTCCAATTCGAAGTATGTCATCCAATCAGTTTTAACCGGTTGCACAAGGCCAAAGCAGCTACATTCAAAGAAATCGGCCAAATTTTTAATTGGTCCACGATTGAATGGACTTTTTCCACCAGCCGCTTGAAAATGACGATAACGTCCACGATTCATGCGTTCATTTGTAGTCATGCCAAGCCAAACAATTTGATACGTTTGACATATTGTTAATAGAGCAACCTGTTAGGGGACAAATAACAATAAAAATGTTAACAAATATCTCATAAATATTTAAATATCACATGAATATTCCAAATATCCACTAAATGTATCTATATATGTATATATAAAAAAGGGAGACCAACCCAACCAATATGGAGCAATGCATTGCAAATCACCCATCCAATCCATGGATTGCATTGACCAATCGACACAATTGAAGTGATGGGACCTGTACAATAGATGTAATTTTGAATACATTATTTAAAGCGGAAAATGAAAAGAAAATATTGAAATCAAAAAAAAAAAAAAAAATTAAATCAAGAATGGGAAATGAAAACGAAATTTTAATGCCAAAAACAAAAAATAATAATAATTGGAAATTACCTTCTTCCATAGTTATGTTACAAGCATTCATATAGAAATTGGCACCACCATAAATCATCCAACTACACATCATCAGCAAGGCGTACAGAAATCCCATGAAATATTTATGATTATTTGCACCTGAAATAAACATTAAAAAAAAAAAAAAAAAATTATTGCAATTGTCGATTTTCATTTGAATGAGATTTAAATAAGAATGAAACATTTTCACTCATTTGTACCAATGCAATTTCCAATCCATGGACAATGATGATCGAAACGGGCCACACACCGATCACAAACTGAACAATGTTTTGATCGAACTGGTCGTCTCACCAAACATCCTGAACAAAACAATGCCGATTCAAATCCACTGCCGCCTCGTTCTGATAATTCGATTATTGTCTGCAAACAGGGCATTTTTTTTTTTTTTTTAATTTTAAATTTTTCTTTTCAAATTTTTCATTGGATATTTTTCTCATTTCATTCAAATAGAAAAAAAAAAAAAACAATGTCAACATATTGAAACACCCTTACCCGGAATCGTTGCTCTTGCGTTGGTTTTATAACGCCCGGATCACCACGCCATGCTTTCAAAAAGCAATACCAGAGTACACCGCTTGATATTAGGAATAGAACGGTGGTAATTGTTGTAACATTTGGTGCAATGTATGCAAGCCATGTGACATAAAACCATAGCTTTGTTGCCATATAAACACTAAGCGGTAAAAGTGACATCAAATGATCATCAAACATTGATTTGCCAATGCTATGTGCAGTACCATACAGACATCCCAACAGGAAAAATTTGATTATATACAATGTGTCTGCACTGAATATTAGACCAGCTATATAAAATGTTAGAAATGGCGTTGCAACCATTGCATACCATCGCACTCGCTAATTTTCAAAAAGAAAATAAACAACAAATTTCGTGAAATTATCAAATCAAATTTCGTGAATAAATCATAATGAAAAAAACCATATGAATCTTGATTTTGAATCTTACTTTATCTAATGTTAACTTGACAATAAAACTTTGTCGTTGACTTGGTTGACTCTCTTCGCGAATACGTTCTAATACTTTTGATCCAATCCAAATTGATCCTGCATTCACTTGAAGCATTTTAAGAGGCGTATCACCGCGTAAATTGGCAATATCTAAACTAGCTTTTCCCTGTAATATGTTTACAACAATGAATGAATGAATGAATGAATGAATGAATCAATGAATGAAAAAAAAAGAAAAAATAAAAAAATCGACAAAATCACACTAATCGACTTCATTATAATGAACGATCGTTTGACATTACCTTTAATATTAATGTGCTTATTGCTGTAGTGTTTCGTGCTAAAATGGCCCAATGTAATGCTGTATTACCATGTGATGCATCGACTAGGCTTGGATTAGCACCAAGCGTAAGCAATAAACGAACTGGATCCAATGCACAAACTTTCCATGATGCCCACATTAATGCTGTCATACCGCCACGATCTTGTAAATCTGGATTAACACCGCGTGCAATAAAATATGCAACTAATGCGGTATGACCAAATTGTGCGGCCAAATGTATACATGAACATCCTTCGGCATCTCGTAGACTTGGATCAGCACCGGCACCCATTAGCAAAACAACAGCATTTAAATGGCCTTGCCGTGTGGCCCAATGTAATGGTGTTGCATGTAATTCACCACCAATTGAATCAACAATTGCACCACGTTCCAAAAATAATTTGATAATTTCTTTGCGATTATTTATCGATGCCCAATGTAATAATGTAACTGTTTCACTATCTGGTTGATTAACATCCCATCCAGCATCAAGTAATTCTTTGACACGACCAATAGCACCGTATTGTGTTGCTTTTACAATATCAAAACCACTATAATCATCAACGGGTGGCACCGGAGGTTCATTTATTATTAATCCTTCACGATCACGTTCGGGCTGTGTACAGCCCGCTGCTGTACATGCACTTTGATACATTTTTTGTTTTCTCCTGAATCCGTTTATTTAAACAGAATTATGACGCTAGAAAAATATACAAAATCAAAATTGTGATTTTTTGCATTAAAAATACAGTTTCATGCAATCAAATGAATTCATTTATTTTTTGTTGTTGTTATCAAGATAAAAGATAAAATTGATGAAAAAAAAAGTGTTTATAAAAATGCCTTTTTTTTCTGATATCATCGCGCCCGGACACACCAAAATAAATTCATTTGGCGATTTGACACACAAAATGACAAACCAAAAAAAAAAAAAAAAAGAAAAAAGATATAATATTCTCCAGCAAAATAACACGCACAAACCTAATCAATAGTTTGTTAAACTTGAGACAACAAACATTCCATAAACATATGTATATATGAATGAAATGTATACACACTTACCTGCTTTATCTTGTTGAACTGAAGAAATTGAATTTTAAAAATTAAAACAGAAAAATAAACGAAAATAAACGAAGATTGTTATCGAAGCTATTTAATGTAATTTATCAATAATGTATACATTATATTCGTTATTTAAACGAATTTGCACGCATTTTCTTTGGTCTAGGCACCATTTATTGCTCCAATATCAAATGTATTCGTTGAATATTAAATCTATTTTATCCTTTTTCTCTTTATATTGTTGTATGATACATTAGTGGTGTTTCGATGGGACATACGAACCAAAAAAAAAAAAAAAGAAAAAAATACGCTTCGTTTGACAGCTGTCACTTGACTGCAGCAAAGGCGCGACAATAACGACCACTGTCAATGTATGTATTGGTGTGTGTGTTTTTGTGTGTTGCCTTTGTGTATGAGATTCGTGCTTGCTCACGCGCCCCCACTTTACAATCAATGAATTTTATCAATTTTGCTATGACGATAATGATACAGAATGCAATATTTTATGACTTCTTTTTGACTCTATCTCTCTCTCTTTCTCTCTCTCTCTCGCTCTATCTCTCTCTCTCTCTCTCTTTTGTTTTTCTTAAATTCGATTATTCAAATTTCGATAGAAATTTATTATTATTACCAATTACATGACCAACCACTGATAAACTGATCATGATTCATTGTGGAATCTACTTAATAAAATATCAGTTTGAATGTTAAAAACCCAATGGAAGGATTAAGATTAGATATTACCTATATATTTCACTATATAGTGGAGCGATAACGAATTTACGTAATTCAAATTCTCTTATAATACATTCATTTTATTGAATATTTTTGTAAATTTGCCATAAAAAAAAAAGAGCAACAACAATCATATATGATAAATGAATTATGAAAGATGGACAAAGAAAGTGAATTCGATTGAAACTTATGTATTCAATTTGCTTAATTTTAAAAATAGAAATAGTAATTTGAAAGAATATTGAATAAATCAAAATTCAAAAAAAGTTCATTTGTCTGCACTTAAGCTTATGTATGAAAGAAAAAAAAGCTATTGCGCACGCCAGATGGAGTTGGATGATATTTAACTCAATTCATTCAACGGTTGAAATGTTCAAAACAATTTCTTCCTCATTTGATTTCAACTTTCAAACGGTTCTTGTGATAAATTATCAAGAAATGATTAACAGAATTTATTAAAAGAAAAAAACTTGATAATTTTTCCAATTTTCTTGCTTAACGATTGTTCTAATTAATCCAAATGTCAAAAAATTAGCCTAAGTCATTATGATTTGGAAATCATTAAATTTTCCAATAAATTCAATTTGTTTCTCTCTTTATTGTAATTTTCTATGAATTGTACATTGAATAAAGTAAATTTCCAGCAATCCATAGTCCAAAATGAAAAACTTCAATTGAATAGTATCAACACATATGTATGAATCGATCAAAATATAGGAAATGGTTTGCCAATTAATCGTAATATTTTGTTTGTTGTTATTCTTCTTGGAAACTGTACATATATCCAATGGGAGACATCATCGGTTCACAGAATAACGTTTCGCAAAATAGATAATTTAATGAAACTGATTTAATTGGTTGAGAAGAACCCAACAGTCAATTGATCTATATGAATTAAATGCTACACAGTGTTCAGTCCATAGTTGTAGGCTAATTGTTTGTTTCAAAATCTGTGACAATGATGTGATTTGTTGTTTTTATTTTATTATCATATGAACTGGATACACGCGCGCGCAAATTCATCAATAGAACAGCAAACATGGTTGCGTAAACAAATGAAAATACGCAATTTTTTTGTTTTGTGCAACTAAATTTAGATCAAAATAATGAAGAATATGAAGGAATAGAAATAGAAAAAGAGAAAAAAAAAAATAAGGAGAAGAGGAACAAACTAGTACAAAAACATCAAAATTGTTTTGTGCACATCTCGAGGGCTCGCATCATACATGAAAATTTGAAAACAAATCAACAAGACAAAAATAATCAAGACAAAAAACAAAATCACACAAATAACAAGAGAACAGAATTCCGATAACAATCAATGAAATTCATCTTTTTCAGTGAATCAGTTAGCAAGCAGGTAGTAAATAGATTTTTGTTTTTTGTTTTTTTTTTTTGAATTCATCGTCGAGCCCAAATTACGTCAACGTCACATTTGACTTTGCATTTATTCAATATGAGCCAAATCAATTCGTTGATTGGTTTGAATGTGTGATTTTTCATGGCAAAACAAATGAAAATTGTTCTATGAATAAATAGATATCGTGCAAAAAATCGAAGAGAAAAACAAAATCGAAATGAAGAAATGTGCAAGGGATTCAGATATTGCCAAGTACAATCGAAACTCACAAAAACAGAAAAAAAACAACAACAACAACAATAGAAAATGCAGTTTGCATTATGCAATACAAATAATGTCGCAGTGATACAGTAGAGCTTGGAAACAAACATAAGATACCGGTACATTTGTATAACATGATAGTTTTATTTAATCAAGAGAGAGAGAGAGAGAAGGAGAGAGAGAGAGAGAAAGAAAAAAAAAAGAAAAAGAAAAGGTAAACAAGCTTAGAATCTCAAGCCAAATGCTGACAATGATCAATGAAATGTTTGAAAGCAAACTGATTCATCGAACTTGAAAATATGGGCGCATGTCACAAATGAAAATTGCGTCTTAAATATAGCAATAAATGTGGTCTCGCCACCGCACAACAAAAGTCACGAGTTCTAAAATTAATGATGATTTTTTTTTTTTCATCTCATTTCAATCGGTCGCTTTTCTCGTGCTTTTTGTCGCATTCAACATTTTGCATTTTCACTATTCGCAGTTTTTCTCGCACAGATTTTCTATGTAAATCTATGTGTGATTGTGTGATTTTGTGTTATGTGAAATAATCAGGAACGCAAAAGCGATATAGAATGTCCATTTCAAGCAAGGCGCTAAATTTGGTCGAATATTCTAATGAATGTTTTTGCGTATGAAACGGTATATCCCACAATGAATACGAATTCAATTTCAAGCAAGACGTCACACGCTATTATCGCGCGATTTTATTGCTTCTTCTTTTTCATTTTCATCATAAGCAACGTTTCGTCGACTTCTTCTTCTTCTTCTTTTTCTTTCTTCTCGCTTATTCTGTTTTCATTCGATAAACAGCTGTTGCGCTATTCTATTATTTCCGTTTATTAGAGCAACACTTCCTTATGTATAACTAACGGCACAATCAATTTAAGATTTGTTCTATACTTCGAACAAATAAATTAAAAAAAAAAAAAACCAATCACGGACAATTAATCGGAACGAAAAACATCTCGTTATTAAATTTTCTTCATATTTATTCATAATATTTTTTTTTTTCTTTTTTTTTTTTGCTTTCCATTCAAACGAATAACGAATTATTCATAATAAACAACTTTTGAATGAATTGTCACATCATCTGATAAATTATGATAAATTAAAATTAAATCGAATGAGCAAAATGATGTTTATTTTTAGCAACGCATTTCGCCACAAATATACACACTAAAATCATATATCATTTGCGTACGATCAACTTTAACTTAAATGGAATGTGATGAAATGTTAACTTGAAATTTCTTTTCATGAGCGAATTTATTTCGTAAGCAATTCACCACAACAAAAAAAATGACCACCATGATATTCCACCACTTTACATGTGTTCAAAGTGTGAAAGAGACAGTTATGAAAACAAGGATTATTGCGCCTCGCAATCATTGTATCATCATTATATTGTATTGTACTAACTTGTATTGTAATAAATTATATATCGATCTTATGATCGTTTTTTTGTTTTTTTTTTTTTTTTTTGCTTTTTTCTTCTCTCTTTCACAATTTGCTCATCTCTGCGAGAATCTATTTGAATTTCGAAGGATATTCATAGTAAATATACGAAAACATGTGATTTTAATGGCCAAGTGATATTGGTTTTGTTTTTTTTGTAAACTCAACGAGATTATCATTAGCAACAAAAAACAACAAGTTAAAAACGAATTTTACGCCGGTTTATGCGCACATTACAAAAAATTTGTTGTTAATGGCATCTAGATCCAAGATCAAGTCAAGAAATGATCCACGGGCTAATGACGCAAAACAAGGGAAATGCATATAAACATAAGCATGGAGACAAATAAAGAGCATTTACGTATGCATCAGATTATCATTTGTATGTTAAAACGATGCAATCAATTTGTGGCATTTACAGCATCGTAACAAAAAATCTCATTATTCTCTCTTTCGCTCTGTTTCTAGCTCTCTCTCTCTCTCCCGCTTTCTTTCTCTCTTTCTCTCTCTCGCTCTCTTTATCTCTCTCTCTCTCTCTCTCTCTCTCTCTCTCCTCTCTCTCTCTCTCTCTCTCTCTCTCTCTCTCTCTCTCTCTGCACATTTCACATTTCTGTGTGAACTGATGTTATAGTTGTTGTCGATGTATTTTTTTCTGTTTTCAACATTTATTTTCTTTTACTTCACCTGACCTGAATCACTAAATCGACTATTACCGTGTGCCGAAAATTGCAGTTTACATTTGCTTGTGTCTCTCTATCGGATTAAGACATAATCGTTGTCGATGATTGGACATGATTTACATAGAGAAAAAGAGAAAGAGTATTTGAGATAGATAAAGAGAGAGAGGGAGAGAGAGAGAGAGAAAGAGAGTGAGAGAGAGGGAGAGAGAGAGAGAGAGAGAGAGAGAGAGAGAGAGAGAGAGAGAGAGAGAGAGAGAAAGAAAGTGAGAAGGGAGAGAGGACGAGAGTATGAAAAACAGAAGAAAAAAAAAAATATAATCTTCAATATCCAAGTCGATGTCCACCAATCAAATATCGAGCATATGGATGTGATTTAGTGAATGGTAGCTGAATCATTTTACGTCATGCCAAAAACGGATTTTCAACTATTTTTGGCAATGGATGAAGAAAAAATATATCCGATTTCGTTAAATTGGCCGCAAAGCGAAAGGAGAAAAGAAATTTTGCATGTTAAATATGCATCATTGTTCAAATCAATCCATATCCATCTATAATAAAGTCAAATCAAATGGTTTTAGGCAAAATTGCAGCTAAATTAGTCGACTGCGATATGTACCAAACGTGTTTGTTATTTGGCCGTTTTTTTATCATGTATGAATACATTGACCGCTCCACGAGGAAAAAATTGAACCCATGCGTAATCAAAGTGATGAAGAGAAGCAAAAAAAAAAAAAAAAAAACAAACAGCGAAAAGTTTGGACGAGGTAAAGCGTAACAACTTCTTTTGTAGTAAATTTTTACGAGGATTGTGTGTAAAATACCTTCAACATATCAAATAATAATAAACAAAGAGAGAAAGCAAAAATATACAGTGAAAGAGAGAATGAGAACGAAATTCATACGTATTGCTAACCAAATCGATCCATGATGTGTGTACATTTGGTAATATTCAAACCGATGAATTTGCATGAAAATTTCGCTGACTGTTCGCACATATTTTCTGTTAAATCGAAAATATAATGCAACCAGTTGTTTTCGCTGATTTTATTATTAAATGTGTGTATTCTGTATGGTATGTGCATTGAATTACCACATCAACCTCGAATCAGTTTTGATAAACAAAAAACTATAGAATAATATGCTGAATTGGTTGAATTTTTGCTTTTTTGCAATCATATTCGCTCGTTTGCTCTTTCTCTTTCTGTTGATACGCTATGCATTTTGTTTTATTTTTAATTGTATGTCAGTAAACATATATTTCGACAAAAAAAGAGAAAAAGAGAAGGTGAGAGTATCGAAGTGGTGAATTCAGAGCGGTAACTGTGCGACTACATTAATCGAAATACATTTGTCGTATGTGCAAGCCCAAACAATATTAAGTCACGAGTCCATTGGCCGTTCAAAAGAGTTCATCTATTTCGTATTTGTGTTACTAAGAAATTATAAACAAACATATAAAAGTTGTTCGCATACAAAAAAAGTCTCTTTCTTTCTTTCTTTTTTTCTTTCTTTCTTTCTTTCTTTCTTTCTTTCTTTCTTTCTTACATTATATTTCTTTTTCGTGTTTCTTTCTGCGTTTTTTTGTTGTGTGTGGATTTTATTTGATTTTATTTTTGCAGTATTGAAATATTTTGTGGTTAAGAAAAAAAACCAAGCGTATGGTTGAACAGCAGGAGCATTTAATACAGTGAATACAAACCCAAAGACGTTCGCTTTGATAATGCGTCTCACTTACAAAATTCAATACCGAAAATTGCGAACAATCCAAAACGAGATAGGTCCGGTGAGCAACGAAAATGAAGCAGTGATACGCATACGCTCACAAACAAACAAACGAGAAAAAAAACCCATAAAAGTAAAAATAATAAGAAGCCGAAGAAAAGAAAAAGAAGAGTAAAAGTCTGAAGAAAAAGGTTCAGAAATGCAAATAAACAAATCGAAGAAGTGAGTGTGTAAACATTTAATACGGAACAATATTAAGAAGTGGTTCTCACCTTTTTCTCTTTCTGTCTTTTTCCATGCTCGCGATCATGAGGGGCCACCACACCATCGACTTGTGCTCCGCTGACTCCAGCTCTTCATGTGTAAATGTTTGTATGAGTGTGTGTGTGTGTGTGTGTGTGTGTCGTCAGCAACACACGAAACGGAATTGTGTGTTAACGGATCCCAACCACTGACCACGTACAATACAAACTTTTTTTTTCGAAATGGTATATTCAGAGTAAAACCAGACAAAACAACGCAACAACAGAGTCCAACGAACGAAAAAGAAGAAAAATAAAAAAATACGAAAATATAAAATTTAAAATAAAACACACACACACGGCCAGTCGTCAACTATAACCAGAAATCACGCCAAAATTTTCAGTCGTTTCTTGACCATCAAATCGATTGTTACACCATAAATTTTGTGCAAAAAAAATTTCACTTCGGCAAACGGTATTTTTCGCCGATTTTACCAAAAGATACCAACAACATAATCCAAAAAGAAAAAAAAAAACAAACATTGAAAAAGCAATCAAAAGACATATATAGACAGTATTTTTAAAGTATAAAAGATAGAAAAGTGGCTAGTTGCAAAAAAAAAGAAAATAAAAAGAAAAAACGAAAATAAAAAGAAGGAAAAATAAAGAAGAAAAAAAATAAAAAGAATTGTGTGCGGCGTGGAACTGATAAAAGAAAATGCTTCGGTGTTTATTGTGATAAAAAAAAAGAACATCCAGTGATTTAGCATAGAAACGAAAAAATAATGGAACATATGAATAAGTATAGGAGAATGTATATGATAAAAAGGTAAGTGAATGTTGTATCAACTGATTTATGTGATGCGAAACATCAACATGCAAAAACGGAAATTGATAATAGTGTTGGTTTTTGTTCTTATTTGGATAATCTTTGCTTCGAAAGCATTCAAGAAATGTGTGTTTTTTTTTGGTTCCTACGTTTCATTCGCTATGCAAAGATCAAAAAAAAAATCCACTCTTTGATTTCTAATCAATTTAAACATTTGAATAAATCAACAGGTCGTCGGTATTCCTCTGGATTTTAATAGGATTAATATGTACATTACTGTTATTTTATGGAGCCGATGAAAGGATTTCAAAATCAACCACTGACCAAAATCTTGACTCAATCTCAACATTGAACTTGATCGATAGCAATCAAAGCACAGGTAAGAAAAAAAAGAAGAAGAAAAAAAATTCAAAGGAAAATATACTGGCCCTTCCCATTTCTACTTATGGCCACATGAGAAAAATAAACAAACGGATTTACAGCAAAAAAAAAAAAAATAATAATAAGGAAAACAAAACAAGCCACTAATTGAGCCGACAAAACGACAAACCGATTTCTGTTCATTAGCCGTTTCACATCTATTATGGAGCAATTTTTACGGCCAATTTCTCCAACACATACTCCAAATTGGGAACAAAACTGTGCGCGCACATGATTATTTTCTTTCTTAGTTTTGTGGCGTTTTGTTTCGGTTTTTATTCTCTTTGTTGTTTCGTTGTTGTTTTTTTTATTTTTTTTTTTTTTGCATTTAAATCAAACAAAGCATTAACACACAATAAGACGGTCACAACTATTTTTATTTGATTTGTTGCTGAAATAGCAAAACACATTTTGAAAAAAAAAAAGAAAAAAAAGAAAGAATTGCCTTTGCTTTTTCACGCCAATTTTAGATCAATGATCATACACATCTCGTGATACGTTTCATTGCAACTACGTGAGACTATTCAAATGTTTCATAATTTTTTTTTTTCATTCTTTTTGGTATTGTTTTAAATGAAACGACTCTCAGTTGATACTTAAATTGAAATCTCAACCGAAAACTATTTGAACATCCATTAAGTTATTATAATTGAGCCATCCAACTAATGCTGAATAACTTTCGGATTCACGTTCATTTTTTTTTTTTTTTTGTTTTTTTTTTTATTTCGATTTTTCTCTCTAACATCACAACTCTTTTTTCCCGCATCGACATTGAAGTTAAAAATCTTAAGTGATTATTGAAAAAAATCATCGTATTGTGAATCAATAAACATCTTTCATCTATCATTATTTAATCTATTTCTTTAATGTCTCCTTTTAAATATCGATCACAATGTAAATTCATATAAGTGATGCTATTGATATAACTGAATATACATATTGCATATAATCATAAATTGATATTTAGTTATGTTACAAAATAAATCAATGTTAATCATGATCGAATTCATTTAACATCATCATAAACTAAGTGAAATCGATTTAAATTAGGTGAAAAATGCTTTGTCATTTTAATAATAATCCCCAATTCATTTGTATCGATTATAAATTCAATTATTACTGATACACTTACATAACATTAATAAATATTTAATTGAAACAATTGCATTTCATGTTGAAGACATCTTCAATAGACAAGTACTCTTAGAGTGTTAAGAGTACTTCAGAAATGATTTAATTTCAATCGAAAAATTAGACGATTATCATGCTGTTCATTTGAAATAAATAAATAAACTAATATAATCTACTTTTTGAGGGTCAACAGATTTTTATTGATTCATTTAAAAGACACTCTAGTTTATTCGAATTGGACTCTCTTCCGTGGATGTGTCATGTTACCGAAAACTCAACAGCAATACTTTGAATGTCAATATGTGTTGGCCAATAAAAAGAAATATTTCTATTTTTTTTTTTTTTTTTTTTTTCTGCTAGTGCAATCGATCACGACTCATTCATTCAAATAAAAATGATTTTGAAATTGAAAATATAAAGATGAAGAAGGAAACGCTATATTTTCTTCAAAAATCTAATTTTTTTCCAATTCTAACTGTTCATCTCGTGAGTGAAAAAAGGGCATGCAAAGAGCGAATAAAATGTGCATGAAGAGATAACGAGTGAAAAAAGGGAAAAAACACATACACTCACAATTTCATTAATCTAACATAATCGACAAATTTTATTGAGACGAATAATTTGATAAAAATCACGTTTCTCCTTCCATCAAATTCAATTCCTTTTGGTCAAAACGTGCTTATTCTGTGAATTTAAATCGACAAATTTATTTCTTTCGATTCTAGAATAATCGGTTGTTTGCTTTGAGAAGGTAATTGAATGGATCATCAATCACAAACACAAATGAAATGAAAAAAGAAAGAAAAGAAAAGAAAAAATGAAAGAAAAAAACATTATAGTCGAATGTGAAATCAGTACGAAAAAAGTAGATTGCATTGATTGCTAAACGTTTTCGTCATTTTAAGAATAAAGACGAGATAAATACGAAGATAAATATTTGTGAATATTTCGAAAACGGTTTTTTTTATTTATTGATTTACAGATAGAAATGTGTGTTTTTTTTTTTTTTTTTTTTTTTTGGTTCATCAATGATAGAAACCATTTCATGCATGGACACAACAACAACAGAGTAAAAAAAAACTAAATTGTTTTCATTGTATTGAATTTCAGATGAGGAAAATAGCATTGAGTATCAGCCATATTACGCGCAAACGGTGAGTATTTCATGAGAAATAAATGAGAGAAAAAAAAATGTCTCTATTTCATTTTCATTATTTTCGTCATCTAATCCGAAATTTCTATAGCGGTATTGCGACAAAGCCAAACAAAAAGAATAAATTGAGACAACGAAAAGAGAGAAAGAGAGAGAGAGAGAGAGTGTGTGTGTGCTTGCAAAAAAGAGAATGAAAATAGGCAGAAAGCATCTGCATTTGAAGAATGTTGAAAATTGACCGAATCGCATGGAAAAATGGTCGGTTTTTTTTTTCATAGACTTAGGTTTATTTTTTAAACCGCGAATCGCCATAAATGTCAAAAACATTTGCCATTGTTCACCGAATTCGGCAAGCGGTTAAAAATGGTTGAATGTTTTTATTTTCCGCTCCTATTTTCACAGCCATGCTAAATCGAAGATTGTCCATGTTCATGTTCAATGATCTCAATACCTGTACTCACAATGAATCGAATTTTTTTTTTTTTATTTTATTTTTTTGGAAAAGGTTTCACACTAAAATAAGCATAAACACGCATAAACTGAAAGAATCATTAAAGTAAAGTGTGTGTATATATACATATGACTGTGTTTGGCATCAATTGCACGCACATAATTATGTGGACGATGGCAGAAATTTATGTGAGAAGAACGGTAGTTGGCGATTGCAATGCGATTGTTGTGCTCGTACAGCTTTTGTAGTTGTTATTGCTTATTCATTTCATGGGCCATACAATTTCGGGCTGGCATACAAACCTCCTTCTCGGCTATCGTACACCGTTCTATATAATCACATCAAATTCGATACAAAACCAAACCTTTGGATTGAGGAATTTTGTTTTTTTTATTTTTTTTTTGTCTTTATTCAGTACCCAAATGACACTTAATATCATTCTTTTGTTTTCATTTTTACTGTCATCGCTTTCATTGCACATTCTCAATGTTTTCATTTAATGATGCACAACATTAAAAAAAAAAAAAAAAAAAAAAAAAACATGAAATTCTGTCGCATCATCATTACTGCTACTACTTCAACAATGATTTGGTTTCACTGCTTTTCTTCTTGCTTCGAATTAAGTGAGGTTGGTTTCTTTTTTTTTTTTTTATTATTATAGCTTTTGTCTATAACAAATGATGTGAAATACAATACATTTTCTATTCGTCATCATTTATTCTATTCGCATCTCACTTAAAATAGACAACGTTAACAATTAATGAATTTACATAAATAATTTATTGCAATGAACTTAATTCGTAATTTAATCAAATTAATCAGCCAAAAGTCATCAGCTAATGATTGTTTATTACACTTTCCAACAGGATGATGATGACAACATTCATTCATACGTTGAAGGTGTTTTTATTTCTTTTTCTTTTCTAAGTTTTTTTTTTTATCTCATTTGGCTTCCTTCTTCTTCTCCTCCTCCTACACTTCTTCTTCATTTTCAATTATTTATATACTTCGGTCTATGTTTGCCTTTTACTCAATTTGAATGTTTGTACTTGAATTTGTTCATTTCTATTTTCCATTTGTCAATATTCATTTGAATTTTTATATTTGTGTTTGTATTTCTATTTTTTGTTTTTTTTTTGTTTTTTTTTTTTTTTTTTTTTTGATTCTAATTATCAAATTCGGTTTTTCCCAATAATTATTGTTTTCTTCTTTCAATTTCAGCAACGAATACCAGAGGTGATACCAAGTGCGTTCGAATTAAATAATACAAAAAAATCATTACAAGATATTCTATTTTTTAATCGAGTACCAAAAGTTGGTAGTCAAACATTTATGGAATTGATAAAACAATTGGCATTCATGAATGATTTTCGATTTCATCGTGATCCCGTTCAACGTGTTGAAATGATTCGTTTGAGTATGCCACAGCAATATGATTTGGCATCAGCAATTTCAACATTGCCGCCACCGTCGGCATTCGTTAAACATGTATGCTTCACAAATTTCACCAGGTAATGATGTTAAATGGTAAAGCAAAAACAATTTGAAAATTGATTAAAACCCACCCATGTGTGAGTCCAATTTCCAAATCCATATACAGAAGAAGTAAAATCCATATACAGAAGAAGTAGAGAGAAAAAAAAAATACACAAAGACGATTTGTTTAATTGAACGATTGAATTAAACGAAAAAAAAAAAAAAAATACCAATTAAGGTGATGATGTTCCCATTAATCATCATTTGAACTCAATGCCCTTAACTCAATGCAAGGTGTTGATTACAAATGCTAAATATGTTCCTATACAAATATATTCGCCACATGGTGAATTCCATGCAATTTGATAGAGTTACCTCATGCTAATTATTATCTGATGATTCCAGCATTTTTATTGCAATTCGCAATATTCATTCGTGTTAGCCATAGATAATGGTGAATTATTGGCACTGAATTCAGGCAAAGTAACAACGAATAAAAGTGAACAAAAAAAAACTACAACAAATTGTCGATTGTACTGTTGCTTTTGCAACCGATACGGTTTACTCTCTATTTCCATGTCAATTTCATCATTCCAAAAAATGTAAAAACACTTTTTAAGATGAATCAAGTTGCGAGCGCACGCGCCTTATGAATTCTCTATGCATATTGTATGCAAAAGATGAAGAGAAAGAAAGAACAACACATTTATTGTACTCAATATTCAAAATTCATTTTTTTTTTTTGAATGTTTCTAGAGTTAAAATGTCATAAAAATTCTATCGCGTGCGCATATTTCGTTGCATATTACAAATAATCATATCCATTCATATGAATTGTGTTTCATAGTTCAATTAGTTATTATTTAAGTATTAGAAAAATACGTTAAAAATCAAATTGTAGATTTATCAGTGTGGTGTTTTGAAATGGTTTTTTTTAAGCAAATTTCCATACAGTTATCGTAGTTAACATTTTTTTTTTTTTTTTTTTTTTTGACCAATCATTGACGAACGATAAGAATGACGACGTGATTGCAATATTGATGGGTAGAAGAGAAAGATGGAAAGAGATAACAAACAGCAAAGATACTTGACTTATCGAATAAAGCAACTTATTTATAAGCATTATCGTCTAGATTATCGTGGTCAATTCATTTGTTGGTTGAAAAAAAGACTCTTTACATTTGACAGTCTGCATTCCGTTTTGCTTTTAAAACATTGTCTAAAAATACAAAAAAAAAAATCTTATCGCGTCCAATTAGCTTCAGTATTTCTTTTTGTCGCTTAAATGAATATCCTTCAATCATTTATCAATTTTTGTTTTTTTTTTTTTGACACAGATTTGGTTATCCAAATCCAATTTACATCAATTTGGTGCGTGATCCTGTTGAGCGTGTCATCAGTTGGTTTTATTATGTTCGAGCTCCATGGTATTTTGTTGAGAGAAAACGAGCTTTTCCCGATTTACCGTTACCCGATCCGGCTTGGTTGCGAAAGGATTTTGAAACATGTGTTTTGACCAGTGACCCAGAATGTGTGTACAATCAAGGTGTACGTCGTGAAGGTATCGGAGATCATCGACGTCAAACACTTTTCTTTTGTGGACACGAACCCGATTGCACGTATGTATCATTAAAATCGTGTTTTAATTTGATTTTTGAGATTTTTCTTCTTCTTTTTCTTCTTCTTCTTCTTCTTTTATTACTTTTCTCCAAATAATCATGCATATAAACTCATCACTCTCATTTCACTTTTAAAAATTCAATTTCAGGCCATTTAATTCACAGGAAGCATTGGATAAGGCAAAACGAGCGGTTGAAGAAAATTATGCGGTTGTTGGCGTTCTTGAAGATCTCAATACAACATTTGCTGTGTTGGAACATTATGTGCCGCGATTTTTTCGGGGTGTCAGTCAAGTATATCACGGTTTGTATTTGTTTTTTTTCTTTTCTTGTTTATATTGTGTGATGAGAAACATTCATTTTTAGTTTGTCATAATAATTTTATTTTTTTTTTTTTTTTCATTTTTTGGTTTTTTCGTGTTTGTTTATCATTCACATTTTCATCAGCCAGTGAAAGCGTTCGCATCAATCGGAATGCATTTAAGCCGCCGGTTAGTGAATATGTAAAAGATATTGTACGCCGAAATTTCTCCCGCGAAGTGGAATTTTATGAATTTTGTAAAGATCGTTTGTACAAGCAATATCATGCACTTAAATTACCAACCGGTAAAAGTAATGATGCATCCATGCGAAATGCACTGTGAACGAATTGTGATCCCGAAAAAAAAAAAACATAAAGAAGATATTAAATGAACAAAAACAATTGAAAGAAAAAAAAAAACAAAACAAAGAAACGAACACGAAACACAAAAGAGAAGAAAAAAAAAAGAATTAAACATCAAAGGCTGATACGAAGAGACAGTCTTAATGTAGCGATGACTGAATGGACATTTCAACCATCACAATCATCAACACAAACATCAATGAAAAAGAAAAAGAACAGTATCCCGACCACACATTTCGAAAGTGTGCAGTTAGTTGGCTGTGAGGCCATTCGTACCACAAAACTATGAATAAATAATCTAAGAAATATATTTCAGTTCAAATTGATTTAGGAATAAATTATTTTCTTTCCATTAAAATTGTTTTTGTTTTTGTTTTTTTTTTGCATTTTTTTTTTTCTTCTTCTTTCTTTTCAATTCAAATACAAAACTACGCTTGCTTCTCGCATCAATAAATAGAGGGAATATGAGAGAAGGTGCAAAATAAAACAAAACAAAACAAAAAATATGCATGAAATTGCACAACGAAATTGCCATGGCAAATTGGAATTGACCATTTCACACGTAAATCACAAATTACACAACATTCAAACGGTAGGTAAAACTTCCATTCCTGAAAAACCGATTTTAAACAGTAGCCACACGAGTTGTGCTGCTTTTTACCTCTTACAATTCTGAACTCAATTAAATCAATGACCGCATAATGTGTGCACAAGCAGAAAATCGAGATTGATCTAACCATTTCATAAATAATATTTTTGCATTCGATTTTTCTTCTTTTTCATCTTCTTCATCTTCTTTTTCATCTTCTTCTTCTTCTTCTTCTTCTTCTTCTTCTTTTTCTCCTTCTTTTGTAATGATATTTTTGTTTTCTGCCTCTATCTTGCTGAATTTGCAAACCGCACATTCTAATTTCGATTTTTGTTCAATCACCCTCTTCGTCATCACAATTGATGGATTTAATTAAAATAAATTACTTTCCAATATCCAAGGTATTGTGAACAATATCGCAAATGGCCCACAACGTCGGCCAAACACGACCAGATCATGTACAAAATTCACTTTCAAACTCATGCGATGTGCATGCGATACATAATTTTCCATAAATCAATCTATGTGTAATAGTTTATATTATTAAGTTAAGATAAATGATTGTTTAGCACACATCATATTGGTTACTGCAATCATGTGCTATGGCTCAATTCAAAACATTCAGATTACCATACATTTTATTATTGCTGATAAATTTGTTAAAAACAAATTTGCGACAGCAACAGCGATGATGTCTACAACGACTGAGGCGACGATGACGGTGAAGATTGAAAAGCATTTTTGCGAAAGCGATTGTCCAATAGAAGTCACGAGTTATCGCATTAAAAATAAAAATAAAAACATTCAAATGTCGATTCATTTGATTTGATCGATTGGTGTACGATGTGCTTAATTGACTGTTTTAACAATCATTTGTTCATGCTAATCAGTTTCTTTGGAAATTCTTGAGAAAGTGTTTCGATCATATTTTTTGGATGCACTACAACAAGGTAACGAAATAAAACCGAAAACAAAGAGAAAAAAAAAATTGAAACATACGCACACATTTTTGAAATTGAAACATTTCACACTGTGTTAAACGTGTTTCGATTTATGCAGGAGAATGTCTGCTGCGAATATAAGGTGAATGTCTACCTTTTTCTTCCTTATCTCTCTCTCCCCCCCCCCCCCTCCTCTCTCTCTCTCTCTTTTTCTTAATTATATGTAAACGTTTTATCTTGGAAGTATTTCATTTCATTTTATGTTATGTATACATTTATATGTAGCCAATTACATTTTATATGATCGCATACCATTGCTCACAATATTTGTCACGTGCAAACCAATATTTTATTACTAGCTAAAATCGCACGACCGTCTCATATAAATATTATCTTGATGACTTTTAGTTGTAATCTTGATTCACATCGATACAGAAAACAAAACGTACACACACAGACAGACACACATTGATATTGATCATGAACTTCAGAATAGTCATAAACATATTCATATGATCGTACTTCTGTACTCAAATGTTTTTGTTTTTTATTTTTTTTTTTCATTTTAATTTTACAAGCAGCCAATTCTAATCGGTATAAAATACGGGCATTTTCAATTTAATAAATTAAATAGGCAAAAGAACAATCAATCAAGACAAATATTTTAATATTTCATTTCATTTCAAATGTTAATATTTCATTTCTCAAATAACTTAAATTCAAAACTGAACCAAATAAATGAAATCGTTTATTCTTCGCTTTTTTTTTTTGAAGTTATTCTCTTTCCGTCTTACTTTTCCGAAATAAAAATTCAATACAATGAGAATAAAAGCAGAAAAAAACAAAACAGAGATTGAGAGAGCGTTTGTGAGAGACAGAGAGAGAGCGAGAGAGAGAGAGAGAGAGAGAGAGAGAGATAGAGAGAGAGATAGAGAGAGAGAGAGAGAGAGAGAGAGAGCGAAAGAGAGAGTAAAAGAGAGAGTAAAAGAGAGAGTGCAAGAGAGAGTGAGAGAGATAGAATTCTGTTGAATAATTGATTTGTAAATTAAATTATTGATTAACAATATGTAATTGTATAAAACAGTTGACTGTGATCTGTGATAGCATTAGAAGCTGAATTTCGTTTCCTCGTCAAAATTGACCATGCATGTGCATTTCAATTGACAGCACATTAACAAAAGTGTTTGTGTTGTTTGCTCTTTTATTTATTTTTTTTTTTTTTATTTTATTCACATTAATTCTACTGCCCCATACGATCATTTCCGAATGATGACTCTGTGATTCAAGGCTACAAATCAATTGTCGATCAATTTTTATCACATACAGACAAACAACAGCAACGAATGCATAAACAATAATTTTTCATTCGAAAAAATATTTTCATAAATTCATTGTCACAAGAAAATCTTATAAAATATTTTTATTGCGTGCTATTGTTTTTCTGCCTTTCATTGATTCTGTTTACATATCAAAAGGCATACGAAAACAATCGATCTTTTTTGCTTCCTTTTTTCCCCATACGTAGAGAAACATAACATTGAAAATCTAGATTTTTTCAGAAAATCCCTGGTGACATTACACGAATATTTATATATTTACAAGAAGTTCGTATGAGCGCCAGTTTTTTCCCCATTTTAGATATTCAATGATTGTAAAAACTGTTGTGATTATTGTTAATGTTTTATCTTAACTATTGTTATCAAAATCTGCATATGTAAGTAGTATGATTTGATACATTTATTCATAAATCCATGGTGATTTAATTGACCAAATTTTTATGAATAAAAAATTCTATGCGAAGGGTGATTAACCATAAAATTGATAGAGAACACCTCCTTTAAAGAAAATATAAACATTTCCGTGTCTGTGTACAACGTTTTGATAGTATAAATGAACGAATTCATCGCAACAGGTGTTACCAGTAAAGGTCCGTCCGACGGACTCCATCATAACCACATTTTTTTTTCTTTTATAGAAGTTCAAATGATGATGATTGCTGCATAAATTTTTCTTCAATTTCATTTTTGGCATAAAAGGATTTTATAAAATGTGGAAAATCGGATTTTTATAAAATTCTAATATCTAAATTCCCTTCGACGTCTTGAGCAAGGCTGTAGATCTCATCGAGATTAAAAACTTTCCTGAATTGTCCCAAAAATATCATCACTTGAAGATGTAGATTTTAAGCTTAAATTTTTTGGTATGGACAGTAACTAATCTCTCTCTCTCTCTCTCTCTCTCACTCTCTCTCTCTCTCTCTCACTCTCTCTCTCTCTCACTCTCTCACTCTCTCTCTCTTCCTTTTTCTTTCACTCTCTTTAACTTTCATGGAAGTGATCTCGATGAGATCTAAAATTATGCTGAAGACTTCGAAATAAAATTCCCAACCGTTTAGGAGTTGAAAATTGGCAAAAATCCGATTTTTCGCCCTTTATAAGAATTCTATGGGAGCCGTCATCAGTAGTTTTGCCAAAAAAAGTTTTGGTCCCGAAGAAACTTTACTGTTTAGTTCCAAACCATACAAGCATACAGTGATGACCTCAATTTGACCATTCCTTCTTACGTTTCACAAAGCTAATACATCAAAGCTAAAATAATTCTTTCTCCCATCTAAAAATATGAATCATACTTGCAATATTTAAAATCATCTCTGTTTAATTCAAAGATCCCTTTTTAACAGCGATCAAGTCTGTGACTCCATTCAAGTCCCGGTAAGCTCAAGCTACAATACTGTTTCAAAAATACAATTTAAGGCCCTTTTTTCTATTTCTCACATTTATTGCGTTTACTTTCAACAAATGTTGTTTATTTTATCCGTATAAATTCCACATATGCTCGAATTTAAGAAAATTTATCGACAACATTTTTGTATCAAACTCTTTGTGTGTTCAATTCAGTTGTTACTTACGAATTGTTGAAAGTTATTTAAACGTCAGCGCACGTGTGTCATTTATCAATATCGTTGTCAAGTTGATAAAATTTCGGTGGAAAACAAAAATTGCATTTCTATTTGAATTGTTGGTGAAAATGGTTGGGCGAAAATTATTCATCGTTTTATTGGCTGGTGTTATGATCGAGGTAATTTTTTTTTTTTTTGAAAACAATTTTTAAAATACAATTTATTGAATTTAAGAATTATTTTAATACACACACATACAGTTGAGTGTCAACGGAACGGAATCAACACGGTCATCGTCATCAGCAGTGATGCCAAGAATACAAACGATAAATGATGATCAAATAGCGTCCATTTTTAAATTGAACAATGATTGTATTGAGAAATGTTTTGAAACTTTACCATTGAAAGATTTAACATCAATCAGTCAAACAAGCGTGAATTTAAAACAAGTGGCTGGTGAATATTTTCATCGTAATTTTTATGTTAGAGTTCGTAGCACAGGTGGAAATGTTTATACCGAAAATTCACAATTCAATGTGATTTGTTTTAGTAAATATGTCCAAAGTATTTCTATAGTTGATGGTGATTTGGGAATTTTCCGTATGAATCGATTTCCATTACTCAAAGAAATTGTTTTCCATAGCGGTGTATTGCATTCAATCAATATTATCAAAGATTTATTTCCAAGGTTGGAATCATTGAAATTTGTTAAATGTAAATTTAATGGTGATATTCATAGCACGTTTCTCAATCAATGGAAACATTTAAAACGTTTATCCATACGAGATAATAATGATCGATGTGATAAACAAAGCAGTCACATTGTTGGAACGTCAAACAAATGGCTTAAAAATGAATATTCATCGCTTGAACATTTTGAATTATTGTCACGACGTCGAATAGACGATGTGATAAAATTTCTTACAATAAATCCAACTATTCGTAAATTTTCTACAACAGTTGAATTTTTATGTAAAAATAAGGACACTTTATTAACATCTAAGATTAAAGTGGATATTTTATCAATTTTACATTCATTTACAAAAATGCAAGAGCAAGAATTTATCGAATTTACAAATTATTTATTAATGTTAAAACAACATGGATTTTTCAAAGAATTACATTTGTATTTTGGCATTAATTACAGTGAATACTATTATCCACCAAGTTTATTACCATTTATCACTGTTTTACACAAAACAAATCGATATCAACAATTTACACTATCACCAATGATCAACTTAGAGAAATTATATCTTTTATGTCCAATTCGAATCAATGATTTCAATAAAGCATTAAATCATCTCACAAAGCTTGAATATATTTATTTTCTTCGTGCGGAAATCATTGAAATTATGCCAATCATTACACGAATGCCAAATTTACAGAAACTTCATATTGAATTTCTTTTGAATGGATCATCGGATTTATATAACAATAATATTTTAAACTTAAAAGCACTGAATATTGAACGTAAAAAATTACAAAATGCAAGTAAACTTACAATTTATGTACAAGAAAAAATTTACTTGGCCACAAAAGAAAAATTCAAACAGACAAAATTCAATTTAATCGAAATCAAACGCATTGCATCCTATGATGGTGTTCATGATTTTTCTGATTCATTTGGTAATCTTATCTCATGGACGGGCATTAACAGTAAAGTACGTGAATTTTTTCAAATTTTTCTTTTAGATTAAAATTACAATTGTTCTTAACTAGAGATAATACTATAAAGAGAAAATCAATATTTTTTTCGAAACGAAAAAATGAGAAATAATATTGTAATTTAAAAATTAAATTTAAAACATTCCAAACTAAGAATTTTTAAATTTCAAAATTGAAAAAATAAATGCATTGGAAAAACTTTTGTTTTTTTTTTTTTTTTTTTTTTTGAATAAATACCAAATTCCATTAAAGAGAAATGAAGTAAAGTGAATGATAATTTGCTTTATCAGAATTATTTTCCAAATTTTGAAGAAATTTTTTTTCAGCCATACACAAGTGATACTAAATGATAATCATATTTCTAAAGGAAAAGAAAAGCTCGCAAAATATCACAAAGTAAAAAATCGATTGGAAACATTATTCGAGCGATTTTGTTAAAACCAATGACAATTTAAAAGATAAATTCGAATGCATTGGCACAGAAAAAGCAATTGTGTCACGTAATATAATGGATAATTTAAACGGAAATCGTAAAAAGCTGTGAAAAATTTGTCGTAAATTACACAGCATCCATTTTTATCTCATTAGCGGTTTTTCGAAACCCAGCATATGCCACCATATGGACCGTTATGGCAGCGAAAATGCCAAAAAAAAAAAATTGTAATTAAATCACTACAATAGAACAATTATATAAAAAAATCAAGAGAAAAATTGACCGAATTGTTATAAAACAATTTTTCAATAGAATAACAATTCAATTATTGTCTATGTTTGTCAAAATGTTTTTGTTTGTATGATCGAAGTGAAAATAGAATTTTAGTTAGACGTAAAGAAATGCATGTTTTCAACATAGCTTCTACTCACGCATAAATGTAATGAGATAGTAAAAGCTGCAAAATTTACTTTTTTATTGCATTCACTTGAAAAATCTACCATAAACCACATAATTTCTGCCACAAAATATCAATGTACAAATAACAAACATTCATTTACATCTCATTTCTTGACTTATGTAGCCAAAAAACTGGCACGTTTACCAACAATTCATTGTTAGAATACTGAATGAAAAAAGATGCAGGAAAATGACAAAAAAAAAAAAAAGAAAAAACTGTTGTCGATGTATACAAGACTCAGACATTGTGGAACCGGCATCACATCCACATATACAAAAAGGCATGCCATCTCCATCGTAAATGTACGAATGCCAAACCAAAACAGTTGAAAATGAACAGAGACGTTTATCGATTGCTCCAAATATGACTTCAGCTGATAGCATTTTCATTGCTCTGTATTTATTCTGTTTCGCTCTCTTTCTTTTTATATTTTATTCCAATTTTTTCAATTTCACTGTCCATATCCCTGTTGCTGTCTTTTTATCTCGTTCCATTTCTCTATCGCTTTGCTTTCATAATTTATTTTCATTGAAACTGGAGGTCATTCTGCAAAGGTTTTTTCTTTTTTTTTTTTTAAAAAAATCTATTTCATGTTTCATTTTTCATTTCGATCGTCTTATTAGTTGTTTTCCCACCAGATTTTCCTTTCGTTTGGCGTTTGTGACAAGCGACGGTGCGTTTTCTATACACTATAAATGTGAGTGGCGCGTGTTGGATGATGCGTACATTTATATATATCTATATGCATAGCATAACAAAACGCCAATATAAGCGACCAAAGAGACAAATGAATATGTGTGCAATTGGATGATGTATATTGCGTATTTGAATTTGTGAAAGTGGAAGAAAACAAACCCCACAATATCCAATACATGAAATTCCGTCAAATGTTTGTCAAAATACGATGCTCTGAGAAAAATCAGCTTGTTTTGCGGTTCAGTATGTTAGATGAAAACTTATCAATGGTTAAATATAACGTGCATTTTGTTTTTTTTTATTGATGCGCTTACAGAGCGGATCATTGGTTTAAAAATCGTGAAACGCCTTTATTTCCAATTATCATAATATTTGAATTAAATTGCAACGAAATACAGTATCAGTCAATTGGACAAGTGTAGTTAATATGTTGGCAAAGCCGACAATACACAAAATATAATAATGAATTGCGTGTCACATTTCACCTGATATTTTTTCAAAGGCGACCACACTAAAATTAAAAGAGGTAAATATAAATGTTCAACATAAACAGTGCTTAAAGCGACTACTTAAAGCAAATATTAAACGATGTTCATTTCACGATGTCGGTATGAAATGTAGTGCGTATTTGTGGTTATTTCTGTGTGTGTGTGTGTGTAGTTTCTGTGTGGCAAAAGTTTAAGAAAAACATTTCATAGTAACAGTAAAACAATTGTTTTGCTTTGTTTAAATCAAATTGAGACAAAGCAAAACTATAAATAAGTGGAATTGTTGAAATGAGTACGTGTCATTGAATTAGAAGTGAGACCAAGAATAAAACGATGAAATGAGATGTGAGGCAAAACAAAAAAAAAAAAAAAAAAAAAAAAAAGAAATTGGCCATAATTTACAATTAGCCAAATAGCATCGAATTAAATTGCTTTCACTCATTTCATTTAGCCAATAAAGTGTTCGCATCCATTATCGCGTTTTGTTTCGTATTTCAGATTTTTTTTTTTTTTACAATTTGTTGATGAGAATGGCGTTTTTCCTTGCTCATTTTGGGCAAACATCTTTTCTCCTTTATTGGTTTTAATGTGTGTTTCTCTATCTCTCTCTTTCTCTTTCTCTTTCTCTTTCTCTCTTTCTCTCTCATCTTTTTATCTTTCAATCGTCACATGTGTATACTTTCTGTGTATTTTGTTATTCATTAAAAAATTGTCATCAAATAATCAACAGCAATCAACCACCTACGTCATTCATTTACACACCCCACAAAATTGATCACTCGCTGTATGCGCAAATCGATCAATTGAAACGATTTTCACTTAAAACACGTTCATTTGTAAATACATTGAAATCAAACACGAACAACTAACTAAATGATAGAAACCGTTTGATTTTTTTTTTTTTCTTCTCGTCTATTTCAATTGACATGTTTGTTCTAAATTTGAATTTTTGAATGTCGAACTAATCATTTGGTGAACTCGATGACCGTCACCGATTCAATCATTGTGATTGGAAGGCGCATACCAATATATGCATACACATACCCGTACCCATACAATCATAATTCAATTCATACATCATAATTCTTTGAATTGTATCAAATAATACTGTCGCCATTCAATTATACAGTTTGACGATGTGACGATCGCACCGTATCACACTTGGCCAAGATATTATTAAATAGCTAATAAAATTGAACATAATGGCAATTTGCAAAATCATAAGGCTACATACCATCGATCATTTCAATAGAAAAAATGGCGCAAAAAAATAAAGAAAAAACAACAACAATCGCCTCAAGTCATATATATTGGTGCAAAATTCGCGGAATTGGAAATCAAAAGAAAAATAAAAAATTGCGAACAAATTGTGAAGGGGCTTGTGTCCATTTGACCATGTGTATGTGAGTTTGTTAAATTGTTGTTGTTGTTTTTCATTTTTTTCTTTGTTTTTTGTGGAACAGAAAACGGGCATCATCGTTGTCAATCATGTTTCAAGTCGAATTTAAAGTTGAAAGCAAATTTTGCGCGTTTTATGAATATCGTATGCTTGCTGAATGTGCATGTACATAAGCGAGGGCTTGGCATGACGTCGACAATATTAACCAGTATTCGCTTACTTTGCGCTATTTATATATATATATATCTATACTTATTTGCGCTGTCGTCTATGTCTATGTTATTTTTGTTTTGACTATTTTTCTATATTTCATTATCCTTTACTGCGTAAAAGTATCTATCTTGATGATAGAACACACATAAACACACACACACACACACACACAATTTCTGGTTGATTTGTTTTTCTTATTTTTGTTCAGCAAGTTGTGATGAATTTCTAACGAAATTTTAATGAATGTGTACAAGAATGGGCAAATACCTAGGATTTATTTAAACAAACAAATACATCTATCACCAATTACAATTACAATATATGTTCAGCATATGTCATATGCATAGACATTTCTTATTCACATTTTACAATGTCATGCATGAATGTGAATTATTTTCGATGGAAAAACAATATTTTCGAAAGAAAAAAAAAAACAAAACAAAACAAACAAAACCATGCGTAATACTGACAGCTTCAAAAATTGAAATATTTCATCATATTTGTGAAATATTTCCGGATGAATGTGAAAATGCATGTAACGTTTGCTTCCGATTTCGATACAAAAAAAAAGAAAAAAAATACGCACCAGACTGAGTACAATTTCAGGTTTTTGCAAAACTGCGAATAAAAATCAAGAATAAAATGCAAAACGCACAAGAACTAGCAATTTCAAATATACATGCATGAGCATTGGATTCATATATGACTGCCAATTGTGTATTGAAATTCATTTTGTGCGCTTGTATTGTACACGATCGACGAATCAATTTAGAGGGCTCGTCTATTACATCATTCGATACAGTTTGTTTCTGTGCCGCTGTATTTTTTGTTTTTTGTTTTTTTTTTTTTTCATTTTCTCTCTCACTCTTTGTTCATTCAGTTAAAATTCTGAACAGCGTATGAAAACAAGAGCAAAATGAGAAAGAAAAAAAGAAAAAAAAAAATATGAGAAAAATACAAACGTTTCGATAAAGACACAAACGTTTGATGCAAAAACGGTGCCCGCATTAAATTATTACGAATATGAAAATAACTCGCAACAACACGAATTGTAATAGGATTAATAAGTGCGACTGGTTTCATGTACTAAAGAAGACTGATTTATTAAATGTTTATTCGATACATTGTTCTTTTCGTCGAACACACGTTTCTTGCCCGCGTATGCACTTTGCATATTCGGGTGTGTGTTTTTATGACGAATCGCCGGTCGCTTACTTATGCATGCGTTTTATCGCATTCAGGTAAGCGATCCGTGATTTACATCAAATATGTTTACAATGGTGTACTACTAACTATCTTATCATTACAGAATGAAATGAATGTTGAATAAATCTTATAAATACGCAATATGAAAACTGAACAGTTTTCAGTTAGCACAATAATAACAGAAGGAAGAAAATGTGAGAACACGGTATGAGAAATGAGAGATAAAAACCACTTTGAAAATAACAAAAAGGAGAGACAAAAAATGAAGACGTGAAGAGATGAGGAAAAAAAAAAGCGTTAAGGCTATTTATATACTCGCCAAATCTATAAATATTTTTTGGAAACTCGTGATCACGTTGTGATTATTTCGGAATGTAATTAAGTGAAACACAGACACACACAGAGAAAGATAGAGAAAGAGCGAGAGAGAAAAAGAGAGAGGGGGAGAGAGAGAGAAAGAAAAAGAGAGAGAGGGGGAGAGAGAGAGATACGAAGAAGAATGTTCCGGTGAAAAAGAGTCAGCATTTTCGGGAAATTATTGAAATTCGTTGTCGCCGACAATGCTGGTTGCGGTAGTTGCGCCGTTATTGCGCTGTTGATGTCGGTGACATTGTTCCGCAAACAAATTGAAGCACCTCGACGACATTGAAACCTACTAAATATGAATAATCAACAATCATTCGAAAATATTTATGAGTCAAGAGGGCCAGATTTCTTATCGCTTATTAATAAGAAGTTCTTATAATCACAGATGAATCAAATGTTTTACAACTTGACGTTTATGAATGGTGCAATGGTCATTTAATATTTTTGACTTTCGTTTTTTTTTTCTTTAGTTGTGCAATTAATTAGAATGATCTTCATTGATGATTTCTTGTTTAATTATTCGATTTGGTTATTCCTTTGATTCGATGGCGCAACACTTTCTGCGGAAAATACACGAATATTCTTGACGCATTTCGTTCCAATCAATTTCATAATAATCCATTTCGAATATATATCATTCAGTTGATTGTATGTATTCCGCTTCACAGAGGCGGTAAATGTAATATGTAATATATAGTTATATCGATGCAGATAGACACTTTTGCTTTTGCATTTGCCTTTCATTTTCATTTTCGTTCATTTCACTATTCTTATGACACACCAACAGAAATGTACGCAACATTTGTGATTCCAAGATCAAAAACGAAATCGCAATAAATTTTCCATTCAGAAATGATGAAATTTCTGGAAATTTATCAATGGATGACGTTGGAATTTGTTTTTTTTTCTTTTTCTCTTTTTTTTTCATTTAATTTTTGTGTGTCATGTTTGTGTTTTAGCGCATAATCAGTGTGATTTTAAGTAAGTGTATTGATGTGTAAGGCCTAACATTGAACTTGGATTTTGTTATCCATTATGATTAAATACTATAAGCATTTTGTCGTCAATGATTATCATTTTGTTATATTCTCTTTTGTTTCGTTGTTTTTATTGCTTACTCGGTCTCTCCTTCACATACTCCTTTTAACTGATTCTATCTTTTTATTGTTTAGTCTTTCGTGCTCTGTTTTTCTATCGTTTGTTTAATCATTCTCTCTTTCGCTCTCCCTGCCTTCCCTTCTCACTCTCCCTCATCCTCTCCCCATCTTCTCCTCTACCTCTCTTTCCCTCACTCTCTCTCCCTCTCTCCCTCGCTCTCTCTCTCTCTCCTTCTCCTTCTCCCTCTCTCTCCCTCTCTCTCTCTCCCTCTCTCTCTCTCCCTCTCTCTCTCCCTCTCTCTCTCCCTCTCTCTCTGTATCTCTCCCTTTGCATATTTCTTCGTCTACAATTATAACATAGTGGAACGAAATTAATCAGATAAACTGATATGAGCAAAGCGCCGATAAAACTAAACACATTAATGTAATGTGTCACAGTTGGTTGTTCTTTTTTTTTTCCTTTCATTCATTCTAATTTTGTTCCAAAAATTGAATAGAAAACAAAAGAAGAAGAAAAAAAAAACGACAATAATCAGTTAGTCAATATATGATTAGAACAATTTGATAATTGATAAAACAAGTATTACCTATTTCCGTAGCTATCATAATACAAATAGTGTGCATACGTGAGTCATGATTAATGATTTTTTCTTTTTCTTTTTTTTTGTGCAATGTAAATGGAATGGCATTAACTTAAAAAGGCCCATGATAAAGAGAATAGGCAACAACAAGTGTGTGTGTGTGTGTGCGTGTTTGTGTGAAATATGTATACAATTATTGTGTGCAAAATTCAGTCCCGAGATCACCGACGCGTGCTTGATGCGTATGCAAGTGGAAAATTCCCAAAGTATTTGGCAGCGCTGTTGCAGTTAGCTGCTTTATGAAGGAAACAAAGAAATCAGGCTACTCGTGACTGCATTTCATTGCACAGTATTTGGTCTTATTGAATTGTAATTTATTTTCAGCGTTTATTTATTTATTTTATTTTTTTTTTTTTTTTTTTTTTTTTTTCAAATTGTACGTTCCGGTTTTTGTAATTGGCATTTTTGCATTGGCCAAAATAAATTCAAACAAAAACTAAACAACGTTTATTTTTTTTACTCAAACCTAGCTATCAATCGATAAACAAATGATTTATTGTGAGAATTGTGAGTTGAACTGGCGACAAATCAAACAAGTGCTGGTTGCTTATTAACTTAATAGAATGTCATCGTTCGCAATTGCTTTGCGTATGATCATTGTACATCGTAAAATATAACCTGATTGACATTAATTTCAATTGATTGATAATCATTTGAAATATAAAAGAAAACATTTTTTTTTTTTTGTAAGCAAATGCATTTCATAGCAGTATGAATGATCATTTAATCGAAATGCAATTTTGAAATGGTTTGCCCGTTGATTACCTGTTGATTGGATATCTTGACGCCCTTCAGGCGCAGTTTGCAAAAATGCAATTCGTATGATTTGAATGACGCTCAAGCATCATTCATTATCACATAAATTATATCTATATGCCAATGTATAGACATTGTATGTGATTATTTAAAATGCATTCGCTATTTTAACATATGATCGATTTAAACATCTGACATATCTTTTATCAATGCATTACAATCCGATTACATCCACTTGTTCTTAGACATATTCCTTTTTTTTTTATTCTCCTTCTTTTTTATTCATTCTTATTCGTACTAAACGCACCAAGAATGAAATGAAAAACGAGCGAATAATTTATGATTGTAATTGTGTGGGGACACTGGATTGTGCTTTGACTACTGTTTTGATTGTATGCGATATTTTGCGATTCCGCATCACACAATATGTATGAGTGTACACTGTACTTTTTTTTTTTTTTTTTTACAATTCAAATTGAATACAAAAATGTGCACACACATAAAATAAAACAGTTTCCACCGAACAAAAGTGACTATGGATTTTATATATATATAATACGGTCATGTATTTATCCACATGATATCGATAAAACATTTAAATTTCAATTGAATAGAAAAGGATAGATTTATTTATATATCTGTGAGACAGACGTCAAACTGAATTCGAGCATCTTTTTTTTTTTTTTCTTCTTTCAAATGAAATATAAGGCGAGAGAAGAAAAAAAAAAGTTATTTCAACGACGACGACGATGACAACAGCAAAAACCACATGAACACACACAACTACGAAAGCGACCACCGAAAAAATCATCAACGAAAAGAAGAAACGAAGAAGAGAATCAACTACATGTGTATACACGAGCAACGAAAAAAAAAAACACAACACAACATACTACGCTTTTAATACACATATTGTGTACGCGAAAAATAGACTGACCCTGCATCTTTTTAAACACATTTCATCATAAAAATCATATTTAAAAAATAATCTGCAAAAGACTGTCCTCACCAAAATGAGTTTAATTCATGAAATATTTTCACGAAAATTTTATTTAATTTTGTCTATAAATTAATTTGTTTTTTTCTATTGAATGGGCCAGCCTAATGAGCAACTTGATGAACTACACACCGAACCGGCACGACACGATACCCAACCTATATATACCAGAACCATTTGATATATACACTTCAGTTTTGTAGATAATATCAAATGAGAAAAACTTACAGTGCACGCTCTCTGTTTGTGTATATTTCTTTTAAAAGCGGAAGAAAAAAGCAAGCAATTTTTCGTTAAAATTTTTTCCAAATTTCGATTATAAAAGCTTAAAGAAAAGAAAATTGGACTTTTTTTTTTTCTTGCGTTAATACATTTTCAATCAGTTCTAATGGTGACGGCTGAATTCTATCGCAAAATTGTAAGGAGCATAAATTGAAACAAAAAAAAAAAAAAGAATGACATACCGCGAAAAGCGATCTAATTTGAGCATGATTTGTTTGAATATATACATATATATATATATATATATATATATATATATTTGGAATATAATTTATTTTTGCGCTACGAAAAGTAAAACAAAATAAAAACAAAAAGAGATGAAGAGTGAATGAGAGTGAAAGTGAGAGTGAAAGACAAAACCAAAAACCAAAAACCAAAAACGAAAAAAAAAAAAAAGAAAAAAGAAAAAGAATATCAACGCACACTGATCATTTGATTGTATGCCAAAAGCCACTAAAAATATAATGCACCACGCAATACATACAATGCCAATAAGCAAAATAGTCGCAAAAACACAAGTTCAAATTAATGACGAAAAAAAAAAAAAAAAATTTAAGCAAATTATAACGATTTTTTTTTTTCTCTATTTGTCATGCACAACAAAAATAATATTTGCGAGACAAAAAGAAGAAAAAAGAAAAAGAGAGAGAAAGTAAGGCAGAGACGAAGAGAAAGATAGATGGCAAAAATGACTCAAAGATATATAAATGGAATACATACGAAAATAGTAAAAAAAAAAAAAAAAAAATTAATAATCGAAAATAAAATGAAAAATAATACATATTGTATTGTGTGAAGATGAGAGAAAATAGAGAAAATTACTTATTGCAAAAAAAAAAAGGCACATGTTGGGTTATGAGAGCGCACGCAAAACCTACAACGATCAACGAGTACCAAATACAATTTTTTTTGCATATTATAATCACCTTTTTTTTGGCGATTTGTGTCATGAACATATCGACTGTCGGATACATTTCGTTCATATTGCTGCGATCATTAGATAATATTTTGTTTTTTTTTTTGTTTTTTTTTTTTTTTTTATTCGTTGCCCGGTTTTTATAGCATTTTGAATTCAATGGAATGCGAATACACAATCAATATTCGGTGTTAGATTGTTAAAAAAAAAAAAATTTCTTCAACCAAAAATCATTCAATACCTAATAGTTGTACCGAACAAACAGAAGTGCAACTCGGACTAGAAAATGTAAAAATTGAAGAAAACAAATGAGATTTGTTTGTTTATTTACTTTGTTTGGATTCAATTTTTTGAACATCCTGTATGTGTGTGTTTTATTTTTCATCCGAATATCCCGTTTTGTTTGATTTGTGTTCATAAAAGCGGTTATAAATCAATATTGTAGTTTCAATGTAAATGATCTTTACTCTTGTGATCGATCATCAATAATTTCATTGAATTTCATTGCTCTTTCTGTCTTCACAAAATGCTTGAAAGAATCATTTTTTAAAAGTTAATTTGTCGTTTGAAAGTCAAAAGAAGTGAATGGTTGTTATTGAATAACTTTAACCGTAACCTATTTCAGTTAGTTTAGGAATAGAAAATTTCAAGATGGTTCGAATAATTTTCGACAATCATTACGTCGATTTTGAATCATATGAAAGAGCTGTTGGGCTAGAGTTTTGAAAGATTTGTGATTTTTTTTCTAGTGGATTCGTTTTTTTTTTTTCTTTTTTAGTTATTCCATTGTTCAAATTGCTTTGAAATAATAGGCAACAAACGTGCCACTATACATTATAATATAGATGTACACTTTTTTTTTGTGTTCAATTGGATTGCGATGTTGAGGTTTTTTTGTTCTTTTTTGCGCACGTGTGTATGTGTACATATGTCGATATATATATATATATATATGTTAGCGTGTGTGTGTGTGTGTGTTTTCGTTTCGGAAACAATTCAATTTGGCTTTTTACTTCTAAATATTTCGCGATAATTCTAAACATTTTACATCTATGACTCAATCGATATGTTGAAAGGCGAAATTCCTTCACTTTGCCATCTCCCACTTTATGCGGCTTTTTTATTGCTTTCTTTCTTTTTTCTTTTTTTTTTTAGATGTGTTTTTGTTTACGTGCAACAGTGGAACGCAATGAAATCCGAAATTAGTTGATTGGCAATTGGCTGGTGCAGAAATGTTATATGTATTTTGTTTGTGAATATGTGTGTGAATGTGTGAGTGCCTGTGTGTGTGTGTTGCGCGCGGTTTTCGTCTCATATTTAATTAAACGATCTGTTTTTTATGTTCGAAATTTAATTAGCTAATCGCATCATTTGCCTCTCTTTTTTTCCTTCAACATTTTTTTTTTTTTATTTTCATTTCTTTTCTCTTTCTCTTTCTCGTTTAGTTAATTGGTATGACTGGCGTTAGATATTTTCGCTGTTACGGTATGATGACATTGTGATCCAATATTCCGGATGCGATTTAATTTGGCACCTGGACCATTATTTTTTTTTTCTTTCGTTTACCAATTGAACGTTTGTAAAAGAGAAAGACAAAAAAAAAAAAACATTTTTCTTTTTTGCCATAATTACGATGACTAATGATGAACAATTTCAACAATACCAATCACATACGTATTTCAACAATACCAATTCATTGAACTCATCATTTGAACGAATTTTGTAATAGCCAAACAACAGAGCATGTTGCTGTCTTAATTACGATGACGACGGTGAAACAAATCAGCAAACAATATAAGGATAATAACAGAAAACATTCATATTTAAATACACATCAAATGAATTATAAAATAATTTGACATTCAATGCGAGATTTCGATTATCTAATCGTTAAATTTTTATGTTCATATTGAAACGAACGCAACGCATCGCAACAAAACGATCAGGAAAACAGTGCAAATAAAAAAAAAAAAGAATCATTATAAAAATATAATCGTGAGAAAACGTGAGAAAAAAGGAAAAGAAAAAGACACTTATTATTTGCGGTATATTACAAAGAATCATAATAATAACAAAGTAACACACCAAAGCTTAGCGATTTTAAGTGAAAGAACAAAAAAAAAGAAAGAGATAGAGAATAGTTTCAGTGTGGTAACACACAACAACATCAATAATTATAATAACACACGAAACGAACAAAAAGCCTTTGAAGCAACTAAAAATAAACATTCAACCAACACAAATCATAGTGATATTCGTAAACCAAAATTATTTTTGAAGCAACGACAAATAAATTAACAACAACAACAACAACAACAACAACAACAACAACAACAACAACAACAACAACAACTACAACAAAAAAGGTGATTGATTATTATTAAGAAGAAAACAAGGATTGAAAAGGAACAAAAAAATACATCGACAAATCGAAGGAAACCAAACGGCCATACATCAATTCAAAAGGTAATGCACAATTTACAAGGATTTATTTTTCTCGTTATTTTATCAAAGTTTCGGGAATGCACTGCATGTCAAGGTTCTAAACTATATAGAATCGTTTATCATAATTTAAATGGCGACGAAAACAAAGACTAGAGAAAAATTGTAATAATGTCACAAAAGAGATAGAGACAGATAAATAGAGAAAGATTGAGAAAGATAGTGAGAGAGAGAGAGAGAGAGAGAGAGAGAGAGAGAGAGCGAGAGAGAGAGAGAGAGAGAGAGAGAGAGAGAAAGAGAGAGAGAGAGAGAGAGAGAGAAAGAGTGAGAGAGAAAGAAAGAGTGAATGAAACGATAAAAATAAGTGGAAGAAAATTTCAAATAAAATGCGATTCTATTTGATTACATTGGTTGTGTGATAATTGTGAGCATCAAATTGCCTGTACAAATAGAAGGTAATTCGCACGCAAATCGAATATACATAGAAAACAACTGTATATATACATATTACATGGACCGTGAACCATGAGCCACCAATTGAGAAATAAAACAGAACTGATTGTGACGTCAAATTGAGCACATTCACATTATTCGAACAACGAAATCGGTAGTCATTCAAAAAGTAAAAAAAAAAAGAATCTTCCACTTAAAAAACAAACGATTGACCATTAATTTCGCAGAAGATGCTTTGATTTTTTTTTTTTTCAAGTGAAGTTGATTTCGATGTACTTGATTAGAAGTTGTAATGCTGTACAAACTAATCGTAATCTCAAAACAGAGATCTAAAGAGAAATAAGTTTGTTATTCAATTGTTTTTTTTTTCTCTTCTTTTTTCTATTCCTTATCCTGTCCTCTATTCAAGCGACCATACATAATCTTGCATAATTGTGCTAATTCAATAGTGTCTCAAAATATCGTGTATATTGTATGTACGACGAAATAATCATGATTATTCGAAATGTGGCTATTGGTTGACACTTTTAGTTATTTGATTGTGTATGTTTTATTCCACAATTAGCTGGCGACTGGTTAAATTCATCGAAATCTAATTAAATGGAGCGACCGTGCGTTGATCATACGATCTATTTCAAACATGCTTGGACACTTATTGAATTGTATGATTTGGTGTCGCGCAATTCCATCTCCTTTCATGAGACCATATAAGAGATTCAATTGAAACGATTTCTTTGTTTGCAAAACTTGTCAATTTAAACAATCAGCTATAACAAATTAGACTAAAACAGTCAAATTGACAAAAATGAAGACTCAACTCATCGAATGTATGAAAACCATCAGAAACATTTTTTTTTTCTTTACACACAACAATATACAGTATCAAACCAGATTGGTTTTTGTTGAACACACAATTCCAGTCACACACGACAAATATTCGATTCATTTCAATTCGTTATTTTCTTTTTCTTTCATTTTTTTTTTTCTTTTGTTTTGTTGATACTGTTGTTGTGTGTCATTTGCCCTAAATTAACTAACCAAATATATATATAAATGAAGTGAATATCGAATATTATTCATCGATTGGTTTTTGATGATCGTATTGATAATTTATTGATTTTAATTGAATCGACTCTCTCTCTCTCTCTCTCTCTCTCTCTCTCTCTCTCTCTCTCTCTCTCTCTCTCTCTCTCTCTCTCTCTCACTGTCTCCCTCTTTCTTTGGGTGCGTGCGATTGACCAAATGACAAAATTTTATCGTTTTACCGTTTTATCATTGATTTTGATTATTAAAATGTACATAATTCAAATGAAACTAATTCAATATTGAAAAGATGACGACAAATCACAAAAATCAGCTGACACATATATAGGTCTTCATATACAATGCTTGTTGTGTGATGTTACTTGTTTTTATTTATTTACCAATAAATCGTATCATTTTTATGTTTATTGGACAGTGTACGGTGCACATTTGTGCAGTGAGAAATACCGGTTAATTACGTTAAATTGCGATTGGGACAGAAAAAAACAATTGCAAGAGAAAAAAAAAAAAACTTCAACAATATTGGAGAAAAAAAATCAATGAATTCCGTTAAAAATGCTTACACATTATTATTTTCTTTTTTGTTTTAAAAATTATGTTTGCACATATGTTCAAGCCTCTAACCAAATGCTGATTTGCAGCAAATGGTGTTGAATAATTTGAAATGACAACGAAAAAAATAAATAAATAAATAAACAAACGATCACACGATATTTGGCTATCCATTGCCCTTTGACGTAGACGGTAACAATGCTATTTTCCTTACGTAAAAAATAACAAACACCCGTTCATACAATCTTTTTCATTTATTCACAAATTTATTTGGCAAATGGCATCGTTTTTACTTAACTCTTTCTTTTACTCCCTCTCCCTCTCCCTCTCCTTCTTCCTCTCCCTCTCCCTCTCCCTCCCCCTCTCCCTCTCCCTCTCCCTCTCCCTCTCCCTCTCCCCCCCCCCCCCCCCCCCCCCCCCCTTCTCTCTCTCTCTCTCTCTCTCTCTCTCTCTCTCTCTCTCTCGCTGCCTCTTTGCCTATGTCCTTACCTCTCCGTCTCTCCGCCTCTCTGTCTCTCTCCCTCTCTCTCTCTCCTTCTCCCTTTCTCCCTTACCTAGTATTTCTCATTCTAATTCTTGTTTTGCAAACTTCCTCTCTTCTTCTCTGCCTGTGTGCCCCATTCATTTTAAATACTTCAAGAAAAAAGTAGAACAGAGTGAACAAAAATAAAAACAAATGAAATGAATTCAAAAAATGTGACATTTACCTATTTATCGACGATGATAATCGAAACTCCTTGTCTAATTGTAGAATATAGTTAAAACAGACATTTGATTTGCTCATCAAAACATTCGTCACTTATTTCGCTTTAAAAATGTCTGATATATAGGCTTATATAAATGACGTTTTCAAATGTGTACGATTATATTTGCAAACTAGGTGAGCAATATTTATGTTCTGATTTTAATTATCTGTTTTGGCAGTTACGTTTAAATGAACAAGAAAAAATTGAATTTTACATAATTTTCGTTTCGAATCAATTTCAAATTGATTTCTATCAAAATCACTCAAATAGAAATTGTATGTGTTTTGATATGGAAATCGTAAATGGGCATTTGTTGTTATTAAATGATTCATCAAATGTATGAAAAGTGCGAATGATTGTTTTAAGTGTGATTACCACTCTACATTGAACTTCTAATTTATTTATGAATGAATAGAAATTATCATTAATTAGCGATATATTTAGAAGAAAAATGCCGCGAAAATAATGTTTGTTTAGCATTTGTTGGCGAAAAATGCAATACATTTTTCAATACATTGAATTGTTATAATTTAAATAAATTTAATTTAATCCATGATGATAATTTGTCACTTCGTCACAATTTATTTTTTGTGCTTTGATGCTGGAATTTTGAATTAGCATGTAGGCTACTGTGTTGTCCAGCTGAAGAGCACAAAATGAAACCAAAGAATCTAAAACCAGGTCAATTGATTGATAGAAGTTGCACATAGCGCCAATTTAGTTGTCTCTTCAATTAATAATGGTTCGATATGCAAATGTATGCATGAATGACTTGAGAGTTCATGGTTGTTACATTTGTTTTTTTTTTTTTTTTTTTCCTTCTTCTCCATGCAGTATCAAAATTGAGTATCTAAAGGAATAAAATGCATTGCAAAAGAAATAAAACTAGAACAGTGTTCATTGTACACGCTATCCATGATCGACACAATGATCACACCGTGCCAAAGCTTTCTATCATACTGTACATTTGAGTTAAACAAATCTAAATAAATTCTATACATTGTACAGCATAGTTGGCGCATCAGACGAGCCCCTAATAAACTTATACATAAAAGAAAATTGTGATTGATTCGCATACATGGGTCGTACATATACTTAAGAATTTAAGAGAATTAAATGCGAAAAATATAAAAAAAAAAACACACAGAATTCTATACACACAAAAAATGTGATAGAAAAAATAGCTGAATGAAATACACTTTAAGCATGCGACATCGTATGGAATTTATATATACGATGCACATTGCTTCGGTACACAAACATATAAATAAAATATTCCGCATCGTCACAAATGCTGTGTGTTGTGCTCAACTTCTATTGTCTATCGCACTTGGCAAGAGTATATAATTTGCAAATCATTTACAAGCAAATTGGTCGCATTTAATTGACACTTTATCTCTGTCTTTCACTACAAAAAAAAAAAAACAAAAAACATTCACTTCAAATTCTACAAATGCACGTGATACACGGATTAATTGAATGCACTTTAAATAATGCTTGTGATTGTACACAAAATATATGCATCAATGCGCGTCTCTTTCTTTTATTTTCTTTCTCTCTCTCTCTTCCCTCTTTCTCTCTTTCCCTCTCCTTCTCCTTCTCCTTCTCTCTCTCTCTCCCTCTCTCTCTCTCTCTCTCTCACCCTCTCTCTCTCACTCTCTCTCTCTCTCACTCTCTCTCTCTCCCCCCTCTCTCTCTCTCTATCTCTGTTTCACTCACATTTTCTTTGTTTCTTTCATTCATTCTTTTCTGTTATTTTCTCTTTCAATCTTTTATCTCTTTTCAAGCGATCACATCAAAAGATAAAAATAAACGGACTAATATTCAGAACATGCCGAAAGCCATCTTTACTATTTTTAATAGTCAAATGGCAATTGCATGAAAAAGCCAACTGAGAAAGCAAATCGTGCAAAAGTGCACATAACATTGAAAAAATTTTCAAGTCCCCAAAAGATTTCGCTCTCATTTGAAATTCTGGTGATTTAGTTTTAAGTTGAGTTTTGTTTGTAAGTGATGTGCATTTTGAATATTCTTTTTGTGGGATTATGTGTTTTGTGATTTGTTTATTTTGTGATTTTTTTTCTCCTTTTATTTCAATTTTGTGCATTCTTATTATTGTTGTTGTCATTGTTATTGTAGTTTATTGAAAAATTCAATGAATGAAAAAAGGCAAAAAATATGCAAAAAAAAAAATGGCCCAAAAAAAGTAAATGAATTTGAAATGTGCTAGCACTTCAACGTCATTTGAATTCATCTGATTTTTCAACAAAAATTCCATAACATTATTGAATATGTTTACTAAACATTGTTTAGTGATCGATGGAATTTGGTGAAATTGGTTCAATCACCAATTCTTCTTTTTAAATAGTAACTAGGCAATTTCTTAGCTCTGAACTAAGCCAAGCGAATCAAAAAAAAAAAAAAAAAAAAAAAAAAATGAGAAAAAAATGTGCATACTCACGAACAACGAAAATCATTTCTATTCGTACGAAATTTAAATCAAACACATTTCTACATGACGTTGATCTCGTCCAAATGACGTTGATCTTTCCATTCAATTGACGAAATGGAACTTTTAAACGCACATCCAATCGTCATTCAATAATATTGGACAGACTAATTTTTTTTTTTTTTTTTCTTGTATGTTGAATACTTTTTGTTTATTTTGCCATTTTGCTTTTATTCAATTTATAATGTTATTTACTTTTCGTTATCAGCAACACGGTAATGATAATTGATATTTGACTAAAAATGTACAAATAATATTATACAAAATAAAGATAACAGTATCGAACAATTGTATCCATTATTTCAATATGACAAATTCAAATCAGAATTTTTGAGCACATGTATTGATTGAATATTCTGGACAACTTCTAACATGTTGATGTTTTACCAAAAACGATTAAAAAGGTTCAATAGCATCGTTGCAATAAATTTTTTCGTCAATTGATGCTAGTTTGCATTGATTTAACATTAACCGAAAAATAAAGGTGAAAAAGAATGAAACTGAATAAAGTTTGAAATATTTTATTTGGAATGATTAAGCTAAAAAGAAAAATCGCGATTCATGGCATTTCTGAATACACGCTAAATGAAAATATAAAAAAAATATAAAAATTTTTTCATTGAGATTCAAAAATTAGACCAAATGAAGAAAACGTTATTATAAAATTATCATGTTCTACTGTTGTTTTTATTGTTGTTTCATTTTAGTTCATTTTGTTTATCTCTTTCGTGCATATTCATTAAATCGTACATTTGTTTCGGTGTTTAAACGATGCCCAAATAATTCCACAAATAATTTACAAATGTTATCACAAAAACGCACACAATATCTCTTTTTTTTCTGTATTCGCTTTTTGGTCATAAAGTTTCCGTAACCAAATTGTACGGAAGTCAATACACATGCGTGCAGTCCCATTTGTATTGGTTAATTTTATGATGAATCTGACTGTTGCTAACAAAATAAAAGAAAAAAAAAAAACCGAAAACATATGAAGGCAATCGACTAAACAAATTAAATAACGATCTTCTGTTCATTTATGAAGTTTGGAATCAATTGCATGAGTTAGGTCAGTTCTGTCGACGGTACAAACCAGTTTCATAAAAGAATTCCCCATATGCATGATCAACGATTTGCGTGATGAGAGGAAAAAAAGCACATTAACCAAATGTTTATAAATTTTTGCAAACATTTTCTCACTTTTGATCGGCTTTCAATAATGAAATCAATGCAAACAATTGCAAACTACAAATCAATACAATTTCATAAAATAAATACAATCCATCCAAGCCAATAGTCCAATGAACAATCAATCAAATTCAATAACATGATCATTGAAATAATTACAACAATCACAGCAAATTCACTTTATATCAAGTATGAAGAGCAAAATTCCAGATCCCCAGTATCGATATCATTGACAATACATTTACCCATTTGGATAAACGTATGATGTGTTTGTGTCTCTCTTATATTTATACATTGTTTCTTTAATTCAAAATCAATTTTTATTGTTTTATGTAATTCTAAGCGATAAACACTAGCCAAACAATCATACTATTTTAATTAATAAAAAAAAAAAAAAACGTTTTTTCTCATTCGATTCTTTTTCAATTTTTACAGATATTCAAGATATTTATTAGTAACTCAAAATGAGCGGAAGAGACAACAAGTTTCCAGTATCATCTGGCGCCATGGGGCGTCTAATGAGCAAAATAAAACGGACGGTGTCGGAGGCGGTAAGTTTAATTGATATTGTTATAATAAAATAGTAAAACCGATACATATACTCAATTGTTTGCGGTTTTAACTTCATTCATTCCGTTGCCACTGATGAATTTTTTTCGCACATGAAAGCAATGTCCCTATAGCAAATCATATGTCATATATAATTGATGTTTTCCACAATTGATTGGATGATTTAAAACATTTAATTCGTTTTTAAAATCAATTATTCTACAATATAAAATGTTTGAATGAATAGTCTCAAATGATCGATACGCGTGTTTGAACAAACTCATTCAATTCTATGGAATTTGAACTTTTTATGATTCAAATCCTTTTTATGTTTCTTTTTTCTCGTTTAAATTGATCAAAATGTACTTTTATTCTCCAGTATGTTTCAGGCAATACTGTTGACTTTGTCACAATTTGAAGAGAATAAGAATCATATAAGAGCAATGAACCAAAGTAAACGAGTTAAATGCGAAAATGAGCATTACTAAATAAATGCAAAAAAAAAAAAAAAAAAAAAAAAAAAACATCGAGAAACAATTTAATTTCATAGCCAAAGAGCATTCGTTTATTTATTTTTACTGCTTGTGGAAAAAATTGATTTGAAATTTTGAAAGGTAGAGACACAACTCAACACTAAATATATTCACAACATTATAAATATATAACTGCCGCTTAGAGACAAAAATTAAAGCGAGAAAAATAAAAGAACGAGATGAAAAAGAACAAAGCAGAACATCCGTAAATGCCTTTATTTATCTAAATCTTTCACATTGATGATGAAGTGCAGAAAATCTCATTTTAATGGCAAAATGCGATAAATAACGATTAAGGTCAAGATAGTTTCTACTATTTTTTTCTTTTTTATTCTTCTTCTTTCTTCTTTTCGTATTTATTTTTGTAAAGTTTGTCAACCTGAACACTTAGTTGTGTGCATATGATATTTATCACCGTTTAATTTCACATTTGAAACGATATTTCACTATATTTGCAAAGAAAAGTGAAAACAAAAAAAAAAAAAGAAAAAAGCAAAATGAATCGTTCATGTTAATTTGGAATTTGTGAGAATTGAGATTCTCTCAATTTTATGAAAAAAATTTGTTTTTTTTTTCGATTTCATGTTTCATCTTACATGTTTCCTTTCATTTATTCGAAAATGTGTAATTGAAGGCAACTTACAAAATATCATCATCCAATTTTTCTTCTTTTTTTTTTCTCGGTTAAATCTCGAGAAAAAACACTCCAATTCAAAATTATAGTTGGATTTTGTGATGAGAATTTTGCATATGATCGCCATTGATTTAAGTATTTGAACGGTTCGACGCATACAATATGAACAGTACAATGATAACAGGGAGATGTTATCTTTGTTCCATTGTTTATAATTTAAAATTCAAAATTCGACATGATGCTGTTTATAGCATCTAATGCAAACATTTATTTATTTATAGTTGGACACTTTTCACTGACTATGTTTTTTATTCCACAAGAAAAAAAAAAAAATAAAAAAATAAAAAAAAATTGTTGTTGCTTCTTATTCTATATATGCTGTTTAGTTTTCTGGTTAAAGTATTGAATCAAATTGTGGTTTGTCACATTAATTTGTTCACTTGATTCACAAGCTATTAGGTGTTCATTGTGTGTGAATAAAAGCGTAGCGTGCCACACATCACATTCACTTAAATTTGATAACAATAACAGCATTAAATTCAGTTTCATTTATGATTATTGTATCGTATGTGCATTTATATTGTCATCACTGTGACTCTCTCATTCCTGTATCGTTTGCCTTGTTTGTGGCTGGCTGGCTGGGCTGGTTTGGCTGGATGCTGGATGTTTGATACAATTTTAGCCTTTGTACACGTTTATTGGCTTACACAAAACCAATTTTCTGTTGGCAAATGGGCTGTCATCATCATTTTACACGCAAAAGATTGACATTCAAAAATAGCGCACACGTCTTCTGTACATAAACTGAATGGATTCTATTTTAAAAACAGATAAACTTTATTGTGAATGGCTGTTTGTGAAAAGATTCACATTTAATCAAATACGATCAATGCAAATGGTCTATATTTTTATACAACAACAATACAAAATAGCAATAACCTTCAATTATCACTTTCTTTAAGCATTGTTGTGTTACTCTCTCACTCTCTCACTCTCTCTCTCTCTCTCACTCTCTCATTCTTTCTGTCTTCTTGTTCGCTTTCATTCATCGCAATCAAAACAATCAATTGCACTGATATATTGATTATAAAAAAAAAAAAAATCGAAATTTTTACAAATGATGCGAAACAAATTGAATTTATTATCAGCTTTGAAAGACTTTTTTTTTTGTCGTCAAAGAGAGAAACATATAAACAATGGAAAAATATTCTTAAGTTCTCAAATGAAATATACATTTTTGCATTTAACAATTCGAAAAATTGCCAAATGATTTCATCAAATTTCAGATTGAAAACGGCGGTTTTTCAATATTTCAATGATCTCGATTAAAACAATGGACATAATAGCGCGAACAATAAACTCGTTTCAAATAAGTCTAAATTAAAATTGAAAACAGTTAATAATACAGCTTAATTACAGTTATAATTTGCTATAATTTTGAGGCGTTTCATTACAATTTCAAATCTATTCCACCGTCTCCATTGAATGTTGCTTTCATATTCAAGTGATTCCCTCGCAAGGGAATAAATCGAAATGTACTAAATGAAAAGAGATTAATGCACAGTTTGTATTACACACAGTAATAATAACACAGAAATGCGTACATTTGAAGCTAAAAATTAAAGAAAAAAAGGAATCAAGTTGAACTAAAAACATTTATCATACAATTTTTATAAATTATACAGCAACCCAAACCATTGAACAAAAAATTTGCTAGAAAACTATTAAACAACAAATTTGTTAGAAAACCAATGAAATTTGTTAGAAAACCATTGAACAAATTTGATTGAAAAATTTTGTTTGAACATTGACAAAACGAATAAATTTTGTCAAAACAATTTTCCATAATTCAATCGAAATAATTGCATAATAAAATCCAACCAACTTCTCATTTCGGGAATAGTTTCATAAATGGAAATAAAAGGAGACACATAACAATTTAGTTTGCTTTCATTGACTATGACCTTTATTGCCTTGAAACAAAATGCCATTCATTCGGATTAGATTTGTCTAACTTTTTTGAAATGAAATCAAACCATTTAATCACATTGCATCCCAATCAAGTGCATTTTTGTCAATAAAACAATAAGAATTGATCAGTAATCGTTATCATGATTGTCTTTGATGCATACCGTATTTAGAAGAAAAACAAATTACTTGTTTTGACATATGAACTCTTGGTAAAAATTACTTTCGTCGTAATAGCTTTTGAGTAAAACATTTAAATGTAAAAATACCGATGACCATAGTGATTAATACCAATGTTAAAATTAAACAATGATTTATAAAACTCTAACATAAAAGTGAAAGAATTAAGGCGATATTTGATTTTTATTGCAAAAGGAAAGCAAAAAGCAACAATTCTCAATCAGTTTTGAACCATTTCCAGGCAGTTTATTCTAGATAATTGCAACGATATTTCATTGAAAAATTTGTACGTGTGACCAAACGTATGCATCGGAAATCTTGAAATATTTATTAAATGACTTAAACAAAATGAGTGAAAATCATCTCGACAAATTGTGTACACAAACTATTTGTTTTGTATACATTCTCTCGGCTATCGAATGAAATCCGACATTATTTTGGGGGTTTTTCATTTTATTTGGTTGATTTTGACGACAGTTTTAGCATGAATAATATCATTATGGCAGACAAAAATGAGATTTTCGGCGTAAATCTGACAACACACTTAATCGCTTACTTCTATTTTTCTCTGTAACAAGAAGTTGTTATCATTATTGCCCGACCGATTCCTTTTTATGTCATGAAAGTATACAAAAATTTGGAAGTTGATTGCAAAAAAAAAAAAAGAAAAAAAAAAGGAATCAAGTCTATTGTTTATTTCTCAACATCAAGCTTATCACGTTTTGTGAACGTCATTACGATGAGCGTTGTCACATTATTATGTGTGTATGCGATCGGTATGATTTTTGTTGTTTTTGTACTCTGTACCTGATCTCTGTGACTCCTTTTTGTATGAATTATCATCACACACACACACACACACACACACACACACACACACACACACACACACACACACACAAGCAAACTTCCATACAATCATCTCATTGGGAAGATGCTAAAATGTAACTATTATCAGTTGCTAGTTCTTTCTGTGTTGAAATGGCAAAATATTGATTTAATTACAAATTTTGATAATGGAACAAAGTTTGTTCGTCAACCGTTGCAATTGACAGTAGATAGGCTAATTTAGAGCTAGCCAGTAGCATTTCAATCTCTTAAATATTTTACCGGATTGAATTTATTCCGATTTAAATATTTTACAAAAAAACAAAAATTTAACGGACATTTCGGTTGCGGTGCTTTTCATTTATCAGTGGTAATGAAATCAAAATTAAAATTAAAAAATTATTTGCAAATTGATGAATAATTTTTGTGAATATTAAATTAATTGATTTGGCGGAGTTTTTTTTTTCTCTTCATTTTCTCAACCATTTTTTTTTTTCACAAATTAAACCAAATTTCAGGATGAGAAAAGGGATCCATTGCAAAGAGGCTATTCGCGTGTCGAGACAGCCGAAGGATCACTATCGAATTCATCGACATCGACCAGTTTAGATACAGTGGTGATTGAAAGTGCTAGAGATAGTGTATTAACTGGTGGTACAAAATCAGCATCCGATCAACATCAAAATACTCGAGTACCATTTAGCCCAATTCTCGAAACTGAAGACGTTGAAAGTGTATCAGCATTGAATAATCTTAGTATAACTAGTAACAGTAGCACATTAAAAACATTTGAAAATCCATTATTATCGAATCTAAAAAAATCATCTGCCACATCAAAACCATCGTTAAAAGGATCCAAAGTATCATTTGAACAACCGGATAACGACAGTGATGACAGCTTCGAAGAACGTCGAGGTCATTTCCAGCAAAAGAAATCACTAAGCTCATCGGCTACCGATCGAAAGGGTATACTAAAGGTAAAAATCTGTTCGGAAGCATTTTTTTTTTTTTTTTTTAAATTTAAACATTTTTTCCATTGAATTGTGCCCAATGTTTGCGCAAAGTATTAAATGGAAATTCGCACAAATGTTTTGCTCAGTTTTGTCTCTAAATTTCTATTTTCATATGAATTTCATTGTATTTTTTTTTTTTTTTTTCATAAAATAAAAGGATCTCAAGAATTCGAGGCTTGACGCAAATCGACGAGCTTTCCAATCCAAGAAGCACGTTTCATTAGATTTAAAATCATCAAGAATTCTTGAGCGAATTTTAAATGGTAGCTCATCTGAAGAGGAATTTACAAGCAATCGCAAAGATTTTCAATCGCGTAAACATCAAAGTTTAGATCCACGGGTCCAACTTAATTTGAATAAAGCCAAAAAAATCGACACAAGTGACGACGAAGCGGATGAAAAAGGCAATCTATTGCAAGAACGTATTCATGATTTTAGCAAGCCGATTGTCATCGATTTTAAAGATTTAGAGCCAAGTGACGACGACGACGACGAAGAGGACGAAGAAGAAGAAGAAGACAAAGAGGACTTTGAGGCGGCCAGATCAAATTTTCAAAAGCAAAAAACTATCAGTGTTGAATCAAGGAAAAGGTAAACCAAAACAAATCAAATCAAAATTCATCTTTTGAAAATGGACACATTTTCTGAGAGTGAAAAAGGAAAAACACATTTTTTTTGCAAAATGAAAAATATAAAAAAAAAAAATTTGAAAAAAAAGAATATGATATTTCGCCGTAGTATACGATTTTTCGAAATGGATGACATGAATGGCCGAAAAGGTGAAAATATTCGACAGGCTGTACCGTTCGTGCGTCAAATTACACAAGATGGCAAACCAAAGTTGGAAGTCTATCGGACAACCACAAATCCCATCTACTATTATACTCAAGTAAGTTAATAAATGTCATTGGATAAATTACAATGAGTTGAGAGCATTAAATTGAAATGGGAAACGGTGAAGCGGAATAGGAGCGAAATAAGAGGGAAAAAATGGCAATTGGCAATGCCAATGCATGTTATAAAATAAATTTCAAAATCCTTCGAATAGTTTTCCTTTTTTTTTTTTTTTTGTGTGGCAAATAACGCAAACAACTTGACTTAAAAACAACGAGAAAAAGAAATTATTCACTTACATACATATACATACGAAAAAAAAAATAAAAACGTCAATAATCAATGAAACGGTTATAGGTCAAGCCTAGCAAATCATACACATTTCATTTGTAATAATAAACATTTCCTCTTATCAACAATAAATAAATTCACGTCAATATGAAAACAGTTTCAAGTCATGCATTCATTTCATGGTTGATGATTTTTCAATTGTGACTATATGGCCATAATGCTATCAATCAATTTATAATCAGCTGTGGTGTAAAACTTTAAACTGTTCCATCCAGGCAGACGTAACTATTTTAGTATCTAAATATCTAAATATGACCAGAAAGCACTAAGCATGCAAATTAATAACTTATTCAAGTTTATCCATTGAATAAGGATATATATCATTGAGCTGATCAGAATATTATTAGAAAATGGCCAAACCAAAAATTCTCATGCAATTGTAAACAGTCATTCTGTTAAGTTCATAAAATGAACAAGTCTCAGTTTCCTCAGGTTAATATCATTTATTACCATTTTTGGTATCATTTTCATGACCATCCGTGAAAATTTTACACATCGAGAATCATTCGAGCGGGAAATATTTAATAAATCTTTGGAAAAAACACCACCAACATAGATCTCCATTCACCGGAAAATATTCGTTACTTTAATTTAAAAAAAAAAAAATAAAAAAAAAAATTAATTGAAAAAAAAATCAAACATAAGATAAAAAAGGAAACAAAAATGAAAACCAAATTGAGGAAACAAAAATAGAAGACAAATCTAAAAGTCGTTTTTCTAACGAATTTATTTATTCGGTAGGTTTTAGCTGCTTTGTCAGTGTCATTGGGTTCGCTGGTTGTTGGCTTTTCATCTGGTTATACATCACCTGCCTTACCATCAATGAAAGAAAATACAATGTTCAACGTGTCCGAAAATGCGGTAATTTCAATCAATTTTCAGTTGAAAAATTTATTATCAAAATCAAATCATGGGAAATTATTTTGAAAATATTTATTCAATTAAAAAGGGTGCATGGGTTGGTGGATTAATGCCTTTGGCTGGTTTAGCTGGTGGTGTTGCTGGTGGACCGTTAATTGAATTCTTTGGACGAAAAACCACCATTTTAGGAACATCAATTCCATTCATTATTTCATGGCTACTCATTGGTTTTGCCTTTAAATTATGGATGGTGTTCGCTGGTCGTGCATTGTCTGGCTTTTGCGTTGGTATTGCTTCGCTCTCATTGCCTGTTTACTTAGGTGAAACTGTTCAGCCAGAAGTTCGTGGTACTCTCGGTCTATTGCCAACGGCATTTGGTAATATTGGTAAGTATTCAACAAATAAATTCAAATTTTACACAAACACACATATTCATATGATCACACGTATTTTATTCTGTGTATGTTTGTTTTTTTCTTCTTCACACAAAAGGCATTTTATTGTGCTTCGCTGCCGGAACTTATTTGGATTGGTCAGAGTTGGCATTCTTGGGCAGTACATTGCCAATACCATTTTTGCTTCTTATGTTTGTAATCCCAGAAACACCACGTTGGTTTGTATCAAAAGGCAAAGATGAGAGCGCCCGCAAAGCATTGCAATGGTTGCGTGGCAAAAAGGCCGATGTTGAACCGGAATTGAAAGGTATTATTAAAACGCATACCGATTCGGAGCGACACTCATCAAGTAATGGTTTAATGCAATTGATGCGACGTAACAATCTAAAACCGTTGGGCATTTCATTGGGATTGATGTTTTTTCAACAATTTAGCGGTATAAATGCGGTGATATTTTATGCAAAAAATATTTTTGATGCATCTGATTCAAAAATTGATGGCAGCTTGTCATCAGTCATTGTGGGCATTGTTAATTTTGCTGCTACATTTGTTGCAACCATTTTAATTGATCGTCTTGGCAGAAAGGTATATTGAAATATTTCAATTTAAGCTTAATTCTTTTGAAATTTTGGAATTTTCGCAAAAAAAACCCAGAAATTCAAAAAAAAAAAAAAAAAAAAAAAAAAACAACAAAAAATGATAACAAACGATTTTTATTCAATATTCTCTATTTAGATTTTACTATACATTTCATCCGTCGGTATGACAATATCATTAGCATCATTGGGTGTATATTTTTACATTAAAGATTATGCTAAAGGCGATGTTTCAACTGTTGGTTTATTACCATTAATTTGTGTGGTGTCGTATGTGTTGACATTCAGTTTGGGTTTCGGTCCAATTCCATGGTTGATGATGGGTGAAATTTTACCAGCCAAAATTCGTGGCAGTGCTGCTTCAGTGGCAACGGGTTTCAATTGGTCGTGTACATTTATTGTTACAACAACATTTGCCCATCTCAAAGGTATTGCCAAATTTTACTTTCTTTTTTTTTTGAATTGCCAATTTTCTATGTTCATTTTTGTATTCAAAATATTAACGTTTTTTTTTTTTTTTTTTTTTTTTTCATTTTCAATTAACAGATGCATTTGGGTTCTACGGCCTATTTTGGATATTTTCAACAATTTGTTTAATTGGCCTGTTCTTTGTTATATTTAAAGTGCCTGAAACGCAAGGAAAAAGCTTGGAAGATATTGAACGTAAAATGTGCGGTCGCATTCGGCGAATGAGTTCGGTAGCAAATATTCGACCACTTTCATTCAATTTATGAGATATATTACCCAAATCTATAATTAAATTATCGAATCTGTTGAAATATTGTGTATGACAATGTATAAAATTAGGAACCAAAATTACCAACTGAAATAAAAACAGTTGATAAAAATGATACAAAAGAAAAAAAAAAAAAAAAAAAAACACACACACACAAGCAAACAAATATAATTTTAATGAAAAATACAACTTTTATTGTATGAATTATTAGAAATTAGTGATGTAATATATAATTCATTGAATAGGATAGAGTTTATGATTGATTAGAGAGAATAAAATATAAAAAACAAAAATACAAAATTATTGTATTTAATGAGAAAGAAATTGAGAGAAAAAACAAAAATGAACACAGCAAAGATGTAGGCAATAAATAGAATTATAGTTAGACATAGCTTTCAGATTAGAAAAATTCTTTGTTTCCTGACCTAAAAACATAAATGATGTTGATGACAAAAAAAAAAAAAAACAAATGAAACTGTTATAGCCAATAAGAGGGCAATTGTTAAGAATAAGTTCTCAAGACAAAAAATAAAAAAAAAGAAAAAAAAAAAAAAAAAACTTCAAAACATTATAAAAAAAACTGACCTTTTTCTTACATAATCTCTCCCTTTTTGTACTATATTCACTACTAGATTTTTTAACGATAAAGAATAACAAATGATTAATTCTTTAATTTTCTGTTTTATTTGTTTATTTTGTTTTTCTGTTTAATCAAATGTTCCATTTTGGTATTTTCTAAGAGCACGATCATACGTGAGAAAAATAACCACATATTTGAATCGCACTTTCTAACAATCGATTGTTAAAGTCTAAATTGTAAATAATCTGCATAGTAATCTAATCGTCTCCCCAAAGTGATTCCAAATAATCGGTAGCCGCTTTTGAAATGCGCAAATTTTTTGCGGTAATTGGTCGATAATAGTATGCTTTATAATCTTTACGTTCTTTCATTAAATTTTCAACTTTTTCCTCCAAGAATCGTAATTGTTTTTTCTCATGATCGACATATAATGTATGCAACAATTTTTCATAATCTTGTTGCGGTGTTGGGTATATCCAACGTGCCTGAAAACGACTGATTGGATGCTGAAATTATAATTGAAATTTATTGCAATTATTTCTATAAAATGTTATTTCTTCTTCTGACTAAATCAAATTTTAATTTTGACATAAATGACGTCAGAAAAGAGTGAAAAAAAAAATGTCATTTTTCAAACATACTCTATGATATTCCCAGTGTTTTGGTACATAGCCTTCTGGTATTGGTGTTAATGTTGCAGGACCGATGAAAACATTTGTGATAAAAATAATTATTAAACATGGTATGGCACCGACCAAAGCGTAAAAATGAAGATTATCTTTGAATTTGTTCCACTGGAAGCGTGATGGTTGAATGACCATTGTACGCGGTCCATGGCCTGACATTTGTCGTACTTGAACAACGGCTGCTGCAAAGTTAAAACACAAACACACACAGAGAGACACATACACAAAGAACAAAAATATTAAAAAAGAAAAATCATTTGTTTTTTCAATGTTTATTTACATATTAAAAGCATTCGATGACACATGAACACTTTTATATGTCAAGTAATTATCAGATAGATTTGATTGCATAACCAAAATCTACCGAACACACATTCATTCATTCATTTTTTTGCGTACTATTTTTCTTTATTACTTACCATTTTTGCAAATCGATTGGAAAACACTTGGTTTTAATAGAATATTTGCCAAACTTGGTTGAGCAATTGATCGTAAAGTCGAACTCCACACAACCATTTTTTTTTTCTTCGTTCTTCTCAATTTTGTTCAAAACAATATCAAGATGGAGAAAACAATTCTCAAGCAAAAATTTTGTGTAGTTCGTACGACTTTAAATACAATGACTGATGGAAATGGCATGAAGTTTGTTACAAGCACATGTGTCAATCGATTTAAATGTCATATAATGTGACTTTCCTCCCTTATATTTTTAAATTAAATTCGAAACAAAAAAGATCTCTTTAATTTGATTCAAGAAAGAATTTCAATTGTACTTTTTATTCACTACATACAATTTTATTTTAATAATTTGAATAAAATTCATATTAATAAATCGCTATAAATTTGCCTAATCTTTTTGTATTTTATATAATTGGTTTGCTTTAATGTATGACGATGCTCTAACGTTACCAATATTGTCATGATAATAACGATAATTTATTTCACCGCGTATAAAAAGTTCGTCACTTTTAATTTTTATATTGTCAAGAATTGTGAATAATGTTTTGTCATACACAAAAATGCGATTAAAACACAAATTTTTCAAATTAGTTTGACTGCGCTCAGAAGTTCTGTTTGGAACAATAATAAAAAAGAAAAAAAAAAAAAAAACAATCAAATTACAAATTCATTGGGAATATTTACTTGAAATGGTTTGAAAATAATAATTTACCTGGGAGTGGCTAAAGTGAAGGATTTAAAATCATTTCCATCAACAATGTTTGTCGTAACTCTTCCCATTAATTCGACCAAATTTTTATCATTTGTCATTGTTTCACCATTCGAATCATTTTCAGCCATATCGTTAATAAAGCACACATCTGAAGCAAAAATCTGTGATTCTGTTCGATGTTTTTTATCATTTGTCGTGCAAAGAACCGTGCTTAATTTTCCTTCTATATTCAAATGCTGGTCCAATGCCAAATTCGATTTCAACACATTCATTAATCTACCATTTTGATGATGCACACACACTTTGTGTGTTTTACTATATCCATTAGAAAAAAAAAAATTGATTTCAAGCTAAAACATCTTTAAAACAAATGAAACTTACCCGAATTTATTCGAAATCGATTTTATAAGAATTACCATATTACCTGTAAAGACATATGAACGAAAAAAAAAAATATTTGATTGTTTTTCATCACTGTTGCTAAATTATTAGTTAAAAATAAAATGTATAACCATTGTCGGCGGTAAAAAATTTCGACACTCTTCCGGTAATATTGATATCATGAATTCCTGAAAATGATTTTCATAATAAACATTTGATTGTTTTATTCATATTAAATTTAATATTTGAATTTTATGGTTACCATAAGATGGAACAGTTGCAGATGTTTCCGGTAGAATTACAGAACTAAAATAACGAACAGGCAATTGTTCATGGTGTTTGGATATTTGACCGAATCTTCTCAACGTTTGTGAAAACATTTTGATGTGACAATTTTTTATTTTTGTTTTTTTGATCAAAATTTCTTAACATAAAATTACTTATAAATCAACCAGCGAGCTGTAAACATGGGCTTAAAAACATAACCAATGACATACATACCAGGGAGGCCGAAACCAATTGACATATATTCAAGGGAGGTATACACGTGACATATTGTCGTCGTGTAAAATGACAATTGAAAATAAAAATTAAATTTTTTTTTTGTTTTTTTGTTTTTTTGTTTTTTTTTTTTTTTTTTTAATACAATGAAATGTATCAAGCGATTTTTCATAGCAAGATTTATTAAAAAAAAAACATGTATTTTCTGTAAAATACAATAACAAATACATGTTTTTTTTTGCTTCTTTTAAATATTGGATGTATAACTTAATAACCGGCCATCTACGTCAGGTGGCACCACTTAATAATGTGTTGTAGTAAATTGTTGACATATATGAACGGCTCCGAGGAAAAATGTCATTATTCAAAGTATTTGTTGTTGTTTTTTGTATGTATTCAACACTGAATAATAACATTTTTCCACGGAACTTTTCTGTGTAACATTTTTCCTCAAAGCCTTTCATATGTCATTTTAAAAGCTTATTGAATACCTGTCACAATCAGTCAAAATTGTTTCATTTAGTTGTGTGAAGTAAACTTTTTTATTCACGATGGATTTTAAAATTTGCAAAATTTTTAAGAGTTAAACAAGCAGCAATTTCCAAGCGCCCAAATAATTCATCCAAAAGCAGTGAAGCAAAAAAAACAAAAATTAAATGAAAATGAGAATGAGAATGAAAATGAAAATGAGAATGAGAATGAGAATGAGAATGAAAATAAAAATGAATATATATCTATGAATTAAGAATTATTAAAATTCAAAACTTATATCGATTTTGTTTATTTATTTTTATTTTAATTCAAATTATAGAATATTTTCATTGCATTTTGGATATTTTTAAAATGTACAAACTATTGAATGAAAATAGCAAAAGATGAATACAAAACAAAATTAAAGAAAGAAATACAATGACATATATAATAGATTAATAATATTTTCTTCTTCTTGTCACAATTAATTCAAAATATAAAATTTCCGAAAATGATGTTAAATAAATGTGTTAGTTAATATAAAAAAGGCGGTTTAAATTAATTTATCATTTTTTCCCATCTCCAGATTCAATACGTAATCCCTCCCATCGGTCTGGAACAGACAAAAAATATCGATTCATTGCTTCGGTGAATCGTTGACGATATAATTTTGGCGAAACAATCGTTGGCAGACCTTGTTTTCCCATTAAATTGGTTTTCACCAGTGATTCCAATTTTTTATCAAGCGTATACGTTCGAATGTAATCTATATCAAGGAAATTGGAATCATATTTCGGATTTTTTTTTTTTTTTTTTTTTTTTTTCAAAATGATCCGTTGAAACTTTTTGTTGTAAAACTTACCAATGATTCCAAGAACTAATAGTTTTCCGGTTTTATTTAGTCCCATTAGTAATGAATAGTCCATCACTTCATTTTTTTCCAAAAATGTTGCATCACGATGAATTGCATCGCATAGCACTGACTTACTGTGGTTCAGGATATACAATGGTTTCGACCAAGACACTGAAATTTATTAATTTTTTTTTTTTTTTTTTTTTTTAATTTTTATTACATTTTGATCGTCGAACAATATTTTCTATTTTTTATTCCCGTGAAATTTCAAAAATGTATAAAGAAGTAGATGTATGAGTGAGATTAAGAATGATGAAATAAAAATAATACTTACTCTGTATGAGATTTTCATCAAGTAGCACCGTTTCTTCGCCATTTTGATTGTTTGGATCGACGAGACGATTTCGTAGAGAACCTTTTAGATCAAATTTATTATCGATGTCATAATCGTAAAAGAGATTTTCCATAATCAATAAAGATTTTTCTTGAACATTGCTAAATAAAGAAAAAAAAAAAACAAATATTCATTTAGAAATGATTGTTTATAAGCTGAAATCAACCATTCATAACGTACTCTTTTTTCTTAATTATAACTTTAAAAACACCAAATATTTTTGCCAATAACGTTGGTCGATCGCTCAACAGACATTGATTTATGTAATCGAAATAATTTGGTGCAAAGTATTCAAACTTTGATATATCGTTTTTGGTCATTTCCTTTAGAACAAATCGATCATCTAGGAAAATAATAAATCGAATAAATTCAGAACAATGTCATTAATTTCATTCGGAAATAGAATTGAAAAAAAAAAAAATAAATCAATACCCATAGTTTTGCAAAATTTAGAACCGCTTTTACCGCCTCTGGCCTCCCATCGAACACTTTTACTCAATGATCGAATGAATGCTGTTCGCACCATTTCCATTTCCTTTTTCTGTGCATCATCACATTTGTCATCCAGCTTTGTTGTATCATTTGTCATATTCAAACTGTTATTACTTGATTTTCGATCAAAATCTTTCATCGGCTTTGCATCACAATCAGTCACACTGAGTAATTTATTACGCATCAAATCGAAATCACGTGCAAAATATACTTTACATGTAAATTGTGTTGACGAATCTTGGAATGTGATTTCAATGTGCGTTGTGGTTTTGATTTTTTTCTCTTTTTCTTTTTCTTTTTCCTTTTCCTTTTCCTTTTCTTTATCCTTTTCATCTTTATTGGTTGCTGCTGTTGGAGTTGATGCATCTTCTGTATCAGTTGTTGCATCATATGATTTTCGATGAATATCGCAAAAATTTAAGCTTTCCAATTTTCGTTTATAATCAAATGAGCTTAAACAATATGATATTACTGAGCTAAAATCTTGATCATGAATCAATACCGGAACGCATCCAATTGGTAATAATAAATGTTCACTAGATGGAATTGGCGATGGTAATGGTTGAATTGTTTTATCACTTGGCAATAATTCACGTAAAAATACTTTAACACTTTTTTTATCAGATGATGTTGATATTTTTGTATCTCGTTCACTGATTGCTGCACTTGAGCTACCGCTTGCTCCATCCGTTGCATTACTTTTTATTGTTGTTGAATTTTCTGAATCAACACTCACCTCACGGCTAAGAAATTTATTTGATCTTGAGCTATCCAGTGGTGATTCTGGATCTGATCGTAAATCTTCCGTACAAATTGTGCCCGAATGACCTTCAACCATTTCGCCTGCAAAAAAAAAAGAAGAATAATTGATTACTTACAATCATTTTTGTATTCAAATGTAATACATACGTTCAAGTGTCTCTTTTTGTACTGATGGTGTTGTATTAACAATCGGAGGAGCTGTTGTTGTTGTTGTTGCTGCTGCTACAGTTGCTGCTGTTGTTACTGCTGCTGCTGCTGTTGTTGTTGTTGTTGCTGCTGTTGTTGTTATTGATTCTGATTTAGCGGCCGTTGCGCATATAGCACGATACTGAACCGATGCATCGGCTAATCGTTGCATCCATGCATCAATATATTCAGCAAGTGTTTTTTTCATAACAAAAACAGCATCATCGAATTCATAAACATTAATTGATGATTCCGTGAGAAGCGCTTGAACGATACCAACTTTTTCCCGAAAAGCCAATTGATCATTGTTTAATGTTCGTTTCAATGAGCCTAACATTGGAAATTCAATGTCACAAATTAATTGCGCTAAACGATCATAAATCGTTGCAAAAATCTCATAACCACGTGCAGCAAATACTTTTATATCATCTAACAATGTGGCTGGCTCATTATTTTTGTGCATTTTTAATATTGGCTTAAGCGATGGCAAACTTATTTCCCATACTTCGACTGGTGTATATGTAAATGATGCCACTGTTCCATTGTATGAAAAATATTGTACATGATCACGATGCAATGAATGTGTACACATTAATTCATTATCATCAATATGTGTTGATATTGAATCAATTTCATCGCGTTTTAAATCACGACAACGATAAGCATGACCATGAAATCGTAGCTCAAGATATTTGCCAAATGATAAACAATATGTGTCTTTTTGCATTGTAACACTTTTCGATACCATTTGACATTTTGAACACCATGAAAACATCGTGATTTGCTTATGCTTTTGACTTTCCTCATTCAATTTAACCGTAACACAGCCCATTGAATGCACATATCTAAAATACATTGAGTAAATAAATGTGATTTGTTTCTTTTCTTTTTTTTTTTTTGTTTGTTTTCAAACACTTTACAATGACAACAATTTACCTTCGAACATGACCCAAAACTGGTAGCTTACAAGCACCACAAACACATGAATTATCGAAACAGTATCGTTCAAGAAATTGGCCCAACATAATATCGTTATCACCGTAAAATGAGATATTCAACAAATTTGGATGAACACAAAATGAAAATGTTCCATCTGGACTATAATAAAAATAGGTGAATAATAATGGTAACGCTTGATGATTATTTATATCCAATGCGTCTTTTGGTTGAACTATATCTGCGTTATTGGTTTGCTCTGATTGTTTAAGTTTTCGAACGATTGCCTCCACTTAAGTTTAAAAACGAAATTGAGAAAAAAAAAAACGAATAAAATAAACGAATTAGTTTTGATTTCATATAAACATAAAAATATTGATCACATTTCGGTATAATTTACTTTTTGATTTTTTCTTCAGCATTCCGCCCGATGCACGAAAACTTGCTAATAATGTTTGAAACTCTTTATTATCCGATGGTTCAATAATTTTATGCAGTAAAAAGCTGTGCAACGCATTTTTCTGAAAGAATTCAATGAAAACGTTTTTTTTTTTTCTTGTTTTGTTTGTCTTAAAATGATCAAATTTGATTCAATTGATATAATATATAGTTCATACTTCATCTTCACTTGATATTGTTTCTGGTGAATTGGTGTGGCTAAATTTTTCAATATTATCCGACCATTGTTTTGAATAATACAATTCATTTGGGAATCGACATCGTAATGTACATTTGCGTCCAGTTTCAGTTTCCAAATACGGCAATGGAAATTGCAAATATGGGCTAACAGATAAAATTGTTGAACTGAGTGCAGTACGAAATCGATTATCACATGGTTGTTCAACAGCAAATTTCATCGGACTTTCCGTTTTAAATGCACTGGGTGTAAGATCAATTGCACGCAATGGATCGGAAAAATCTTGTACATTCTCTTTGGTTACCAATTTTTCATCGGTTTTCTTTTCGGCTTTTTTTGTTCGTTGATTGTTATTTTTTTCTTGTCCATTTGACACAAATGAACAGGTGGTGGTAGTAGTGGTTGTGGTGTTGGTGGTGGTGTTGGTGGTGTTGGTGGTGGGTTGGTGGTGGTGTTGGTGTTGTTAATGGAAGCATTTGAATTTTGATTAATTTCCGAACATGGACTATAGTCTTTTGAATCGAAAATATTTGGTTTTGGTGATGGTGGTCGTGCAAATTCATTAAGTAAAAATGACATTTCCATACGCCAATTGTATCGTGCAAATAATAAAAATGCTGCAACACGTTTTACACGAACCAATTCATTGTTGCTGGCACCACGCAATAATACAGAGCAACCGCGTGGATTTGATAGTGTTTCGGTAAACATTAATGTTTTAACAATTCCAATTGAATTGGCAAATTTATAAATGTAAAATTTATCACAAATTCCCAATTTTGGTCGACCAATATTCGAATCAATCGATGATACAATATCACATTGCAGGCAACGTGATAATCGTTTTAATACCGACAATTTTACATCAATTACAAGCGTTATATTACATTTGCGAAGCATCTCTTGTGCAATGCCAGATACATTTTTATGCACAAATATGATATTTGGATTTAATGAACGAATTCGACCGACAACATTTGTTAAATATTCACGCTCTTGCAATAATAATGTTTCAATTGTTACATATTTTCCTTCAACACGTTGATAAACAATTGGACATTGTAGCAATAATATGCGCGCATCGTTGATTGTTGTTGCCATATCTTTGTGAATAACATTTTTTGAAAAGACAACACCACGCACAATGCAACTATCATTTCGTGATCCATCCGGTACTTTTTTAAAATTTACATAATTACGAATGTCCATTTGATTTCGTCCAATCATTTCCGGTGGTAATGTATTTACAATACGAGCACAAATTGGTATCAATGTTTTCGACCATGATTCATCTAAATTTTCATTTCGAAGCAATTGGGCTACATTGAAAATCAAACATATCATACATTAATACATAAGTATCAACACTTTTCATTTAAAAACAAAAAATATTTTTATTCTCAATTTTATTAAAAAAAAAAAAAAAAAAAACTCACTCAATAGCATGTCTTCATGTTTACAAAATGCTTCATGTAATCCCTTCGATCCGGTTGTTGAAATGATAGTGTCTTCGATATCTGATTCTCGAACTTGGGCTGAGCTAAAGCCACGCTGATTTTGAATAGAACCATCAATACCTGTACAATAAACAGCACAAATCCATTAAAAAAATTATCGTCAACAAGTGAGAGAGAGAAAGAGAGAGAGAGAGAGAGAGGGAATGAGATCGAGCCAAATTAGTCTTACATGAACTTGATTCTGGTTTGCTCAAATGTACCGATGAATTGTCAACATCTAAATTAAGATTGAATGTGCCACTATTTGACATGATTTCATTTGGTCGAAGTAATTTATAAAATGCATTTTCATTGAATTCATGTAAAATATCGCTGTCACTGCTTGGATTGCTAGTATTGTTAACTTCATCATTTTCATCAAAATAGAATGTTCGCTGTTTACCGACAGCGGCAGCAGCCGATGGATTAATGCCAGCCATATCAATTTCAATAATGTAACCAGCTTCAATCATTGCCGTTAATATGGCGATCGCTTGTGATTTATTTGACGATTTATTTTTTGTTATTAAATAATGAATGATATCAGAACCGGGATTTTGATTTGGTAACGCTTTTGCAACATCTTCATATAAAATTTTCAATGATGTTGATTGTTGTAAAATATTTTTTCGATCGGCATTCGATAACATGTATTTTGGTTGCGCTAATAAACGCTCCTCTTGATAACCAATCGAAATTTTTCGCTGCGGTGACAATGATTCTTGAACCGATGAATTACTTTCGTTACTTTGCAATTGAAATTTTTTTGCCAAATCATCCTGCAAAGCTTGAAGATCGGATTTTAAATCTGAATTTATGTCGGATGAAATTAAATAAGTCAATACGATTTTTGAACAGTATGTGCACACTTTTAGTTCGCCTAAGAAATTAGAGAAAAAGACCAAAAGATTTTTAACAAAAATATTCTAAATGTATTCAGTATGACGTAAGTGTCAAATACGTCGCTTTTAGATTGTAACAAGCAATTGGGTTCAAATGATATTTATTGGCATTTTTCCATAAAAAAAAAAATTCAAGAAATACTAACCTGAACAATTAATAATTTTCCCCGGTACCACTTGATTGCAGCATTTTGAACAAAATATTTGACCGCAAAGACGACAATGATGTTTTCGTCGAAATGTGGAAAATTTTTGTGTACATTCATAGCATTCTTTTGATTTATTGTCTGGCATCCAAAATTGATGTAGTTCAGTATCTTTGTAACTTGTCAAATTATTCTGTGTTTTTCATGTTGTTGTTTTTGTTTCCATAAACAAATGGATGAAAATGAATGAAAATGAATAATCAGTTTTTCTTCAACTTTTTTTTTTAATTAAACGAACAAAAATAACTCAAACTCACGTTATTCCTAATAGCCATTAAACTACTAATACGTTGCACAACACTTAAAGGATTACGAACACTGCGGTGTTGCAGCGGTTCAAGATCATTATCCTCTTTATCCTTTTCAAAATCATCATTTTTGCTAGTAGATGGTAACTGTGAATTAATTGAATGAACATCAGCCACTTGTTCGGAATCCAAACCATCTGAGCTACTTTCATTCAATGAGTGAGTTGGTGTTGAGCTTTCGGAAGCATTTGGACTGTAGAATTAAAAAAAAAAAATTGGATTAAGTTTCAAAAGCAATGAATGATGTAGTGATACATAGTGTAAGTGATATACTGTTAGAAAGATGTGAAAATGGGGAGAGAGAGGGAGAGAGAGAGAGTGAGAAAGAGAGAGAGAGAGGGAGAGAGAGAGAGAGAGAGAGCGGGAGAGAGCGAGGGGAGAGAGAGAGAGAGAGAGAGAGAGAGAGAGAGAGAGAGAGAGAGAGAGAGAGAGAGAGAGAGAGAGGGAGAGAGAGAGAGAAATGAAAAAAAAGAGAAAAAGAAAGAGGGAAGTAGAGAAAGAAAGAGAGAAAGAAAAAGAGGAGCACACACACACACAGAGAGAGAGATAAATATATATATAAATTGATAGAAATGTATAGATAGAGTGATATAAACAATGAAATTCTTACCCATGCAAAAATGTTTGTCGAACTGGTATGACATTCACAGTATTATATCCGCTATTGTAGACATTTGTAATTTTATGAACAAATTTAGCAAAAAACGTATCTGGCTCGATATCAAAATCGCGCGCAAATTCCGTTAATTTTGTCGGGGAATGTAGATTACGATTCATTTTTGTTTCTTTTTTTGTTATTTTTTGTTTTTTCTATCTATTTGAGGGAGAGCCTCTTTTTCTTTTTTTTTTTAAATTAAAACAAATTTTTGATTGACAACAACAGTTTCCCAATGAATGAGATTAGAAGAAACTTTATCCGCTTACAATAAAAACTTGCACTTTTGTTTTTCACATTTGAGAAATTAAATCTATTTAAAGTTTATTCAAATGTAATACTTTGTTTGAATATATTTGTGTTTTTTTTTTTTTTTTTTTTTTATTTATTTTCTTTTTATTTATTCATATTAAAACACCACGGTAACAAATGAGCTTATGAGGAAGTAATGTTGATTTGATCGGTCATTGCCAAGTCGGGTGTTAGATTAGATAGTGACAAATCGGTCCATCGATTTTCCTAAAAGATGCAAAACAACATTCAATAATTAAATACAATGTAGAAAATGTGGAAAAACAAATATGATGGATTATTTTTTTTTTTTTCACTCTTTTACCTGTTCGAGTAGAGTTAGATGCGAGTCACCGTTGTCCGCTTCTGGATCTGGTAATTTTTCGGAAGGAACCCAGACTTGTTCGTGTGGTAATTGCTCTTGACGCCACTCGTCATCTACAATATCGGCCAAATGATCATCAAGTGGTGGCTGAAACATTGAATTTCAATTGTTAGAATTGTTTGAATTGTTGTTTTTTTTCTTTCTTCTTTTTATTTGGTAATCGAGTTTGACTTTCTATTGTGGTATTACTAAAGGCAATGGTAATATGTTTGCCAAATAAAGGAGAATTATAAATAGGCGTTTTTAGATCACGCGTAGCGAAATTACTCTTGTAACCTTATATTTACGCAAATCTATTTGTTTTCATTTTTTTTTTTTTATGTTTTGATAAATGTGACGTAAGTGTGTATTAGACCGAAACAGAAACGATATATTTGTGAATAGAAAAAAAAAATATGTATGAAATGATCGTGTTGTTGTCAAATTTACCTGACTGTCCATTCTCTAAGTGTATTCACAGCTGTATGAATATTGGCATTTATTTGTTATTTTCGTTAAATGCTTTATCTAGCTTAAAACGACTGTGCTCAATTTAACGTTTATTTGTTTAACTATCTAATTGAACTACAAAAAAAAAAAAAAAAACAAGAGCAATGAAAACGAAAAGATTATAAATGTATATCTTGGAATCACGGAAAACAGTTGTTCTTTGTAATAGTATGAATGTCAGTTGGTTGTCATATTTGCGATGCACAATACAAATACATGAGAATGATTCAACATCAAACTCGATTTAAGAGAATATTGTTTTGGACTTATGTCAAATATGTTGTGTATTGCTGGCGGTGCCATCTTTTATCATTTAATTTCATCACAACGAAAAACTGAAACTCGAAAACGAAAACAAAAACAAAAACAAAAACAAAAACTCAATATAAATATATGTGATGCGACGCTGGGTTTAGTTGAGATTATTTTAATGCGCTTGCATATAGAATCAAGTGGGCGTGTTTTATTCATATGTAATTGTGTGTTGTGCCTGTATGTATATATGCGATACATAATTGGTTGGTCTGCGCTTTAGACTATGAACTCAATAGTTGCATTGCCGTCACGTTTCACATAATATATAAATACAAGGTTCATGTACGCACATCGCACATACTATTGCATACATTGCATGATATTTAAGCGTTTGCTGTTGCTGTGTCGCTTAGTATGCCTATTTTTAAAAATCAATAGAAAATCGATAAAAGAAATTGTGCACCCAATCCGTTGAATTTCATTTCTCTCTTTCTCTCTCTCTCTCTCTCACTCACTCACTCTCGATGTTTATCTTTCCATCAGACTGTCTGCTATCTCGCATTGCATTCGATTCCATAATTCGATTGCAGCGGTTATTTCTTTATTATTTATGTTACAGTCATTGGCCTGATGCAAAGAAAAACCATACCTCCCCACACCACCTCCCTTCATCGGCAATAATACATTTTATCATTCCAAAGAATCCAATTGTATAAATTCGTTGTTCCAATTGGTTTCTGTTTACCTCATTTTTGCCTTCTTCTTCTTCTTTTTCATCTTATTCCCCTTTATTTTCATTGGAATCCCTTGTTTCATAAAATATATGTACCGCGTTTGTATGCTGTGTGCTTTATATATGTAAATGTGTGTCTGTGTGTTTGGGTCGAATCCACCATCCACATTCTTTCTTCTATTTAAGGTATATTGTATATGCACTCGATATGGATAATGCATACGTTCGAACAAAATGTGAATCAAACATTTGAATTTGTGTTCTTGTCACAATCTTTATTATTCTTTAATTCATTCGTTTGTTCATTCATTTCATATTTTGTGTTGTCTTTGTGTCCCTTTTTAACCTTTTGTCAATGACTTGTACGGCATGAGATGATTAAATTTCTAGTTAGTAGACTCTTGAAATAGCATACAAATTGGAATCCAAAATGATCGAATGCATGCGGTGAGTTTGTTGTGAATGGAGATGTATGTGTGCATGTGTGCATTTGATGTTGCTGTTGTTGTTGCTGCTGCTGCTATAGTGTGGTATTCAATGTGGTTTTTCACTGTTTTCGCACACTATTTTAGCTCTTTTATGGTATCACTCGTCATCTCGCTTCGTCCCAACGGCTTTAAATTCTGATTGCTTGCTGTGACTTTCTGTTAGTTTGGGGCTCTTTTTCTCTCTTTCTTTCTCGCTCGCTCCACTTTCAGTATTCCTGTATACACGCACCCGAGTATGTTTTTCAGTTTGAATGTGTTGTGTGTGTGTGTGTGTGTGTACTGTGTATTGTGTACTGTGTATACACTGTACACTGTACATCAGTTCATTCATTCATGACATTGGCTTTTATTTATTTACTTTGGTATTCTAGTTGGGTTTGTTGTTTTTTTCTTTTTAAACTACTGTTCAGTTTGCTTTTTCTCGTGTGTGTTGTGATTTGGATATATGGAATACACAAAAAAAAATTCCGTTCGTTTTCTGTTTTTCATCATTAATCGCGTTGTATTTTATGTTGTTTTCTTTTTTTCATTCTCGTTTACATCGTGGAATAAATAGGAATTTATTGCCGACTAAAACGCATTGACTAGAACTTTAGTGGTGAAGAATTTTAACGCAAATATTTATAAGAATCAGGAAAAAAAAATCGACACGGACTATACAACGTCGAATAAAATCATAAAATTCGAATTGCAAAAAAAAAAAAACAGAGACAGAAACATTGAGAAAATCAAATGAAATATATTTGAACGAGAAAAAAAAAAAAATAACAAGAAGTTTATCGGTGGAAGTGAGGAAAACAAAAGCGAGTGTATTTTATCGATATTTTAGATGTCGGTTTATTTTTTCTTTCCGTCAGCCTGGTTCTTGTATAAATGCTCTCGATACTTTATCAACGCGCGGTGGGTGTGTGTGTGTGTGTGTGTATAAATAAACGTAATATTGGAGTGTTTGATTTATAGCCCCGTAGACAAAGACAATTTATCGCCGAACAGCACTGTTCAATATATATTTTTATTTTTATTTTTTTTTTTTTTTGGATTATTTTGGATAATATTCTGCTGTTATTAATGTAGCCGTCAGCAGAATCACAAATTGTTATGGAATAGTATTTTTTATTGTAATTGGATTATTAAAAAGAGAAAACCAATAGAAAGGGAAAAAAAAGTCCAACGGCTAAAGTGCATTCAACTGCAAGTACAAACATTAAACGATAACAAAGTGGATTTTTGTTTGAATAAAAATGCTTGCCAAAAAAAAAAGAAATCTGTGTGAAATAATGAATTCCAATTTATTGTAATTGAATTTCATTCGAAAAATGGTTTGATTTAAATGCAAATAAAATCAATCGAATCAATTTGTGACAGAATTAATAATAATTTCAAAAGCAAATAGAAAATTTAATTTAAATAAAAATAAAAATATAAATATAGTTTGAATACAACAAATATGTCAAATCTACCAAGTTATAATTCGGCAACCAGACTTATGTCCGAAACAGATGAATCGATGCGAAATAATAATGTCACAATCCATCAACAACAAGACATTCAACTACAAAAACAACTACAACTGCAGCAACAGCAACAACAGCAACAACAACAACAACAACAACAACACCCAAATTCCATACCATGATCCGCCTTATCTCATTCGTAATTCACGTGCATTTCGTCATTTTAAAAACCCACCACAGCCGCATATGTGCATCAAAGATCGTACAGATGATGGCCAAGAGCTTTTTATAAATGTCATGAGCTGGACAAAAATATGTATGCCACATTCTGAAACCGATCCGATACCATTGTATGGTGGAATGAGAGTAAGTGTTCATAACAATATCCATATATCTTGCGTTTTAATGAAATGGAAAAAAAAATACGAAAAAACTAAATAACACCTATTCGGTCGAAACCAGTTCAAGATACACCCAATTTATATGTATTTTGTTAGTATGCTAATCAAATTATTCTCAATTACATTTGATGTAATTCACTAAGTGTCATTTTTTTTTCTTGTTATTTGGTTTTGTTTTTGTTTATCATGAAAAACATTATTTGTCCAGTTTTGTTTTCAGAGCAAACTTTTCCTTTCATTTACGTCATGCAATACTTTTAACTTTAATACGACATACACACACACACACACACACACACTCAACTAACTCTTTCCCGTTTTCCATTTGTTTCTCTCTCTCTCTCTCTCTCTCATCTTCTCCTTCTCATTCATATTCATGTTTAACGTTGTCAATATGTGTAGTGTTCATTGCTAATTTACATGATTAAAAAGACATAGCAAGCTTTTAGCCTTAATATAGTTTGATTTTGTTTCAACTTTTTATGGTTAGACAGTAGTAAATCTTTTACTTCATTAAGATGATATTTGAAAATTCAATTTGATTTGAGACTTCAAAATTAACAATTCTGTTAACATTTCTAATTTATATAATTAGGTTACATCAGGTAGTCCAAAATCACCACCATTAATGTTTGCCGTAATGGCAAATCCAGCAATTTTAAAGCATGTCGGTCGAAAATGTTCGGATGTTGAAGTAAGTTTTGTTTCAACACATTTTCCATGTGTAATGTTTTTGTGTTTTTTTTTTTTTCACATTTAAAAAATGCTTTTGTGATTTTTGTTTTGTTTTTTTTTTTTTTTGCATAGGAAAAATATGCACTCGTCAAATTAATGTGTGATTTTGTAGAAGCTATGAATCCCGGACTAAAATTAGCTAGGTAAATAAACGAAAAAAAAAAAAAAAATGTGTTCTCGTCTTCATTTCGAATTTAAACTAAATTTGAAAATGAAACATTTTTTTTTTTCTTTTTTCGATCGTAAATAGAGATGCTGAGGTGCTAAAGGATCGTGATTTATCTGGTGAATTGAAGGACATTTGGGGAGCTGTTCAAGCGAAACGATTACGTGAAAAAGATTCGGCACCATCGTATGAAAGCTATTTAGCATCACAAAATCAAGTATATATTGATTTTGGTCCAACCGATGTGCCACCATATCAATCGGAACCTATTGGTGAACCGATTAAACAGCAATCACAAAATCAATCGATGATTATCAAAAACAATAAAGAATCGAAAAACCAATCGAACAGTGTCTTAAATGTGGACGAAGTTGACAATAATATTTTGCAATCCAATGATGGTCATCAAAATAATAAACTCAACACTCTTGATAATCAACAGCAAATAACGACCAATAATCGTACGGCATTTTGTTTTTTTTTTTTTTTACTTATTTCAATGGATAAATTTATCGTTCAATCCATCAATTCCTATTGTCAAATTCAATTAAAATTTTACTGTTAAATGACATTCTAAATTAAATCGTAGGAATTGATGAAACTACGGTCAAATCCATCTCTTAAATTGTCAATTAGCAATTATTATCATGCATATTCAATATATTGATGTAAATTTCTTTTTTTTTTAATTTTCTTTCAAAATTGACCTTTCTTTCAACCTATCAACCTTGCATCGATTTGGTATGGATAAATTTGATACCATGGCTGTATTTTTTAACTGGACTCCATTACTACTACCACCACTACCACCACAATTTCTACTGCAATTATGACGAACAACAGCAACAATGACGACAACAATAACCATAAATACATCGCCAACAACGACAATGTCGACGATGATAACAACCGAAAGCGATTCCAATAAAAATGATCGACAATTAACGAAAAAAGATAAGCTCAGCGGTTTTCTTCCAAATAGTTGCCATAATATATTTCCATTTATAAAAACCAAATCCAGTGGCCATGATAAAAATAATGCGCACAAAGATAAAAATGATGCAAACCAAACGGATCATCATGTTATAAATCAACAACAACAGCAACACAACCACCATAACCAGCAGCAGCAACAGCAAACCAATAATATTACACGTAAAATATTACACATTAACAAAGATAATAATAAGCTCATACAGAACAAAGACACTGCCAATTTAGAAAATGAAATCTCCAAATTAGATATTGGAAAAAGTCAGTAAGCTCAATAATTGCAAAAAACCAAAACAAAGTAGTGTGCCACGCACACACACACACACACACACACACACACACACCACACACACAGTGAGATACATACAAAACCACACGAATATAGTAGATTGTAAAATAAGGGGCGCATATTCTCCTATTGGATACGAGAATTCAATGCACACGCCGATGTAGTATACGAAACAAAACACGAATGTGCATTGAAACGCTTGTTCTATCTACTTCTACATTCTCATTGCTAATTTTTACTCATTCACATTGCTAATTTCTTTTTTTTATACTTCCTGAACAAATTTGATTTGAATAGTCGCATGCGACAAATGCGATATATTTTTGTGTCCTTCCAAAGTAAAAAAAAAAAAAAAAAAAAAAGAAATCAATTGACATGCACAAAATGAGGAAGATAACTGACAACAAGAACAACAAGATAAGTATGTACCAAAGAATATTTTTTTTTTTTTTTTTTCGCCCAAATAAAGAAAAAAATATTGAATCAACGAAACACCTCCAAATGAGTTGAAATGAATATTTTCACTATAAAAATGTAAGCGACATGAATTGATCTCAATTTTAGGCATTTGTTTGTTTGTTTGTTTCTTTTTTCACAACGGATTTCATTTTACATTTATTGACAATTATTATGCATGATTGTCATACATTTCCCCTTGAAATAGTGAAACAAAAATAAACAAAAAGAACGCATAAAACAATGTTGCCATTTATTGATTGAGCAACCATATAGTAAAAATCAAAATAATTCGCATTTTTCGGTAGACGCGTTGACAAAATGTCTGTCGATTGGACACGATAAACGATAATACAATGTGTAAATTTTTCCATAAACAAATTTGATGATGATGATTGTGAAAATCCGTATTTTGCATGTCAACATTTGTATTATTGATTGATATATTATAATATTGATGCCATATTTGTTTAGCTTTAAGTATGAATATGTTTAAAAAAGAAAAAAAAAAGTGAAAAAAAATCACTTACAAATGAAATCGAAATTCCAACGGATTGGATCATTTGAAATTCTAAGGATTTCATTTTGTTTAGACCTAGGTTTTTCTTTTTATTTACGCTACGGTCAAAGAGTCATTTGATCTAAACTAGAAAAAAAATATAAATTGAATTACTTTTTTGTAGAAAAAAAAAAAAAAAAATATGATGTGAAACATTTTAAATAAACGCGCAAGAAAGTGAAACAAAATTCGAATTGAAATTAAATTATTTCCAGCTCGAATATGAGCGATTTTTTTTAAAATTACAACTGTAATTATGTACGAAAATAGTTTGTCTTATAAAAAAAAACAAAAAAAAAACAAAAAAAAAAAAAAATAAAAATAACTGAATGGAATGAAAATTGATTTTCTTTGTACAAAAATACCACAAAATGTATTCATGCTTAGTGAAAAAAAAAAATGAAGAAAATGATGATGATGAAGAAGAAGATGAAGGAGAAAAAAAAATTATATAAAAAACGCCAATAAATTCAAATGATTTAAGTAAAAATGTTGTTTTGATTGTTATGCATATTCAATTTGAGTAATAATAAGAGTCATCATAATGGTATTCATCGTCAGTATGGGCGTGATGATGTGAATGTGAATGTGTCGCATGCTCAACCGAGTGTCCTTTATGTAAATGATCATCATGATGATAATGGTGCTCATCGTGATAATGATATTTACTGCAATATTCCGTTATTTTATCACTAACACAATCGAAAATATCAAATGAAAGGTCACAGCTAACATCCGCACCTACAAATAAGCAAACAACTCGTAAACAAAATGAAATTACGGAAAGCAAAAAAAAAAAAAAAAAAAGTGTTTTTGGCACAAAGTAAAGCAAAAAATGCACAAAAAGAACAAAATGAGATTTACTTGGTTTAATATGACGATTTATGTGATATTTATGAGAGGCGCCTTTTAAGCAATAGTCAACGGCACGCAATGTTGTCATAAAAAATCCATGTTCATGAACACCATCCGAATAGAAATTCACCAAACCGTCCAAAGTTGGATACTTAGTAATTGGGTCGATTGCATGATCTTTTTCATATAAGCAATGCATCAAACACTGAAAGAGAGAAAGAGAAAGGGAGAGAGAGAGAGAGAGAGAGAAAGAGAGGACAAAACGATTGAAACATTTATTAAATTTCGACATAAATCAACTGTTGCTTGAAATGGTTGTTTGCTTGAAAATTTGTGTCAAACAAAAAAAAAAAAAAATAAAAAGAAAACAAAAATAAAAATTGACTTACGCCAGCAATTCGCTTATCTTTGAATGTAGCGGTTGTCGGATGAATTTCAGCTGAATGTGAATCATAATGGGAATCATCATGATGATGTTCTAGTTCATGTATGGAACGGCGTGTTCGTTCGCCAGGATTAACAGCATCACCGGTTTTTGTATTGAAATATGTGTATGGATTTTGTTTACCCGTCAATCTTCTCATCAAACGCTGTGCTTCATTTGGATTATCATCCAATTGTCCAGCATCAGTTTTATCATAAACCGGTTCAATGGCTGCATGTTGCCAGGCATGTGGATGTGGATTTGGATATGGATGATGAACAATTGGTTCAATTGTTGGCTGTTCATCATGTGCATGCGTATCAATTGGCTGTTTTTCATGTAATACATCAATTGTTGATGCCAATGGTCCACTGCCAAGGCTCAATTGACCGGCTGTACCATGATTTAAATGATCAATATGATCATGATTTGAATGCACATTTGTAACGTGTTTTGAATGTTCATGATTTTCAAAAAATCGCAGTATTTCCTGTTCAGTTAATGTAAAATTACGATGCTCAAATTCATCGTGCCCATGTACAATTGACACATGATCATCGGGATGATGAAATGCATGATCAGTTATTAAACTAAATGCATGATTAAAAACATTGGTTTTCACTTCGTGTTGACATTCAATTATATGCTTTTGCACCTTAAGCATCGTATTTGGAGGTGTTAAACACACATGAATCTATGACGAGAAGGGGAAAGTGGTGAAAACAATTAAATTGAATCATCAAACACAAATATGATCATATGTCCCTTCGATTGTAATCGAAAGCAATTTTTTTCAAATTATTACCCAATAAAAGCAGTTGGCAATTTAACCATTTTTTTTTTCTTTTCTTTACTTGCTTCGCTTCAATGGGATACTTACTTTCGTATGCGGCGCCGGTTTATGATGATGATGATGATTATGAAAGAGAGCTGCAACTGATTGCAGTAAACAAATTATGACAATGTTAATATGCATATTTATGAACTAATCAACACAATTTTCTTATGCAAAACCATCAATTTTCTTCTCAATTTTTCTTCTTGTCTGCACTTTTCTATCACTTCTCTTCTCGCCTCTCTTCTTCTTCTTCTTCTTCTTCTTCTTTCGTTTCACTTCTCTGCACTTCACTGCTTGTCTTTATCGCAATATATATATATATATATATGTTTGAATAATGTTTTTGCACTTTTTCTTTGCCCTTTATTTATTACATTTACGTTATATTATCTATGCAATCGATCGATCGATCGATCAATCAATCAATGCAAATTAAATAATTTTATGATAAACACATATTATCGATGACTTGAAGCACCGCACTCAATAATTTGTATTTTTTTTCTTTTTTATAATTGAAGTCATCAACAAGATGATTACAACAAACCGATGACAATAAAATGATGAAAATCTAGACATTTAATGTGCTTCCTCTCTCAGTCGATATCTCTATTCAAGTGTAATTATGCAAAGCAATGATCTTGAAATGAAAATTCGGTATGTATTGAAAATAGCCAAAAGGAGTGTGTACAAATGTTGTGAATAGAGTGAAATTAAGCGTGTTAAGCGCCGCGCAATTCAGAAAAGATTTGTTAAAGAGGAGGATTGAAAGCGAGTATAACCAGTATTATGGTTTAAGCTTTAAATAATTTTAAAATCATGATTTGGATGTGCAACATTGGTCACAATGAAATCTTTGAAGAAAGTGGAAATATGGCTTGGGAAAAATGTGTTTATATATTGTATTTAATTGACTATGCTCGGTGCCACCTTGTATACATAATTCTCATAAGACACTGCATCATTTTAATGTCAAACATTCTTTTATTTCTCTTTTACTTGTCTCTTCATTTGTGCGGCTATTTCTAACACATTTTCGTATTTAAGTGAAAAACCGTCGCATTGTAATCACGTCGATAAATTTCACTTTTTCACATTCACAATCAGAGACAAAATAAAATGGCAAGCAGCAATGATATAGCCATATTTCATTACAAAATACGATTACCTTTTATTCCGATGTACAGTTGATATTTAAACTCTTTTTCATTCCTCAAAAGTATCTTTGTCGTTTCTTTACAACGGATGATCAATATGTGTTTTTGCACAAGAATTGCAACATTCAAACAACTTATTTAAACCTGTTTTATTTTTATTTTTATTTTATTTTTATTTTTTTCCTTTACTCACATAGTTTAATAGTCGCGTATTTACACGTGAATTTATGGCCTGTAAATTAGCTTAACAACAATTTAGTTAATCTCTTTTATTTCCCTTTATTTGTTTATTTCAACATGATACCAGACGAAATAGACACTAAGAGAAATTTATATAAAGTTTTTTCCATCTTTCTTTCTTTGTTTTTTCTCATTTTCAAATGGTAACTTATTGTACGCATGAAAAATACTTTATGGTTTTCTAACAAAGTTCAATGGAGAAAAAAAAAAATTATGTACGAATGTTGGCTTTTTTTCCACGTAGAACACTAAAAAAACTTAAAATGAGGAAGTATTTTAATTAAAAAAAATAAAATATTACAATTAAAATGTGCGTCAATTTAACTAATTTGAGTGATATACTAATAGATACATGTATAAATATATTAAGTTTTTTTTCTTTTCTTTGTGATTTTCTTTTTTTTTTCTTTTTTTTCTTTTTTTCTTTTTGTTGAAATAAATTATGCAAAATTGAACTTGATAACATTATTGTCGGTTTCCACACGACACGGAATGGTTGTTACTTCATCGGTCGTTTCAATTGGTTTCCAAAATAGATGCACACCTTGACGTGTGTACATATCCCAATCGATAAAATTGTTCAATGCCAAGTCATTCAATGGACCAGTACTGATTATTGTAGCTGGCGAACTGAGAAAATTGTATTCCGTCCAGAATGCAATTCCATTGCATGAACCAGCACTATATAAATGAAAAAGAAACGAAAAAACCAAATGCAATTTTTTTTTTTTGGAAAATTATGTTTTATAATTTTTTTTTTTTTTTATTCATGCTTTTTCAACTCACGTTCTTATTTCCACTTCGTTGTGTTCAGAACTTGTTGTTGAATTGACAAAATCAATGGAGAATACGGATTTGGCCATTCCAAGGGCTTTGTTTGGATATTCCCACAATGGTTGTGCCTCAACAATGTCATCAGCAAATTCCGAAGACTCCTACACACATATTTTTGAAGAAAAAAAAAAAACAAAACAAAATAACTGAATGCGAATTCTTTGGATTGGTTTTCTTCATTGGTCATTTCAACAACACCTACCTCAATAACTCGATTAAAAATGGTCAAATCGAACGATTCGCAAATATCAAACGGAGCAAATATTTTATGTAAATCTAAAAATTCAACAGGTACAGCACGAATAGTAGCCGAATGAGGTAGAATTTGAATATCATCATTGCAGTATCCCTTCACTTTTTGCACAATATCACCAAAATAGAAATTATCCCATGGTAAAATTGATGTAGAAAAATTTGGTTCACCAATGATGTGTGTTATTGTTGGCCAATCAATATTTGTTTCATTTACATCGTCCAATAGTGTAATATTTTTGAGATTATTGAAATCAATGTACTTTTGTAGTATACGACGTGAATACATGTTTGAATCCAAAATAAAAACATGTTTTGCTTTCATAGCTGCAATCATAAGTCCCAACAATGATCCTTCACTTACAAATAATACAATGGAATTTTCATCAATAATTTTATCGAAAATTTGTTGAAATTTTTTCAAACGCAAACTATAATTCATTTGACCAATACGTGTACGTGAGAATGCTAAATGAAAACCACATGTGCACATTGGACGTTCATTGCTCGATGATGATGCAGAAACATCATCGGTACGGCTAATATCAAACCATAATGAAAATTCATCACGATTACATTTTAAATGGAATTGTTCGTCAATACCAATTTGAAGTGGTTTCGGTGCATAATAAATGGCTTGCATCCAATGATCACGCCATGGAACAACATTTTGTTCTGGCTGAAATGATGGTCGCTCATTTTTTAAATCATAAAAATCTTCATGGGCCCAATGTGGTGCACAACTTATCCGAATCTCACCATCTTGATCCATTTTTAGTACCCACCACATGAAAAATACCTGTCCCATTCCATTCTCTTTAGCTGTCACCGTGTGTTTTATGCATTCCGTTTTTGAAATTGCACTTTTGCCGGACCAATCAAACTCAAATACAGCAATCGGTTCGGTAATCGCACGGAATTGATGCTTTGGAAATTGATTCAATTGAATATCATGCAATTCAGATGTTCCTTTGCAATCGGTAATCTGAAAAATCAAATCAATAAAAATTAAATTATACACAACTGAATTTTGAATTCATAAAATGTGTGCGGAAAAATTGCGCGGGAAAGTATCAATTTTAAAATATTTTACCTCGCATGGTGTTCGAATTAAAACATCACCATCTAAATTGGCTATTAATTTTGGCATATTCCATGCCGATGCCAATGGTGATTCGACAACTTGTACAAAAATTGTTGCTGAATCGGGTACAACAATGCAATCCTTTTCCAATAAATGCTGATGTGCATGATTGAATGTTGCAATTGCACCTTCACCAATCAATTCCGTATCAAATACTTCAGTGACAAGAATATTTGCACGTTGAGGTAAATCTGTTTCATAAATGTCTGTTGAACGTTTTTTAATTAATTGAATTTTATCAGCCATTCCATTGGCTTCCATAATTTTTTCCGCACAATCGGCCATTGGACGAAATGCTTCGCATGCAATAACTGAATCAGCACCACATCGAACAGCCATCATTGATAATAATCCAGTGCCTGTACCTAAGGGGGGAACGAACGAATGTAAATAAAAATAAATATTGTAAATATCGCATGAATATTCTGAATATCTACTAAATATATATATTCATAAAGGGTTCTCAGCCCCTAGCATATACCAATGTCAAGTACATTTGCTGGTAAATTACGTTCATGCATTTGATTAATGGCTTTTTTCAATGCTTGATAATATTTTTCATTGCGTTCATGATCATGCAACATATCTGCAAACGCAGACCGAGCTATCTCCTGATACAAATCAAAGTGTTCATCTTGCAAAGATTCGGCCATAATTTTTAAAGCACCCACACACAAAGTGTCAACACCTAAAAAATCAATAGAAATTTTAAATTTGCTCGAATTTTTGTGAAAATAGCAATTTTTTTGTTTTTTGTTTGTGTTTTCTGTTTTTTGTCATTCACCTGTTAATAAATATTAGAAATAGAAATTTGTTATTCGTCCGTATGATATTTTGCTATCGTTCAATTTATCGAACGTAACCTCTCTCTTTCTCTTATTGGATTCGCTTGTTAGCGTTGTATTTATGACATTGCAAATATACTCAGTGGAATGGCAAATGACGCCCCCTTTCGGATATTTTCATCAACCATTAATTAATAAATCAAGAATTACACAGACAGTTAAAAACGAAATCGTAAATTATTTACTTGTTAAACTGTCAGTGATTTTTATTTTGTACAATTTATTGCTGTCACACGTATACAGAAACAATTCTTTTATGTCTCTGTAATTCTCTCGCATTTCACATACAAAATTTATTGTTATTTTGTGAACACATTTTCATGTTATTTGCAAAAGTAACGTTTTTTTGTGCGGCATTTTTTTCACTTTGAATTTTAACTAATGCTGATGATAATTGTCGTTGAAGCTTTCAATGTTTATGACAATTTTCTTTGGATTTTTGCATTTTAAATATGTGAATAATGTGAAAAAAAGGCTTTATACAAATGATGTCACGCAATTGACACCGAAAAATGTATAAACGGTATGTTTTGCATTACAAAAATAATTCGCTTCCAGAAAGTTCAAGTTAGAAGTGTCAAAAGGACAGACACAACCATGAAAAATTGTTGATCATTGTTGACAACAATTCTTCATGTGTCCATCCTTCATGTGTCCATCCTTCTTACCACTAAATGACAAACCAAAACGATTTAGTTCGTTCTTTTCGGAGGAGAAAATGATTTGTGCCCCCGAATTGAATGAACAAAAATGATTTAATCAGTTCTTTTTCTGGAGGATGGACAGGTATATTTTCAGGAAGGACAGAAAAATTTCATCAAACGGCCAAATTTTAAAAGGATGAATAAGAAAATATTACAATGCATTTCAAAAGTACGCGGAATTGAATCAGCCAAACGAAGCTTGACTCGTATTTCTCTAGTCAAAAATTCATGAGCGGCATTTAGATTGTACATGACTTATGTCATTTTGGGAACGTTTGGATGAAGGTCCTATATCCCAGGCGGACGATTTGAATCGTATACTATGTTGATTGAATTTATAAAAAATGACCCATGAAAATGATGGAATGCTAAAACAAAAATAAACGCAATAATGAATAGAAAAAAAAAAAAAAAAGAATGAAAAAGTCAAAAATGCAATTTATCATTTTTATTCCTTACATAAATTGATAAGTGATTCACAATTGTTCATTTCACTTATTTATTTAGTTGGATTTAAGAATGCATTTATTCAGCCAATTTGTTGCTATTGTGTTTACTACTAATGCCTCCTCAGTGAGGAGAGCTCATTTGTTTCGATATATTTTTTTTTTTTTTTTTATTTACTTTATTTAGTCAACAGTTAGAGAGACGATTTAGTTCTTTATTTAGATTTTTTTTTTTTTTTTTTTTTGCAGTATATTTGTTGGTTTTTCTTTTTATTCCATTGTTCAATGGAATTAAGCCAAAAAAAAAAAAAAAAAAAAAAATGCTTCGGCACATTGTTTTGTTCATAATAAATTAAACGGGCCTATAGAATGTTTGTCTCTTTGTATGTGATCTTATGCCTAGAATTTTTATCTTATACAACGAAAAAAAAAATAATAATAAAAATAAAAAAAAAAATAAAAATACTGCGAAGTATTCGAGACGAGTAGTTCAAAAGGAATAATCATAATTTTAATAATATATAATAATTTCAACGTATACTGTATACACAGACACGCACGAACTACTTCAGCATTTTATAATCTTGTGGTGGACCGACTGAAGAGAAAAAAAAAAGAAAAACGTTCCCATTTTTAATTCGATATAATAATCTCTTTTCGATTTTCTGAATATTTATAGCACGATAAATTATTGTTATCATTGGTGGTTTTTTAACATTTTTCTCTCTCCCTCTTTCCATTTCTCTCATTTTTGCTCTTATTTCTCTCCTATTTCTAACTCTTCATTTCTTTCAAATTTATTAAACATTGACATTATTTTGTGTTTTGTTTTATTTTGTCTTCAGTACCGTTGAGTAATGTTATAACATGTTTTCATTGACTATCAAATACATTGCCTTAATTTTATTTGCTTCATTTATGTTTCTCCGTTGATTCTCGATTTTTCTTTTTGCTCCTTTTTTTTGCAAAGCGATTTCTATTGCGAATTATGTCAATTTATAATTTATATAAGAAAAAGATGTTTGTGGTTTGGAGGATTTATATTTTATTTATTGTTTTATCTATTGTTCAAACCAAAAAAAAAAAACAATTGAAATAAAGATAAACTCATAGCATGAAATATGCAGGCATTTTCTCATCGATACATTGTCGATTATTTCAGAGGGAGAATTACATCATATATGGGGCGTGTGTATGTGTGTGTGTGTGTATGTATGTATGACCGTACAAAAATAAATACAAGCATTGTATTGATTCATTCATATGAATTGCTTTTTCTTTCTCTTTGTTGCTTTGTTTACGAAGACATATTTAGAATGAAGAGAGAAACAGAAAAAAAAAAACAATTTTTTTTTTTCTTTGCTCATTCTTGACTTGGGCTCAGTTATGAAGAAATATTTACACGAAATTTAAAAAAAAAAAAATGCCATAGAACAAGAAAAGCTTTTTGAAGGGTCATTTCCACAAATTGAAATAAACTGCACATAGTCGTTTTTATTTTGTTGTTGTTGTTTTGTTTGTTTTTAAAGTAATGATGCTCATTTTGGTATCATATAATAATTGTTTTTTATTAGGTTTTTCTTCTTCTACTTCTTTCTCCCTCTCACTCTATCTCTCTCTTTCTCTCTCCATCTCATATGGAAAAAAAGAGACGTTTGTTTATATATACAAAAAGCCATCATCTACCATCTAGCATTTAAGAATGTGAGTTTTTTTTTTTTTTTTTTTTTTTTTTTTTGTTTACCAATATTTCTTCCACTAAATATTTTTATTTTTCAAATCAATTTACTGTAAGATTTGTGTATTTGTTTGTTTCAGCTACATTTTCGCTTATAATCATCATCAATCATAATTTAAATCATTTCTTCGTTATTAACATTAGGCAGTTAATATGATTTATGTGTGTGTGTATGTAATTTCATTTAATCATTTTTTCTTTGTTAGTTTTCTTTTCTTACTAAAATAAAAATATTATTATAATTATATGATTTTGTTTTTTGTTTTTTGTTATTTTTTTTTTTTTTGTCATTTTTCATGTTTATTTGATACATATTTTGTGGGCCTAGCATGAAATCTAATTTGTTAAATCACTAATGTTATCATCATGTTTTTATTGAAAATATAACCCAGATGTGTGAGTGCGTGTGTATGTGTGAGTACAGCAATGGTGCTCATGTTTAATCGGACGCCATACACGCGAACATTGTCGAAATATTGTGAACGACATAGATCTTTGTGAAATAAAACTGATCAGGCGGGAGGCAATATGGGATTTTTATTCCTAATAATTCCATAAGCCTACGTAGTCTTCACAATTTGGTGACGACAAGTTTTTCGTGGTTTTTTTTTTCTTGATTCATTCATTCTTTCTTTTTTTTTTCATTTAATTTTTCGATTTCATTTTCTCCAATTTTTTTTTTTTTTTTTTTCTTTTGTTCTTTAAAATTAGCTGCATAGAACAGAAAAAAAAATAAACCCTGTACTTATCTGTCACATTAAATTTGTGCATCAAAGATTCGATTATGATGAGGAAGGCTCGATCATTTTCACCGAATATTATTCGTGCACCGTATGCAGTCAGTGCACAATGTATATTTTTTTTGTTGCTTGTTTTATGTTTTATGTTTTTTCATTGTTTTTTCTTCTCCTTCTTCTTCTTGTTCTTCTTTTTAGCTACTAATCAACGTATTGCGCGCAATCATGTATATAATAAAATCGTATAAACAGATCAATTATTGTTTAATTACATCTACATATGCATCCTTTCACAAAATTATTTCTTTTTTGTTTCGGAATAATACTGTCAATTAAAATCATTAAATATTTTGTTTAGTTGCATGTCTACTTTTATTGTGAATGTTTTTATTTTTCTCTCTTTATAATTTCATACTTTCTTTAAGATAATTTTTTATATTTTTTTTTATTCTTTATTCATATAAAATCAATCATTCACAAATAAATTCTAACTTATAGAAAAAAAAAAAAATGTTTAAATTTGAACACAAAAATTATTTTTTCACTTAAAATCTTTGTTTCTCTTTTCGCAAAAAAAAAAAAATAAAAAATAAAAAAAATAAAATGGTTTTCTTTTTTTGTATGAAAAAAAAAAACCAACTACTTCAGTGCGACACATTCGTTCATTCATATATTTTTTGTGGATTTTTCTTTTATTATTTGTCTTAAGTAGTTTTAATCAGCATTATAATGATAGACCATGGAAATTTATGCTGACCTTGATTTATCATTGTGCTTCGATTCGCATAAATTATTTGTATATTTTGTTGTTCTTGGGTTTTCTATTTTTTTTTTTTTTTTTCTTTTTCACTTTCTTTCTTTTTAGAAATGGCGTTAAGTACAATTTTTGTATACTTTTCGTTCATTTGTTGGTTACAAGAAAAAAAAAAAACATATAATAATTTATGCAAAAAAGAAAATTATTCAAATTCAGAATACATTTAAATATATATATTTATATGCATATATTCTATAAAATTTTTACAGAAATTTTCACGCAATGCTCAATCTATCGTTTTTTTTCTTTTTTTTTCATTTTTTTTTTTCTTTTTTTCTTTTTTGTCAATAATTGATGTGTACACTTTTGGCGGCTAATTGTTAGTTGGAAATTTTGCTTGAAATAAATGATATCATGAATGTTTGTCAGTCAAATCCACCCAACGGGCTTCGAAAAATTTCCTTAATGAATGGCCAGCTTTGCCAACTGGTGAATCGTCCTCGTTGAACATTTCACAATTATCAAAAATTAAACGGACATCAGTGATAAAGTCGTCACGTGATTTGTAACTATATAATTAATGGGAAAAATCATTAATAAACATTTGAATATAATTTAAATTTAAATGTTTTGTGCAATTGAACATTTTTATACTAAAAAATTAAAAAGAAAACATTGAAAAAAATAATCGGCAAAAAAAAAAATTACTTACTGTAAATCGTGAATTCGCTTTTTGATTGTTGACAAATCCATGGGATGTTTAATGATTTTTTTATAAGTTGGAAATTGTTTTGTATTGACAGGTAATAGGAATGGCCATGATTCTTCGTGTAACTTTAAATTGAATAATTAAGAAAAAGCATGAATTTGTTGAACATTTTACATAAACAACTTTTGGAAAAAAAAAATTAAAAATTAAAAATTATTCACTTACTTCCATTTCTTCTAACATTGTTTTACACGATGCCAGCTCTTTCATGAGCTTTTTTGCAGCGCTACGCTCTTTCTTATCTTTGTGATGCTTTTCTTTGCCGTCATTTGAGCGAACTGCGGATTCGTTGAAATTTTTCTGTTTAAATTGTTGATGTTATACGAATTAATATCAATTTCAATCGAAATACATAAAAAAAAAATTGATTTAAATTGATTGGATTTTTTTTTTCTCTCTCTCTCTCTCTCACAAAAATGGCAAATTTCAATAAAAAATATACCTCTGAATCGATTGCATCGCTTTCCGAACTAATATTGGTCGATTGATGTTCCCATGACGGAGATTTATCTCGTCCGGGTGATGGTGTACGGGGTGGTCGTAGTTCGCAATGATTTTGATCATTTGAATCAATGCTTGGTGCCGGCGTGGATGTACGATCCGGCGATGCAATTTGTGATGAATCTTGTGCTTGTAAATCATTCATGGAATGATCAAAGACGCTATTTTCAGTGCTATTCATTGTTTCAGATTGATTTTCGTCGAATGAGGTGGAAGCTGCTGCTGAACTTTTTGGACTAGAATCGATTATCGTAGTAGAATATCAATCAAGATTCGTATTGGTTTTGTGTTTTTTTTTTGTTTTTGTTTTGTGTATTGTTTTGATTTGTTTATTTTTGTGTGTGTTTTTTTTTTATTTTTTTTTTTTTTATTATTTTTTTGGTTATTTTTGGTTTTAAATTTCGGCCAGATTTCGGTCACTTATTCGAGATACATACCTCGATTGCGTGGTTTCATTTGTTTTCGATGTGGCAGCAGGTACATTTGAATTATGCAGTGATTGATCAATGGAATTTGTTTCAGATGCGCTATTCGAATTTGAGTTTTCTCGATGCGCTTCATTCGATTTTTTGTCTTTTTTTGATTCCTTTGGCTCTTTTGTTTCTTTACCATCTTTATTATCCTTGTCTTTGGAGTCCTTTTCCTTTGCTTTTTTCGATGGTCCACGACGTTTTGGTGGCGGTGCTTTTGATGCACAACCATGGCAATACCATTTACCACGTGGCACTTTGATTAATGGCGGTATATAACAATCATGATGATAGGCTCTCGGGCATAGTTCACAATAAACCATTTTACCAACGGGTTGCGGACGATGACCACCACATACAATACATTTTCGTTCATTTGTTGCTTTATTTACACATTCATAGCAATACCTATTAAAGTAGCAATTATTTAAACAAATTCATCCATTTCAATGCATATATATCCAAGGTTGATTGATTTAATGGTGCAATTGATTATAGTTGCAACAATTTTTTAATATCACATTTGGGTGTAATTCACATGTAGTCCAATCAAATGATGTTTTTGAAAGACAATTGAAAAGAAGAAAAAAAAAATTCACATTAATATATATTACATAATATGTATTGAATATGTGTGATAATAATTGCTAATTGTATTTTATTGAGAATTAATCCAAGAGGTGAACGTGATAATAGTTTCACTAATTCGTGCTATGAAAGGAGTGGAAGGGGGGAGGGAGGGTGGAGGTTAATCTAACTAAAACTGTTTGTCACAATTTGGGAAAATACTAATTAGAAAAAGGAAAGGAGGATCAATTAAAAGTGATTCAAAATTTTTAGCTTTTATATCTCAAATATGGTAACCAGCCAAAAATTCTGTACTTAAAATTAAAATATCATTTAATAAAAATAGAGGAAAAAATCATACCAATCGCCATCCGGAATGTTGACCATTTTTGGTTTAAAACAGTATGTGTGATAGCCTTTGTCGCATCCGTCACATAGCAATAGTTTATCTTCATTTTCGCCTGACGAACAAAACTGGCAATTCTGTAAGTAACGTTCTGTTTGATTAGACCCATTCATATTGGCCTAATATACCGATCACAAATTGTTCAGTTTCATTTTTTGTTTGTTTGTGTTTGTTTTTGTTTAGATTTGTTTTTTGTTTTTTTTTTTTTTGTTTGGTTTTGTTTTGTTTGTTTGTTTGTTTTTGGAAGAAGTTAACAAAATTATATACACATAAAGAAGGAAAGAAAAAAACGAACGTGTTAGTAATCAAAAAAAGTAAATAAAATTAGTATTTAAAATTTAAAAAGTAATTTTTTTTTCTGTTTGTTTGTTTTTTGTCCCCAAAAAGGATAAAAAATTGTGTCTCTGTGTGTGTTTTCATTTTTTTTTTTTTTTTTTTTTTTTTCAAACATTTTTTTCCAACTAAATTTTACATAAGACAAACAAGAACTACGCAAATTAGACGATTAAAATGAAATTGCGTTTGAATTGTGATGGTATTTTCTTCATTTTCTGTTTGTTTATGATTTGATGTTAAATGAATAAATTATTAAATTTGAATGAATAAAGCGAAAAAGGACACTTACGGCTTTCATAATACTTTTGTCCCATGCCACACATGATTCCAATACATAAAGTGCCATTGCCAATTGTGCGGCTGTATGCGAACGAGAAACAGCTTCACGCCATGCATTCAAACCTACAAAAGCCGAAGCAAATGAAGTGAAATTTCAAAATCAATATATTTATATGTGTATATGTTTGAAAAGTGGAAAATGAAATTAAAAAATGTCAATTACCTTTTGGTAAAACTTCTCGTTCAGGTGTTGTCGCAACTGAACCGGAACTTGAATTTTGATCATCATTGTTATTTTGTACATTGCTGCTGCTCGAACTGATGACCGTTGTTGTGGTGCCAGTTGTTTGAATTGTTGTTGTAATTTCACGTGTACTTGATAATGTAACGCTTTGTGTTGTAATTGCCGCAATATTTGCATCGGCTGTACTTGTTCCAAGTGGTGGTTTTAAATATCGTCGTTCAATAGCTGCTTCAAGACTTAAAATACGATCACGAATCATTGTAATGCCAGTGATGAGATCAAGTTCATTTTCTGATTCTGGATCACGTGCCGGTGCTGTCCATCCTTTTACTTGCATCGATGCGCCGGCAATTTTATCTTCCAACGACTCGACTTGATCGAGTAGTGCAAGCTCAACACGACGTGCAATTTGTGGATTCCATGCATTCATTGGTTCTGGATCAATGTATCCTTTTACAGGTGGTGGTGATCGTAAATTAGCCACATGGCACGGTGTTGATAAATCAATATTTTCCGTTAATGCTTGTAATAAATTAATACGCAATTCACGTTCACGTACACCTTTCACATGTAAACATTGAATCACATCATTTAACATATCTAAATCGTTAATTTTCCACCAACCGTGACACAATTCTTTTGTCACATAATTTGATTCAAGACGCTTTGGAAAACCATTTATTTTGACTTCTTCGAGCATTTTTTGTTCATCGGGTGTCATTTGCAATGGACATGTGTTATCACATTGGACGAATGCGCTTAAATTGGCAAATGATGTATTTAAAAATGATGGCAATTGAAATGGTTGAGTTTCCGGTTCCATTTTCATAAGTTCAATACATTTCTTATCATCATCTTCAGTATCATCAATTGGTTCCGTTTCCATTGGTTCATTTTTTAATGGTATCGTATACTGTGAAGAAGAATTATTAACCGTTAAATGGAATTTTTCCAGAAAAATAAAAATTTAAATATTTACAAAAAATATGGGGGGAAAATGCCATTAAATATAAAAGATTTCCTCACCTGGCCACTCATCACTTTTTCTATTAATTTATCATCAATACCAGACTGTGTAAGCACTGAATCTCGATTAATTTGTAAATTAGTTGAATTTTCAACGGGCACATGAAAATAATATGCATTATTTCCAATATCCCATCGATTGCCCTGGCATGACAAAATCATTTCGCATGTTATATTCGAATATTCAGCTTGCGCTGATAATGGGATGGTCGTTTCAATTGAACTCAATTGAATTTCACGATTTGCAATTGAAAACCATTTTTCAAGTATTTCCGGTTCTTCACGTTTCATCATTTCTTCATCGATATATTCATTTTTGATTTCCATTTTGATTTGAGCGATGCCATCAATTGGCTCGGTTTTGATTTGTTGTGCATCGATCGTATTATTTATGATTAAATTATCATCACCGGGATTACTATCATTTGCATCGAGATCAATGATTGGAATAATTGGTTTTTGTTCGGTAATATCGATGGTGGCAGCGGCGGCGGTTGCGGCAGCTGCGGTAGCGGCAGCGGCAGCAGCAGCAGTAACATTGATAGCACTTCCATTTTCCACATTTGGTATTGTATCACAGTCTACTTTGTGCGTATTATTTGCATTTTCGATTTCATTATCGCCATCAAGATCATCGCTGTGATTATTTAGCTGTGTTGTTCCCGTTGTTGTTGATATGTCAGTGCCGATGGTTTTATCAATTTCATTTGCTTTTTGCACAAGAATTGCTTTTGGTATGGAATCTTCGATGTCTAACATATCAGAACCCTCCTTAGTCGTTGCATCCAATTTTGTTGTTGGACTTTCATTTTCGGTACAATTTTCGATTGCATCACTTTCAATTTTTGGTTCGCAACCATTATCTGTTGCCTTTGGATTGCTGTCCAAATTCATTGGTTGCACTTCATTTTCAGCGATTTTCATTTCTGATACATCATCAGTTGTCGTTTCATTGAAATCTTTTGTTGTATCATTTTCAACTTTTGTTTCAATATCAACGCATTTTGGTGCTGGCATTGATTCCGGTTCTTCTGATAGCGATAATTTTCTCTTTTTGCCGCGCTTTTTATTTTCAGCTTCGTTTGCATTTAATTTTTGTTTGGCCATTTCGTTTCGATACAATTCCTCCAATTTGCCCATGTATTTGAGTAATTCAGGTTGTGCTGATTCAAGTGCTTCAACAAATACACCGCCGGCTCTTGGTAAATGCCAATATCGTCGCCAAAATCGATCTTGACCATAGCATGTGGCACGCAATGAATTACTGCTTTGTTCAATGAGTGATTTATTTTGATTTGCCGATTTTAAGATTTTTTCCAATTTCTTGTGCACTTCATCGGCGGTCATACGTGAATCTTCGTCCTCTTCTAAAATTGTGCCTTCACTTTCGATATCGCTAATTTCCTCATCTAAATTTCCACCATCGGTGGTTGATCCATCAGCTGTAACATCACGACTATTGATTTTCTTATTCAATAAATTGCTAATATCGGGCGTCGTTGCACCATTATTTAACATTCGACTTGTATCAGCACTTGGTGTTGTTATTGTTGTAGTTGTTGCGATTGTTGTTGTTGGTGGTGTTGTTGTTATTGTATCAATTTTTGTTACTGTTTTTGTCGTTGAATCATCCATTTTAGCTTTTGTATCAGTTGCATCATCACCGCTGGTGGTTTTTGTATTCATGGCAACATCGGTACTTTGCATTGAATCATCTTTATGATTATTCAATTCGGATACATCCGTTAAATTATCCACACTTGATGCATTCGTCAAATTTGATGGTGTTTTTATAAGACTTGTATCAATTTTATCACCAGATTCATTGTTATTGTCGGTATTTGGTGTTTTTGCATTTGTATCGCAATCACCATCGGTATTTTGTTCGGTATTTGATGTATTTGATATATTCGATATATTCGATACATTCGATATATTTGATGTATTTGATGTTAATTGTGCGGCAGCCGCAACAGCTGCTTGCGCTTGTGCCAATTGCTGTGCCTGAATTTGTTTGGCAATTTGTTGTTGTTTTTCAAATTGTTCCATTCGCACTTTGCGTGCATGCAAATGCTTATATTTTCGTACACGATTTTCTATAGCATAACGATCACGTTTGTGTTGTGCCACCGATTCTAAACTTGTTTCAATTTGCCGTACAACCGCTTTATTCATTAATAAATCATTGCATAAATGTGCTAGAATTTCTGTTTTTACCGTTGGATTTAATGATACAAATGGTTTATCTTTTAAACATTCCGATAATTTCCATGTTTGATTTTGTTGCAATGCTTCATAATATGCTTGATTTTTGCCCGATGTAAGCATTTGCTCTGAATCAAGTTGATGATGATCGGCAATACGACGTTCACGTTCACGATCCAATGTAATACCATTTAATGTTCGCACTTCACCGGTTGCAACCGCATACAAATAAATTCGCAAAATTTCCGAAATATTGGAATTTGTTATGTCGGCCGTTCGAAGTGATTGACCCAATAATGTTGTATGTCGTACGGGATTTGGAACACCTGGATCTTCAATTGCACATACCAATAAATGTGAAATGATTGACAGCAATTCTTCTTCGGCCTCGAGCGCATCTTCACTTGTCAATGCCTGATGCAAACTTTGTAAAGAAGGCAATGATTCCATATCTGCAAATTAAAAGACAACAATTTTCAATTTATTTATTTGTTTTTTCTTCCAATTTATTTAGAGATTATGGAGAGATAGAGAGAGAGAGAGAGTGAGTGAGAGAGAGAAAAAAACGTACCAAATCCAAGTGTTTCGCCAAAGTTATGCAAAAATTCAAAGACCATGAGTAGATCAGCCAATGCTTTTCCGGTTAATTTCAATCCTGGCAATCGTTCCAATACAGGGAATTCTTTTTGATTGATAATTTCTGAATCTTCTTGAGGTTTTCTCATTTCAGCTAAAATTTCTGCATCACGTTTTCGTGCCGATAATTTTCGATCACGAATGATAAGCTTATCAAGGACCATCTATGGATTCAAAATAGTTCACGAAATTAGTTAATATCAATTTTCGAACGAATTTCACCGAAAAACAAAACAAAATCATTTGAAAATGAAAAAAAGTGTAATTACCTGATGTTTCTTCTTTTCACGTTCTTCAAACTGTCGTCGGGTGTCCAATTGTTGAATAAGTGTAAGATGTTGACGTCTGCGTTCTCGCTCCTAAAGCAAGAGATTTACGGAGAAAAGTTAGAAAAAAAAAAAAATTGAAACATGAAAAATGAATGAAAATAATAAAATAGGTCCGAATGAATGGCACCGGAATTCATACCATTTCAACTTTGTACATCAATTCCTTTTGCTTGGCAAGTTCCTGTAAATAAATGCATTTTTGTTTGTCAGTTAACGAACGAAAGGTTGCCAATTTTCAATTAAAAATAAAATAAAATGAATGAAACGTAAATAAAAAAAAAAAACGAAAATGGGAAAAATTAACCGGGAAAAATAACATAGGAAGTATCATTAAGATTGCATCTAAATCATATGGATGTGGGTAATTAAGAAAAAAAAATTCTACACGCGTTCAACGTAAAATATAAATATTTTTTTTTTTTTTTTTTTGTTTTTTGTTTTTTGTTTTTTGTTTTTTGTTCTCAATATACAGAAATGCATTCTATTGTATTTTCTACACAACAGAAAATGAAACAATAACATAAATTCATAACTAATGCGACACACAAACAAAAGCTATTAACGCAATGCTATTTTTATGAACCTGTTCTTTAGCAAGGATCGCTTCTTGTCTCTTTCTTTCTTTTTCCTATAAATTCCAAGAAAATGATGCGATGCAATGCCATGAAAATATGAAATATCATTTGAATATGTGTTTTTTATTTTTTTCTTCATTTTTATTAGATTTAAATTAAAATGATTGAACGAACAAACAAGAATAAAATATCAAGTTAAATATGTTTTGTTTTATGGTTCTTGTGTTGTTGTTGTTATAGGAAGAAAATTATCATTTTATTTGCAAATGAATTATTAGAAAAAGTTAAATCATTTTCGAGTCAATAACATGTTTTATTTATTTTATTCGATATGAAAAGTCATGAAAGCGTACCTGTTGTTTCCGTAAAATTTCTTCCTGTTTTGCTTTTTCCAATTCTTCTTGTTTCTTTCGTCGAGCCTGTCAAAAAAACAAAAAAACGAATTTACAAATATAAGTTGAATTTTGTATGTTATTTTTTTCAGGTTTTTCTTCGTTTTTTTTTTTTTTTTTTTTTCTGAAATATTTTCTTATCATAAAATGGTTTGCTCCTTTTTTTGTGACATTATGACATTTTTAACTCAATAAAAATTACCTCAGCTGCTTGTTGATTACGTAGTTCACGTTCTTTTCGTTGTGCTTCAAGTCGTTCATTCTTTTCGATTTCACGTGCATGTCGTGCTTTCTCTTTGCTCTTTGCCAATTCTTCTTTGGCCAATTTTTTTGCTTCACGAATGGCTTGCTGTTGTCTTGCAATTTCAATACGTTGTTCGACATTTAATGTTTGTCGCGTAAACATTTTCAATTCTTCAAGACGTTTTGCAACTTCTGTATCAGTCATACGAATATATTCACCATCGGTTGCATATGGTGCTGGTGCCGGTTGAAGAAATGCACCAACAATTGCTTTAGCCGAAAAACTAAAGTTATCACGTGTCAATTTCGATTGGGTTTGTTCAAGAATCTGTAAAAAATAATAGAAAAAAAAAAGAAAAATGTAATGAAATTTCGTTTCATTTCAATGCATTCATAAAAAAACAAAACAGAAAAAAAAGCATTCCATTCATGTAAATCATTTCATTATCATTACTTTTCATGCTAAGTTATGTTCCTCATAATCTCTCATTCAACTTTTACACATTCTTTTTCCTAAAGAATGTGTAAAAGTTTAATGAGAAATTGAAAAAAAGAAACATTTTTCATAAAAAAGTTTTTGTTTTAAAGTTTTACAAATCAAATTACCGTTTGAATTTGGCCAATATGTTTAAGTTTAGTGGTATTTCCGGGCGCATAATAAAATACATCACCCCGAATTTGGCCATTTTTTGTGAGTCCACGAATAATTGTTTCACGTTTCCAACCTTTGTCCAATGGAATACGCAAATCACTAAGATTTGTCGTTGGCTCTTCGCTATCCGAATCTGATAAGCCACTTGTATCAGCTATACTTTCGGAATCTGTTGACACATCCATTGCTAAATTGGCTTCAGCTATCGCCTGTCGAATTTTTTCCTAACATTCAAAGTAAAAACACATTCATTTAGTATATATTTTACTTGATATTCCTTTTTAATTAGACAGATGAAAAGAAAAAAAAAAAAAAAAAAAGAAAAACTCTCACCAAATCAGCTCCTTGGCTAAGTAGCTGTTGTGTTGATAACATTGGTTTTAGGCCAACAGCTCGGCTTTGTGCTAATAATGAGGCTACCGTATTTTTCTTCGGCTTTGAAACACCTCTTCCCAAATTTCTTGGTCGGCTTTCTTTGTAATTCACTGAAAGAAAGAAGTGAGAAAGCGAAAGAAAAAAAAAAAAAAAAAAAAAAACGTGCGCACAAACAAACAGCAAGAATAATAGTTAGTATTTAGTTTTGCATGTATGTAATTTCAATTTTGATGATTTGAAAATGTTCATATTTTTAAATTCCAATAAAAATTGGAAGAGATTGTGATACATTTTAATTATGATTTTAGAAATATAATATAAAATTGACCAAACTATATTACTCACGCATTCTATCGTTTCCACCGCCCGAGCCAAGTGCCGCTGTGATTGAGCTTAAACTTTGTAAGCTGTTACCGGTATTCGATGTGGATAAGTCGGCCGTTTTCGATGATGAATCGGATGATGATTTCATACAAAGATTGAGCGGTGCGTCACCTTCATCAGTGCTTGACGCATTCGATACTTTGCTACTGAAATTAACACCAGCCCATTCATTCGATTCGGCCGACGAGTCTTTTGATGTCCCTGATTTTGATAAATTATATGCACCATTCGATGTAATTGTTGGAGGCAATTTGATCACTTCAACGCGATCGTTATTTTGATGCGATTGTTGCTGTTGCTGAAAATCCAATAAAAAAATTAATCAGTATTGAGATTTTGAATGGAAAAAAAGGAGAAAAAAAAAAAGAAAAAAAGAAAAAACACGTTTCTCAATATCCAAGTAAATACCTGTTGTTGTTGCAATTGCTGTCGAACAACAGCATTGTTTAAACTCGCAACATATTCGGCCTCAAGGCAAGCCCGTTTAGCTGGGCTCACGCCCATGTTTGACAATCCTTGTAATGTTGCTAAAAGTGGATTTGGATCAAGCGATATTGTCTTCTTTCTACCACGATTGGTTGTACCTGGATTTTTTGGACCAACAATTGACGATGTATACTTAATAATTTCCGTATCTGGTGGTAAGCGAACTCCAAGCAATGATGATGGGTCACTGAATATTTTCAAAAGTTGGAAACGATAAAACAAACACAATTAATTGATGTTAAAATTTTAAATGATGATTTTAAAATATGGAATTGGGCCAATTTCAATGAACAAAATATAAATAAATAAAACAAAATAAATCAAAAATTGAAATATGATGATTTGTGATGGACATAAATAAATTGTATATACGAAAGAGATGAAGAGCACTTACGTTCCTTCAAGTGCAGCACTATTGTGCGGATTGCGAATCAAATTGATTGAAAAGAGAGAAAGAGAGAGAGACAAAGAGACAAAAAGAGAAAGACAGACAGAGAAAAATACACAAAGAGAGAAAGAGAGAAAGAGAGAGAGAGAGAGAGAGAGAGAGAGAGAAAGATAGAATATTGGTTGGTCGATATTTTATAGCATTTAGATAATAATTTGAAATTTGATAAGCTACCTTAGAATTCCAGATGGCATGTAATCTTTTCCTTTTGACGATGAACCGGACGGTGATGAATTTACGCCGCTTGCTGCAAAAATGCCAAAAATAAAAATCAAATTAATTTCAAATGATTTGCGCATTTTCTAGCCATAAATTGTAAATAAATTAAACTGTTAGCACTGTGTATCAATATAGTATTTACTACTGTACTTACTTGCGGCTAACGCATTTATAGCTGCTTGCATACTTTGCGGTGAACTCAATGAGCTTAAACTACCAAACTGTGACAATGAATTGAGAGCATTAAGAGTTGCGGCTGTTGCGGCACTATTACTATTGCTGCTATTATTGTTTGATCGTGATGATTCTTTGGATAAACTAGAATGATGTGGCAATGATGTGGTGGATGATGTGGAATGGTTTGGCATTGATGTACCACCAAAACCAAGTGGAAAACCGGATGCGGCTGTCGATGATGAAGCTGAATGCTTACTATTTGTTTGACTTGATTTTTTTGACGATGATGATGAAGATGACAAATTGTGTGATCTACAATTGAAATAAGAAAAAATAGAGAGAGAGAGAGAGAGAGAGAGAGAGAGAGAGAGGCATTCATTACTGAGTGAAATGAAGGAAAAAAAATTCAATCAAAGTCTTGAACTTACCCCAAACCACCAGCCGCAACGGCTGCCGCTTGCATTGCCAATAATTCCTTATGTAAAGCGGCTGAATTATACTGATTCGATGAAGATTTGTACGATGACGACTACAAATAACAAAAGTTCCTTGTTAATATTTGTACATTTTGAGAATAAAAAAAAAATAAAAAAAACTTGAAAGAAAAAAATCGATAGTTTTTCTCTTTCATTTTATTTATTGCCAAATTTACCTTATAGGATGATGATGGTGATGATGAGGTGCCGGCATTTAAATTTAAATTCATACCACCACTACTGCTGTTATTGTGTGAGCTGCTATTGTGACCGCTGCTATTGTTGTTATTATTCGATTTCTTTTCTTTGCGACCTTTACCTTTTGAATCGCCATTATTTTGCCGTGAATTTGTTGATGATGATGAAGTGGCATTATTTGCAGCTGCTCCCATACCGGCCAATCCACCGGGAAATGCAGCCGCTAAATCAGCTGGATGTGGAAATGCTGATAATCCAGATGCCTGAAGTCGACTAAAATAGTCTTGTGCAGCCAATTGTGCCATTGACCACCAACCTAAATTATCGCAATGAAAGTGTACAATTATTATAGTTTTTTTCTTTTTTTTGTTTTTTGTTTTTGTTTTTCATTCTCAACCATTTTGCATGAGTAAGCTTGGTGAATTAAAAATGAAAATTACTCACTTGCAGGATGCAAACCAGCTAAACTGGCTGCTTGTGATGCAGCCGCATTCATTGTTGCGTTTTGTTGTTGCTGTTGTGCCTGTTATTTTTTAAATAGATTTAATACAATATTAATGAAATACACTTTAATCAAATTGAAATCATTTTGTGAATGCTTTCAACTTTACTCTCCTTCGCTCTCTCTCTCTCTCTCTCTCTCTCTCTCTCTCTCTGTCGCTCTCTATAGCTGGAGAATAAAATTGATGTGCACTTTTTACCTGTTGTTGCTGCTGTTGTTGATGCCCCATTGCGAATCTGTCGTTTGCGTTTGTAGCTCCAGTTGGTAGCATACCAAGGCCAGCTCCAAACGGTGTACCAAACAACTGATTTGCGGTAGATGCCGAGGGATCGCGACCCCAATACGCTAAACAATGACAAAAACAAAAACAAAAAAAAAAAAACAGACAAACAAATAAAACTTTATGGAAAATGTCGTACAATCAAAATAATTGCGAATGATTATCAGCTTGAAAATTGTTCAATTGCATAAAACCTAACACATTTTCATTCTCCATAAATGATATCATTTACCAATTCGTTGGATTATATTGTTTTCACATTGGAAATTATGCATTTTTCAAATGGAGAAATAAAAACAAAATCAAAATACGCTCGTCTCTTATATATATCTATATATATGAGTGTGTGTGTGTGTGTGTATGGAGTGCAATTGTGTAATTTTACGTTCAATAGTATCGTGAATATCTCAAACACACACACACACACAAACATAAATATCAAGATAGAGATTGAGCGCGCACATTTCGTAATTTATTTATATTATTTGCCAAAGTTAAAATCATGACAATTTGATGTGGTATTTTTTATTTTATGTGGTAATAATATATAAAGTGCAAATGCAACAAATGACTTACCAAATAATGAAGCAGCATTTAATAATGAACTTGGGTCGTTTACATCGATCGTTGGCTGTCGGCTACTGTTACTGCTACTTTTATGTTTACTACTGCCGCCACCACTTCCATTCTCCTTATCCATGATCGGATCGATGTATGTGAATGTGGTATAATGGTGATTGGTGGTAGAATGGTTTCCACTACCGATTTGATTTTATTTTATTCTATTGCTGCTTGTTCTTCTTCTTAATCTTTTCTTTGTTTGTTCTTTTTTTCTTTAACTTATTTAATTCTAAGTTTTGAGTGTGTGTGTGTGTGTGTGCACGCCGCGCACACACCAGATTAACTTTGCGCTATACAAGCACTTGCAATTTGATTTGTATCTATCCCGTTATAATTGAATTAATAGAATTACGATTTGTGAAATAAAATAACAAACACCATTTGTCTATATTATTCTTCACTTTTTATTCTTTTTTCTTTTTGCTTTTTGTTTATGTTTGTTGTTGCTTCGATTATTTCGATGTTAAAAATTATAATCACAAGTTTCGTGTGTGATTTACACGTATATAATATTTTCCAGTGTTTAACTCGCCATTTTTTTCCATATTTTCATTTCACATGCAAACATAAACATTCTTCGTTTTTGTTTCCACCTCTCCTACTTCGTATTTATTTATTCTTTTCCTTTTTTTCTCTCTCTCTCTCTCTCTCTCTTTCTTTTTTATTTCGGTTTCACTATATTTCTGCAACAAATCACATGAATTGATTCATTTTAAATTCCACTTTTATGTTGAGAATATCATCATATCATTTAATAGTCTGTAAAGATCATGGCTTCGAAATTTTTATGTGATCGAAGCGAAAGCAATTTTTGTGCCTTTTATTTGCTTTCTCACTCTTTCACTCCTTTTTTTTTGTTTTTGTTTTGCTTCTTTTTTGTTATTGCATTTAAGTACGTTGTCATAAATACTCTATTCACGAAATACTCCAAATTTAACAAGAATTCTTCGCTGCAGATACGTTCTGAGGGTTCTGTAATTAAAATGAAAAGAAAAGCAAAACATTAATTTTAAATCATAGTATTTGTTAAGTAAAAAATCTTCTAATTTATATATATATATATATTTGTTCGTCTTTTCGTATGGAGGGATGCAAGTTATTTGTGTGTGTGTGTGTGTGTGTGTGTGTGTGTGTGTGTGTGTGTGTGTTAATATTCTAAATACGCCGTCCTGTTTTTTTTTTTTTTGATTTCTTTTTGCTATTGCCGGAATAGCAGAAGATTTCAATCACAATGATGAAAGCCAAACAAAATATGTGTTCATATAGATTTTTGTAGAGGAAATGATATGTAGTTGTACATTCGGTCTTGTGTGATTGAAGTCACAGTGTTTTATTTTTCTTTTTTTTTTTTTTTTTTTGTTTCATTCCATTCGTTCTTCATCTTTTTCGAATAGTAACATTACATCAAGCACTTCTTCTCCACTCTTTCAACGTATTCGCATAAATTTTCGTTGACGATTCATATGCCCAAATGATCATAGGCATTGAAGGTATACACATGTGTGTTCTGTGCTGTGTACTCGCACCGCACTCCGCATTCCAATTTTCAATATAAATTTTTCTGTGTATAATTGTGTACATAGAATTCAACCATATATTAATACATTGGCACAGACACAGGCACACAATTTATCTCGCCATCTCTTTTGCCATTTTTTTCATTTTCGTTTTCTTTTTTCTTTTTTCTTTTTTCTATTTCTCTCTCTCTCTCTCTCTCTCTCACTCTCTCTCTCTCTCTCTCTCTCTCTCTCTCTCTCTCTTTCTATTTCTTTCTCTCTCTCTGTGTGTGTGTCGTCTTCAACTTTTTTCAATCCCTTGCTCGTTCACTCATATCAAGATAAATATATTTTATATTTTGTTTTATCTTCACACGTATTTAGCATTTACAAGCGAATAAGACTGTCCGTACACTGACCCGTTCCATTCTGCGGCGCAACAGCAATCTGAATTCGCAAAGGCGATTTTCATTCTAAATCGATTGTGTGTCCATTTGCAAAAGAGATCTTTTTTTTTTTTTTGCTCTTCTCTCTGTCTCTCTGTCTAGCTCTTTCTCTCTTTTTCTCCTATGCACACAATTCAGTTGTGTGTGAAAAACACATCAACGAAATGCGCTAACAAAAGACGACGTGCACTCGACTGACTGTAAAGAGTAAGTCGACGAAAGAAAAAGGTTACGGGAAAGTAAAGTAAAAAAAAAGAACCAACAACAGCAAAACTGAGTAACACCAGAATATGAGCGAGAAGAAAACAAAAACAACAACAACAACAACAGCAACAAAAGAATAATAACCGATGGCAAAATGAAGAAGCGAATAAAAGCAAAAAAAAAAAAAAAAAAAAACGAAAAAAAACCCAGCAAAATATTGTGTACAAAGAAGCGCATAATCGTTAGATGCATTGGCATTTGTGAGTGAGAGAGCATGTTTTTATGCGTATTAAGTTTAAATGTTCAAACGAAACGATCGCGCGCTCTTCTTTTATTGCATTATATGTATCTATTTCAGTTTTGATGCGGCTCTTTTCCTTCATCGTCATCATCATAATTTGCTGGTGATGTGCTGGCTGATATTGATGTAGCCGTTTTTATTGTTTATATATTCATATTAACATTGTTGTTGTTGTTATTTGTTGCATTATGTTGGGCTTCATTTGAGCCTTCGTTGTCTTGTTACTCAATTTTTTTTACATTTATTCTCATTTTCGTTTTTGATTCGTTTTATTTTTTTTATTTTTTTTTTTTTTCGCTTTGCTTTTTTGAGGTATGCTCAATTATGTACAGTAATTGCGTGCATATTTTCTGCATTTGCAATCAAAACAAGATCAGATGACACAAGATGCAAATGGTAAATTTAAATAGAAAAAAATAAATGCGACTAATGCCCACTAATATTTGTTCAAATACATTCATGCAAAAAGCCATTCGCAATTCATATAATTTTTATGTTTTTATATTCGTTCATTTATTCATTCGTTTCTCCCTTTATTCGTCATTAACAAGTTGCTTGATTTGTTTATGAAGTCAGATACATTTAATAATCTACATGAAAAATGGAATTGGATTAACAAAGAGAAATTCTAGGCAATTGTTTTTGGGCACCCCAATGTGCTTGAAATATTTTATGAATTAATGTAATGTGCGTGTTTTTTTTTTCTTTCATTCTTCTTTCGTTCACAAAAATTCGACATGAACTTGACTAAAATGAATGAAACAAATTTGGTGTTTGTTTAGAATGTTTCAACCACTTTTTAAACTATTTAATATGAGAAAATTCTGATGAATTTTGACAAAAGGAATTTCATTCTGAGAGGAAGCAATTGAGAGGGATTGATAGATAGAAAGAAAGATTGAGAGAGAGAGAGAGAAAGAGAAAGCAAATTTGAGAAATAGAACAGGAATATGAGCTAAGAAGAAGAGAGAAAAATGGAAATGGAGAGGAAAAGAAAATGAAAAGGACAAAATACTTCGAAAAACTTGTCAATTAAATCACGAGAAAAGGTAAAGCAATATGAATGCACCTTTTTGCACCATCTACTACGAATTTCCTCATTCATTCTGTAGTTGCTATTTTATTTTTTCTCTCTCTCTCTCTCTGTGTGTGTATGTATGTCCTGGGTGGTGTGTATGACGGTTGGGAGGAGCAGACTTTATTCAGTGTTTCGCTAGTTCGTTTTTTTTTTTTTTTTTTTTTTTGCTTTTTTGCTCATTTTCTCTATATTCTTCATCACATTTTTCACAAGGTTCAAAGCGTTTTTCTGTAACAACTTTTTTGGTTTTTGTTCTCGTTTTTGTGCCATAGAGTTGTTGTTTTTGTGCGAATGAAAATGGAATAAAATCAACGGCAAATTGAGACAAAACGAGAGAATGTTGTTCAATTTTTCGTTCAACTCGAAATTATGTTTTTGGTATGCGGTGGTCTTCCTTGTACTAAACTCTATGCAAACACCGTCACCAAAACTGTTCCACTGTTTTGTTGGGTTTTTTTTCTTCTTCTTTTTTTTTTTTTTGTTGAAAATAGCGTTGACTAACAAACGACGAAAAGATACATATGTAACAGCAACAGAAATGCCAACAAATATTCTCTTGAATGTATACGCTTTTGAGTTATTAATATAGAAATTTATTTGGTTCGCCGAACGAAGGACGGTCCGATGCAAAGGAAAAGATATAAAACACCAAGCACCATAATGGTGGGTACACATGAGATGTGAACCAACAACGAAAAAATTGAAAAAAAAAAACCAAAAAAAAAAAAAAAAAAATGAAAAACAAAAATGAAATGCAGCAAGGCTCATTCACTACATATCCACATGGATTTCTATGCGATTTTATTTGACTTTTGGTTATGATGTAGCAGCAACGGCAGCAAATGACGTTACATGAATCTTCTCCATATATGCACGAATTAGTATGTGTATTTATCACACGAAACTAAAGAAGAAAAAGAAGAAGGGAAAGAGAAAAAGAGAGAAAAAAAGAGAAAAAAAAGAACGAAGCACACACACACACACACAGCATAGAATGGAAGAATTAATGATTGTAAGCAGCACATCTTGCATGACATTCTCTCTCTACCTTTTCTCATATTGCCCATCACGATGAGAATTAAATGAAATGAACGAGATGCAAACGTAAAAAAAAAAATTAAATGAAACGATGCACAAGAAAGAGATAAAGAGAAATAAAGATAAAGAGAGAAAGAGAGAGAGAGAGAGAGAGAGAGAGAGAGGAGAGAAAGAGCCAGAGAGAAGCAGCGAAGGAAAGAGAAATGGATAAAATCCAAGCTCAACTAAAAACAAAACAGAAGAGAGCAATAAAAAGCGAAGAATTAAAATCATCAACAGAGAGACTGATGAACAAGGGCATTTTATCGTTTGATGTTCTGGTGCATTCATAGAGTACGTACTGATGTGGATAATAGTGAGCGTTCACTAAGTTCAAGCGGCGAATGTAGAAAAAAAAAAATTTCAGCATTGAAGCGAATAAGAATAAGAAATGAACGAAAAAATAAGCGTAGAATTGCAAGGAGAGTGCATCATAAAATAGAGAGCGAAAGAGCGAAAAAGATAGAAAAGAAGTGATAGAGAGAGAGAGAGAGAACGAGGACGGAGATAGTGAAATAAACGCATACGAAAAATATGTCCATGCAATGTGTATATCATTTGCTGCATATAGACTCACATAACACCACCGAAAGCACATATAAACAGTTTAAATGCGCGCGAATGGTTCGGGGCAAAAGGATATTGCTATGTGCGTTGATTTCATTCTTTCTTTCCGCCGTCGTCGTCGTCGTCGTCGTTATCGTCGTTGTTGTCGTTGTTGCCTTCTTTCGTATTTCTAGCTTCATTTTCAATCATTTGCAATGCTGTATGTGCAATCCTGATGTTTTTTTATTATTTTTTTTTTTTTTTTTTTTTTTTGTTCGTTCTTTAGATTTGTTCGTTTTCTTTCTCACTCTGATGTGACTGAGAGTTCAATGTGTGTTTGTGTGTTTCTCTCTCCCTTTTTCCTTAGCTCACTTGCCTTCGTTACGAGATTGTTCTATGGCGCTGTTGCTGCTGTTGCATGTCTTTGTGTATCCAAATTTCTTTTCTTTTCTTTTCTATTTTTTTTTTTTCTCTTTCATTTCATATGTTTTCTTCATTATATGTTTCATTCTCAATTTGCCTAACAGATAAACGTAAAGCCAGAGCAAACTTTGAATGAGAAAAAGAAAAAGAAAAAGAAAACGAGAGCATAAAGGACCGATGAAAAAAGAAAGAAACAAACAAGCAAGCGAATAAGAGGAAAAGATAGAAAGAGAGAAAATAAAGGAACACACAATTTACAAAGCGACAGGAATTGAAGCGGGGCGAACATTTCAATCCGTCTTTCGGTTCATATACACCCGAGCATATACAATGCTCATTTCGATTTGTTTGTACATACACACACCGTGCTGAAGTGAACCAACGATTGAACGAATGAGTGAAGAACGAAAAAAAAAAAAAAAAGAAAAACAAAAAAACAAACACGAGTGAATGAGATGAAGCTAGAATCATGTGCCAGCGCGCAGCAATATCGGATGTAGTGTATTACGCGGGGAGAGACATACATAAAAACGGAATCAAAAAGAGAGAAAATACCAAGAATATTATCGATTTTAAAGTTCTTAGAGAGCATATATCTTCCATTTGTGATAAAATACAACCGATGAGGAGCATCAAATATGCTCTCCAGCATTCACGCAGATCGTACCAACCGAGTATAGCACAAACCGAATAGCGAATAGCAAACAGCGGTGAGCGTCCTGTGTGCAATTCAACCAATTTCTCAACATTCACACGACATAACGATTGCTCAACACAATTTCAACCAAAAAAAAAAAAAAAAAAAAAAACAAAAATTTTAGAAACTCCATCGCCATTCCAACAATTGTGTTCCATTTTGTGTTCCCTTGTTTTTTTACTTTCTTCTACACTTTGGCTTCTTCTTCTCTATTCAAATGGCACATTATTTCAATTTATTGGAAACAAACTGTTTTTTGTTTCTCTTTATGCTCTCTTTTTCTCTTTTTGAGGTATTAATTGCAGATATCGATATTAAAAAAACGAAATTTATCCATCATAAATAATGTTAATTCTATTCGGATTTTGTTCAGATAAATCAATACAGATGGAAAAAAATCATACTTATTGAAAACATTGAAATGTCACGACAAAAAAAAAAAACAATATTTATTTTCATATGGCACAATCACATTCCCATTGACATGTAATGTTGAAGGTTGTTAACATGATATGGATTCATTTGAATCACCTTGATTTCACACACCATCTCAACGCACATTAAATGTAAATAAAACCATTTCTTATTGATTCAACCGAAAATATTTTCATGCCCTTGAAATTATTATGATAATTTCTCCGTATTGTAAAATTATAGCCGGTGATTGTAAAAATGTACCAAACAGGCATACACACTTGAATACTTAAATTCATAAACTGAATTTCAATTTATACATAAATCACATTATGTTAAATGAATGTTATACGACAATAAACAATACAATTGCTTTGAAATTAATATATTTTTAATCGTGTGAAGAAAAAAAAGAAATATAAATGTATTTAAAATCTGTGTTTAAACCGAACGCATTATAATAAAAAATAAAAGAGGAAAAATAATAAATGTTATCTTTGCGTAATAAAAGATAACTGATTATGCACAATGAGTTTGGTTGAAAATCATTTTTTAATGCCATTGATAACAAACATCGAAAGACGAATGTTACAAATGGAGAATATCAATGGAGTAAAAAATGTACCGACAAAATGAGAAAAAAAAAACAAGAATTAGATAAAACTCAGCTGTTTTTGTTTACATTTGTCTTTCGTAGTACACTGACACTTTCACTTGTTACGCAGAACTACACACACGCATATTTGGCCAATCATATTGGAGAATTAGCAAATGTGAATGACGGAGTAAAAGAGAAAAATTGTCAGTTACAATTAATTACTGAGAGAGCGAGAGAGAGGGAGAGAGAGAGAGAGAGAAAAAAAGAGAGAAAGAGAGAAAGAAAGAAAGAGAGAGAGTGAGAGTGAGAGTGAAAGCGAGAGAGAGAGAGAAAGAGAGAAAGAGAGAAAGAGAGAAAGAGAGCGAGAGAGAGAGAGAGAGAGAGAGAGAGAAAGAGAAAAAGAAAGAGAAAGAGAAAGAGATAGAGAAAGAGAAAGAGAAAGAGAAAGAGAGAAAGTGAGAGCGAGAGAGAGAGAGAAAGAGAGAGAGAGACATTTTGTGAGAATAATTCTGTGAGATACTCTATCTGAGAGAAAAAAAAAGAGAAATACCGAGTAAATAATTGAATTTTTCTTTTTATATGTTTTTCATTTCAATCAAGTAAATTTTTCATTCGAATTTTTCAAAGTGTTTGCCTGCGAAAAAAAACACTTGTATAAAATTCTCGAGCACATATTTCCTTGCTAGATTGAGCTAGTTCTTCGATAAAAAAAAATTGTCGCTGTTACATCAATCAAGTGTTTAATCATACGATGATTTATAGATCGGACAGTTCAATTGAAAATGAGAGAGAGAGAGAGAGAGAGAGAGAGAGAGAGAGAAAAAGAGAAAGATTTTCTAAAAATATTTCGACAGCCGTTGGTTTTGCATGTACAAGTATACTAAATAATTGAAAAATTTGCAGACACGCACATACAAACACATTGCACAGTTGCAGCACATTTTCGCCAATGTTGAATGCACAGAGAAGACGCATTGTCCATGTTTATGTAATTTGAAATATCAAACGTCAAAATTTATGTGTGCATTGCACACACATTTGCACATCATATCATGGGCGAATTTGTGTGTGTGTGTGTGTTTTTTTTTTTCTCATTTGTTTTTTTCTTCTGCTTTTGTGTTGCATTTGCATTTGCATTCAATAATTTTGTGTGCATTGATTAATGAATATTTGGTTGATGTATTGGAAAATTCATTCGAGTACTTCAGGCACCGATTAGCACTTGTAACATTCGTTCGAATTCACTTTTTCGAATCATGTATGTTTCGGACTATGCCTCTTGACAAGACAGAAATTATATCCCTTTGGGCTGTATATTTTCCAATAATTTTCGATGTATGTATTTTGGTGTCCATTGTTAACAAATGCACAATTTTGTGAAAATTGTATATATGCTCAACAGATTATGCACACGGGCCTTTCAAGTTTCTTGGAATACGTGAACTTGTTTGATTACACTGGCAGCCAATGATTTTTCGAGAGATTTGCTCGCAAATACGATGAAGAAACCCGAATCAGGAATTCGGACAGTGAAAAAAAAAAGTGAAAGAGAAGATAAAGGAGAGAGCGGGAGAGAGAGAGAGAGAGAGAGAGAGAGCGGGAGAGAGAGAGAAGGAGAGAATAAGAGAGAAAGAAAGAGAGAGAATAAGAGAAAATGAAAACCAACATAGATTGCATGGAATAATAACTCGGATGAGCGAATTGATGCGCGCATCGGATTATGTCTTTGTTCTTTGCTATTGTTGGTAATTTAATTGCGATTATATTCTCATGTATCGTGAATAAAGAGAAAAGTGTACGATGTACAGCGAGAACAAAAACGAAAGATAGATTAAGAATGAGAGAGTGAGAGAGCGAAAGAGTGATGGAAAGAATGAAAAACCATGAGCCTGATACGCAAAATGGAAAAATATACATAAATAGATACAAAAACATACAACTCTATCTATATCTTTCTCATTCTCTGTCTGTCTGTCTTTCTTTCTTCTCTTTTTTTTTTTTTTTTGTTTTTTGATGCAAACACTGTCGCCTCCCGTCCATCTATCGTTCTGAATTTCTCTCACCATAAAAACGTTAGCACACAAGCGCCAAGCATCGATTCAATTATATCTCATTCATTTGGTTTCTAGTTTTTCGATAATTCGATGTGAAAATGTCGAGTGAGAGAAGGGCGTGCAATGTGTGCGTTGTTGTTGTTGTTGCTGTTGCTGTTGTTGTCATTGTAGTTGTCGTTGTCGTATGCTTTGTCACGGGTTCTATGTGCAACTCGTGTTGCGAGTGTGAATGAGGCATACAGGAGTGAGTGAGACAACGGCGCACAGGATTCAAACATAAAATACACAAATTTATTTATTTATTCTCGCATTGAATCGAATCCGTTAAAAGGTAAATGGAATGAAATCGAGGAACATTTTTGCATTCAACACAAACGTGAGCGTCAATCGGCAGTTGTTCAAGCAGATAGCTACTCTGCGACACATACAGTCAGTTCTTGTGTGTTGTTGGTTGATTTTATTTTTTTTTTTTCTTTTTTTTTTTTCTCTGTTTGTGTTCACCCAGCACACACACCGTGCGCGCTAAGCTAGCTGATGGTGAAAATAAGGGCTGCTTTTAATTTATATCATAAAGCGAATGAGTGCGTGTATATGTGGAAAATCGTCTCTTTTCCACTCTGTATTTCTCTTTCTTTTTCTATCTCTTTCGCCCCCTTCGCTTTTCTATGTGTGGCATAATAAATGTTCTTCTGTTTTGTTATTATTGCTGGCTGTTGCCGTTCCGTTTGGTGCCATTTCTGTTAGAAGGAGATTTTGGGTTGTGTGTATGCATGCAATGGATGTAAAGTTTTTTTCTTTGGTTCGACTTTTTTTTTTTCTCTGTGTACCGCCGCTTCTGCTGTCGCTATCGTGATGATGGTCTTGTTGTTTTTGTTGTTGTTGTTGGTGATTTTGTTGTTGTTTTTGTGTGTTGTTGTCGTCGTCGTCGTCGTCGTCGTCATCGTCGTTGGTTCGTTGGATGGATAGAGCTAACTAGGCTGAGGTATGAGTGGAGCGTGGTATATCGAAACACGTATAAGTATCTGTATAGTTTTGTTCGGTGAATTTCGTATTCGGCATTACACAGACATTGTCGCCCATCAAGCATTCAGCGCATTTGGAATATGTATTACGAATGAAGACGACGAGCGAAAAAAAAAAAAATATCAACCTCACACACAAAACACATCATACACAAAACTTGAAACCAGAAGCGTAGAGGATACAGTGAGCTCACATTTGTAGACATGCAACGAGCATACATACATTCTCTCTTTCTTTCTTTCTTTCTTTCTTTCTTTCTTTCTCTCTTTCTCACTCACTCTAATTCATTTCTCTCAATCTCTCTCTCTCTCTTTTTCATTCACTCACCCGTACCCATCACACCGCAGTTACAATGTTATAAATCCAAATAATAAATATCAACAATAAATATAATATGTGCGGTGTTTTCTGTGTGTCTCCATCTCAACACATTGTCTCTCTCGCACCCATTGGTCGTTTAGTGTCTCTCTGCTGTGCGTTCTCGCTTTGAAAAATGTTTCACATATCCACAGACTATTGTGTATGAACGAATGTGTATGCGTGTAAAGAGTCTTTCGGTATAAAAGTGAATATAGTAAATATACAGTTGTTTGACCGAAAGGAATCATCAAAATGGCTGCCTCACATTTATTATGTGAGCGCACTTTTTTTTTCCTTTTTGCCTTCCTTATACACAATACTCTTTTTTTTTTCTTCGTTTTCGCTTCTTTTTTTTTTCTTCATTCGCTCAATCTCTGTCACTCTCTTCCTCTTCGATAAACACACACACACACACACACACACACACACACAAACACTCTCTTCTGTCGATGCTTTGCACTTTTTTCCATTTGAAAAAAAAAAAAAAAACTGAAAAGAATGTGCCCGGTTCTAATCGCTTTCAATAGAATCGACTCGTTCAACGTGCCCAATTTCCTTTCTTTTACATTTTTTTTTTCTTCTTCTTCCATACCATTCGCCAAAGGAAGTAATGTGACTATGTCGGATACAATCAGTTTTGAAATAGTCGAAGCAAAATGGCACACTAACTAAAAATGCATGCAATTAATATTCTCAAGTGAATGTTTCCTTGAGGCCTTTTCAATGCAAACATTTCCAAACCAAACGGAGGTTTGGTACGGTTGGAAAGAAACAAAAAAAAATTTCCATCGGCAATAGGTCTTTTTCAAATTAATTTTCTATTTTGTTTTGTTTTGTTTTGTATTGTTTTTTTTTTTTAAACTCTTTCTCTTTTTCTCCAATTTTCTGTCTGTCTTTTTCTAACTCTCTGAATATCTTTTTCTATCTGTCTGAAATTCGAGAAAGAATGCTAAAAACAATGAAATTTCAATTGAATAACAAGACACTCATAATTAAATCGAATGATTAACCAACACAACTGAAATTAAATCACCAACAGAAAAACTTGGACAAATTTGTGTGTGATTCAGATAACTATTTAACTTTCTTCTATCATGTTTGCGGTTACATGGAGAATGAAAAAGAAACAAGAAATAATATCAAATATTTTTGTTGTTTTTCTTTTTTTTGTTTTTTTTTTTTGGTTTTTGTTGTTGTTTTTTTCGGTCATTTTGCAAAATGCGGTATCTACAGCTGGTAACATATATGTGTACTCACATCAATCATGTTCAAATAAATTCCATTTGTTCTATTTGTTAAATCTGTGTTAAGCATTTCAGTAATTCCATAAAATTTCAATTTATTTGGCATTTTGAATACAATGGACATTCACAAATTTTAATTTATTGTTGTTTTTGTTTCATTTCAACTCTGGCGATGTTTTTAAGTTGCGGTTTCGTCGCGTATATATATATATTCCACGTTATTATTTGTACTTTGAGTATTTGTCATATTTTTTTTCTCTTTAGCTGCATCTTTGCAATCATATTAATTGGCCCAAAATCACTTGGAAATTGCAAATGAAAAGCATATTTATACACAAAACTCAAGAGCAAGGATCACATAAAAGTGTGTGTGTATGTGTGTTTATTCTCTCTAATCTATACAAGTCGTATTCCTTCGCGTGTGTTTTTATTTTTTTTCCTCTCTTTCTCGTTTTTTTTTTTTCCTTCAATTTTCTCTGTTTCATTTCATTTCGTATACGTCGCAAATGCTAATAATGTGCAACATGCAATTGGATTTCAATACATACATACATAAACACTGACATACATAATTTTTTTTTGCTTTTTTATTTTATTATCTCTGTGTGTTCTTCTCTTGCTGGATCTATTTGGCCATTGATGTGATTTTGTGCATTTTTCATTCTTATAAATTCACTTTTAATTCCTAATTTGTCGATGTTTTGTTTTGTTTTTTTTTTTTTTTTTTTTGCGGACTTTTTATGTATTTTTTCTAGTATTTCCGGGGCGAAAAAAAAATTTCTCAATTTCACACATAATTAACACCGTACACATACACACCACACACTAAATAGATTCAGCAATTCATCGTAAGTATATTCTTATAGAAGAATATTCATGATTTTGATCACTCAATTAAATTGCATTTCAATTTAAATTGAACTTTTTCTTTTGTTTTCGTTTTTATTATTGTTTAATTCATTTTGCCATTTATATATCACTAATTGTTTTCACAAAAATTTTCGCTTCTGAATAGAAAAATGAAAGGAAAACATAAACATTAAAATGAATCGATATCTCTATAATTTTGGTATTTTATTTGAGATTCCGATTGGTTTAAACACTTTTTTTCATTCACTATTTCTTGCTATTGTGCGTTTTCTCTTTCTCTCTTTCTCTCATTCTTTTTTTTTCAATTTTCTTAAACGATTATTTTATGAATTTTGCATGTGTGCGTTATTGTTGTTTCTGTTTTTTTTTTTTTTTTTTCTTTTTTTTTGTAATTTTTTTGGTTTTGGTTTCTGCGGAAAAAGGAAATCCAACGACTCTGATGACGGGATTAATAAACTGAAGAGTGAAGAAATAACAATTGAGACAAAAAACGAAAGGAAAAAAATGCCGACCGAATCGCGCGCGACAGGCACACAAGATACCGACCGATTCACACAAACACTCAGCACAATTTAAAACACACAAAACCAACAACGAAACGACCGACCAAGATGGCTTCGGAACATTTTTATTTAAACTCTCTTAGTTCTCGCTCTATTCTTTACTTCTCCCTGTCAATCCTATTTCACTCTCTATTTCTTTCTCATTCTTTCTATTGCGCTCCCTTTGTGGCATATACATGACGAGAATAACATATAGTCGTATTCGTGTACACACGAAAGCAAAGAATGGGACGAGACACAATAACAAGAACAACAACAACAACAACAAGAACAACAACAACAACAACAACAACATCAGCACCAACAACAACAGCATAAGCAGCAGCAGCAGCAGCAGCAGCACCGACAACGGCAGCGGCACATAGTACCAGCAAAAAGTGTACACACGAAGCACACAGAGAGCAAAGAATTGAACAAACGAAAAATGAACTAAACGTATAAAATATTATAGCACGTAGAGTAAGAGCATAATGAAGAAAAAGAAGAAGAAGTGGCACTGTGTGGAATCGAAATTGTAAGCGCGTTACCTCTGCCTTTGCCGCTATTGCCATTGGTAAGTGTATGAAGCAGGCGAATGGAAAAAACAAAAGAAAAAAAAATAAAATAAAATCACACAGAAAAGAGAGAGAGAGAGGAGAGAGAGAAAGAGAGAGAGAGAGAGAAGAAGAAGAGGAAAAAAACAACAACAACACATACAACACTGAAATAAAATAAAAGAAAAGAACAACGAGAGCACACAGAATGAAGAGAAGTAAAAAAAAAAAAAAAAAAAAAAAAATTATAACACGAAGTTGTGTGTATCGCGTATTTCATTCGTTCCTTTATCCTTGTCACTCGTGCTGATGGAAAGAGTGTCTGTCTCTTGTCGTTCCTTCGTCGTCTTGATTCGTTCATTATATTATTTTGTTGTTTGTGAGGTTTTTTTATTCACTTCTTTTCAGTCATTGCATTATGAATTGTTGTTCTGCACATTGTCACGGCATTTCTTCAATTTTTGGTGCAGAATTTGATTGTCTGTTATGTATTTCGTTATACTTTTTCGCGCCTTCGTAACGTGAAAACGTTTCGATAATTCTTCAAATTTCATAATTGTATAATTGAGATAAGATTTCAAATGCATGAATTTATGCATCAGACCAATGAATATCATATAGTTTAGAGGTACAGATGAAAAGGAAAGTGAGACTCTTTCTTCATTTAAAAATACAACAAAACGGCGAAATATTCGGTGTATGTCTTACACAATTTGCATATATTTCGATAAATAAATCGATCGCAATTATTTGAATTGTGTATAATAGCTTGGCGCTCGATAATATGTAATCGCGAAATATTCATGGTGATGCTATACAAACGTAATTAATTTAAAGAAACGGAAATCCAATCGATGAAATTCACGTAGAAATTTCGATAATAAATTCAAGTCAATCGCAATTGTTGGTTAAAATCAAAGCGTTTTCGATTCCATTTGATAGAGAAAAGGGAAGAGATTTTCAAAGAAGAAAAGTGTCAGAGAGTTAGAGAGATCGAGTGAGAAAGAGAAAGAGAAAGAGAAAGAGAAAGAGAAAGAGAGAGGGAGAGGGAGAGGGAGAGAGAGAGAAAAACGGAGAGAAATAGAGAAGAAGAAACAAAAATCGGCAATGTTAATGATGATGATGGGATGATGGCTGTGCGACTACGACTATAAAACGGCATCAACGGAGCATATGCAACACAGAAAGTATATACAGAAGAGTAGCATATAGATTGGCACACGGCACATCGATTTCGACAGAGATAGCACAACACACCAAAGGACAAAGATAAAACAAAAATCCAAAACTTCACAGCGAACTTTTGAACAAGCAGAGAGACATAGGACATGGATAAACACGCATACTCAAACACTCAAAACGCAAAAATATACAAAAGACACACACACACACACACACCAACACAACTAACACACATACACAATCCCACATCCCATTTAAACTGACATTTGCAATTCCATGCAGTCAATACTAACATTTGCACAAACACAATACTCGCACATTCACACACACACACACACACACATATCAATATACAAATACAAATGCACACAACAAAGTGACAAGACACCCGGAGCAGAGAATGAATAAGCAAACGCAACGCTATGGAAACATTCGGCATTTGGCAATTCAAGAATCGAGCATTGCTGGCGGAAGAAAAGAAGAAAAAAAAAAGCACACACTGAATGAGAAATTGCGCGAACTACATGGAGAAATAGAGAGATGGTTTGGATAGAAGGGGGAGAGAAAAAAAAAAACTGTGAACGAGAGGGAATCAGATAGAGCAAGAGTGTTAGACAGGGTGAACGAGCATCAAGAAAAACGGCAACAATAAAAACAATTATGATGGAAAAACAACGCACTGCGATGTTGATGTTGAGAGCGAGGAATCTAAAGGCTAATTCGTGCCTCTATTTTTTTTTTCTTTTTTTGTTTTTACCACTCTCCCGCTCTTGTGTTACCGAAAAATGAATTTTGAGTGTTTCGATTTTCCAGAGAGGATCGGAGCATTTCGGCTGCTCTCTGCAACTACTTCAAATATGATATAGCAGCTGGTGCAGCAAATTTATGTACAATCGTTGCTTGTTACCCTTGCTCCAGAGAGACGCAGCTTTATGGCTTTGTTGGAACGAAAACGTTTAATTTTCGGTTACATATTCATATGAACCACATTCATATTTTATCTATGGTTATCTGTATAAACTATATACAAAGAATGGATTTTCACAACCAAAACATTTTAAACACACTCTTTTCCGATTTCTTTCTCTCAATCTCTCTCTCTCTCTCTCTCTTTCACTCTCTCTCTCTCTCTCTCTCTCTCTTTCACTCTCTCTCTCTCTCTATTTCAATCTCTCTCTCTCTCTTTCACTCTCTCTCTCTCTCTATTTCAATCTCTCACTCTCTCTCTCTCACCCTCTCTCTCTCTACTCTCTCTCTCTCTCTCTCTTTCACTCTCTCACTCTCTCTCTCTCACTCTCTCTCTCTTTCTCAATCGAAAAATGAGCAAGAGAAACTCTCTTTTCCATTCGCACTCTTTGCCGCCCTCTCAAAAATCTTTCATTTTTTCTCGTTTTCTATCACAAGTTGAAAAGATCAAATGCAGTTACACACACGCATACCTCAAACATTGGTATGAGGCTCATGATTATTCAAATTGCTTTACAAGATGACCCAAAATGCATGACATAAAAATAAATTTATTGTGCATAACTGAGAAAAGTATAATAAGAAAAAGAATGATAGAGCATGGAAGAGGGCTAAAGAGGAAGAGAAGGGACCAAATAGAATTAGAGAGAAAAAGAGAGAGAGAGAAAGAGATGGCTATTGAATGAATGAGAAAGAAAGAAAATAAAAGCAAAAAGTCATTTCTGATATTTGCATCGTGAATAAAATGTAAAAATCAGAACGAAGTTGAACGATTTGTTATCAACACCATCAATTTCACTTGTGATAAAAACCCAGTTGTACTTGATAACAATTCTGCATATGAAAAAAAAAAAAATATGCGGTTTTCGAATTACTTTGTTTGACTGTAGAAAGAAAAAATCGCATGAAAGATTGTTTTTTTTTTCTTTTTCATTTCAATTCTGATTTTCCTTTTCTTCTGATGTTCATTGAAAATATTGCCCATGAGTTTCGTGACATAATTTTGCTTCCATTTCAAATTGTTTCTCTTTTATCCGACATAAGCATGTGAGGTGATTTTTACACTAAAATTGTTTGACTGAAATATTGATGATCTTTGCCAATACCTCACTACCCTCCCCCCGGCCAGAAATGTGAACAAAAAGAAGATGAAAAAAAAGTGCGCAAACAGAACAGAATAAAAGAGAAATTCATGAAAGGTTTTATGTCAACCCTTGAACACGGAATAATTTTCTATATTTTATGAGCATGTCGGGAGAATATGTTTTTTTTTTTTCACTCTTCTCACTCCGAACAAGTACACGCAAAACTATCGACCAAGTTGTAAAGTGTTCTTATTTTACCATCCAAAAGTGGAAAGGGTGAACGCGCTACAAAATCTCTGTGTGTTTGTGTATGCGTGTGTGTGTGTGTGAGTGTGTGTGCGCGCAATTTTTTCTCTTTTTGCATCCATATTTTTGTTGCGTCAGAAAGTGAGAAGTCGTTTTTCAACGATATGTCATAACCATTAATATGCTTTATGTCCAAATATTCAAACGAATCAGTTAAAAGCGCTTCATATAAACATATATATATATATTGCGTGTGGTAAATGAAATACCTAGGTTTTATTTGGTGCTTCTTATTTCATTTTTTCTCTTTCTCTCTCTCTCTCTCTCTCTCTCTCTCTTTTCTCTCTTACTCACACTCTCACTCACTCTCTTTCGCTCTTCAGAATGATTTTCGTTTGTTCGGACGGTGAGCGATTACAATTGCCATTGCCATTCAATGGATATTTCTTTTTCTGGGTTCAATGAACTTAACTTGGCGGAATAAAATTGTCAGGTTCTTGGATGTATAACTACATACGCAGATAGTTCGAATTGTTTCTTCTTCGATCTTCTTCGCTTCTCTTATTTTCTCTCTTTAAAGTCGCGTCATTTTTGTTGTTGTTATTGTTGTTGTTGATATTCTTTTCTCTCTCTTGTTTTTTCATTCTTTTAAGTATTGTTATTACAAATATCATTTTGTTGTTTGTTCCTGGAATATTTATGTACACAGGGTGTTTGTGATATTGCGTATTCTCATATTCATAATTGAGCAATGAAATTGATTCAAAAAAAAGGTTTTTTTTCCCCCTTTTCATTCGTATTTTGTATTTGCCTGACTTTTTGTTTTGTTTTAAAACATTTGTCATTTACAAGCACACCCTGTGTAGAAGCGTGAACGCAAATATTTCTTTTCACCTTCATTTTTACACGTCCATCGGCTCGTATATGCCGTAATAGGTAGGTTTTTCTCACCAGTGAATCTTGGCTGATTTGATTCTTAAATTTGTTTTATTTTTATTTTATTCATTATTTATTTTCGTTTTGTTTTAAGCGCGCATTCGAAATGGTATTTTCAAATGAATAATGCGTTCGAATATACGATTTAAAATGATTTATTAAAATTTTGCAGCCGATAATCGCATCTATAATTTTTCTTGAGCGTATAGACTTGAAAACAGAAAATAAAAACAAATTACGAATTGCAAATCAAATAGACAAATGCATTCAATATGAGCATGCAAAATGGTCTCGCTCTCACCCACTCCTTCTCCATAAATATTTATATATTTTTTTCTTCCGTTTTCAAAACACTAAACAAATAATGTTTGCTTTGCAGGTCGATGTTCCTGCGGTGTATTTTAATTACATTCACAATATTATACGCTGAAAATCAATCATATCTAATTGGTTCGTGAATGTAACAATATAAAGAAAAAAAAAAAAAAAACTGTCGAACATATGCGCACATACGTTTCTTTTGTTTCTACTTCTATCCCATCCATCCACAATCGGTGTATGGATTTTAATACATTGAAAAATTATTTTTATCCAACTATTACGATTCAATATGATTTTGTGAAAATATCAGATTTGTAATCGATTATATTGAACAAATACTGAGACAAAGAATACAAAAAAAAGGAAAGAATGAAAGAAATATAATATAACTAGAATTGAACAAAAAAAAATGATAGAAACAACAAATTGAAATTGTATAACATTATCAAAGCAATGTGTATTAACCACGTCAACTTTTACGAAACGACGATTATTGACGTGCTAAATTGTTGAAATAGTCGACCATCGATACTACATATTGTATAGATATGTATAAGAGAGAGAGAAATTTGAATTTATTTCCAAAATAGATCGATGCGACCGTAAAACCGATAAACCACAATCAGATAAAAACGAAGAACACAAAAGCAGATATAATAAGTGGCCATGGTGCGTATGTGTCGCGATTATTCGATATGATCACAAATTAATAATATCAATTAATGATGACGATAATTTGTTATCAATTTTCAGAGCAAGCTTAGTTAATTTTAAAATGGTATCGACATTGGAATGTGATACCATGCAAGGTGAGATTAAAAGAGAGAAAAAAAAAAGGGAGAGAGAGAGAGAGAGAGAGAGAGAGAGAGAGAGAGAGAGAGAGAGTGAGAGGCAGAGAGAGAGAGAGAGAGAAAGAGGGAGAAAGAGAAAGAGAAAGAGAAAGAGAGAGAGAGAGAGAGAGAGAGAGAGAGAGAGAGAGAGAGAGAGAGAAAGAGAGAGAAAGAGAGAGAAAGAGAGAAAGAGAGAGAAAATGAAAGAAAGAAAAAGCTAGACAGGGAGAGAGTGCCATTGACACTGAAATAACTAAAATATTACAATAAATTTGATTAAATTGCACTATCTGTAAGACCATGACCGTGTTAAAATACGGCGTTTTTTTTTTTTGGTAAAATTGTTGGTTTTGTTTTTTAAAAATTGGACGAAATAAAAAGTTCAATTTGTCAATCAAATTAAATAATGCACAATATACACTCAAACGTATTGTTTTCCATTACAATGTAGCATTACGATAAATCGTAATTCAAATAAACTAATTTACAAATCATTTCAACCTGCATAGTGAACAAAAAAAAAAGTTAGAATTATTTTTTTATCATTGTTTGAAACGTACAATTTCCGAATAAATGTTGGTAACAAATTGGCACTCTATTCGGAATCCGAATTTCCGATCAAAAAAGGATAATTTATTGGGAAAATAAACATTTTCTTAATCCATAAGTCATTGATTCATATGGATGCGCAGACAAGTAAATTTTTGAGTAATTTCTTGCGGGCAAGAACCACGCTTGATATTCGGATGCGGCGAACTATTTCTAGTTTGTATATGTGCGGCATGTATATAATATTCTCCGCCTTTTGTGAAATGTTTTTTTCTCTCTTCTTTTCTTCACTCTCTCTCTCTCTCTCTCTTTCTCTTTCTTTTTCTCTTTCTCTTTCTCTTTCTCTTTCTCTCACTTACTCATTTATCTTTTTCTCTCTGTCACTTTCTCCCTTTTCTCACATTCACTCTCTTTGCTCCTTTTCATCTCGTTATCCATTACTGGCAGCTGCAGGCTTTCCGATGACGAACAAATGCCGTACTGGCAAAGGTACACAAGTATGATATCACTATGGAAAATGGTTAAATGTTGCGATGACGATGACGATGTCGTTGGCCGTGTGTTATGCGACAAATGTAGACATTTAATGTCTATACTCGATACCATAATATTTGTATGTTTTTTTTTTTCCAATATTTGAGCAAAACGGCCATTACCGAAAAATGGACAAAATAAAAATCGATATTAATTTGTTAGTACACGATTGCTTTGATTTAATTTATCTTCGTTTGATGTCCATTTAAATGAGATAAATTATATAATTTGCAGAATTCTTCTGCTCGATTTAGATGTTTGCTCATTTCATTCGTTTTTCTTTTATTTTTTATTTTATTTTTTTTTTCAAATGCGCAACATCAACATAAATTCAAGACAAGAAAATTTAATAATTATCAAATCGATGCAATTGTAATACAATCAATATTGATATCGATAAATAATCGATTTAATGCAATCGGTTTCGATCAAAGTGTCAATTTTTAAATGATAAATTTACTAAATCATTTTTGATTGTAAATGCATGAGTATGGGTGCTAAGTGAATATATTAGGTTTCATTGTCAAAAAATGAGTCACAATTGAATACGGTTTGCAGCTGCCAAATTGTGTTTAGCCAAACACCAACAGCAAAAAAAAAAAAAAAAAAGAAAAAAACTGTTATTTACATGACGCTGAATTAAATGTGTGTGGCAAACAACAACACCAATAAATGAAACAAAAAAGAGAAAAAAAATTAATATAAAGAAGGAGAAGAAGAAAACAACAACATTGTATAAATGAAAGAGCAATAAAAATGTTAATTTTCTGTGTGGCAAATGTTGTTGTGCAATTGTGCTAGCTTGATTTAAATTGAGCCTGAAAATGCCGCACATGAAACAACAAATCATTATAGATTATTGTTGTTTTTGTTGTTGTTGTTGTGTGTATTTGCATTTGCCGCGTTTTTAAAATCACCTTGTATATCATATTGGTGCATGTTTTGTTGATTGAAAATGAGTAGTGAATAGAAAAAAAAGAGAGAAAAAAAAAACGTTCGCAAAAGTTGTTGAAAAATAGAATGAGACGAAGAAAGAAAGAAAAAAACACAAACACACAAAGCTCATACCGACTCACACAGAAAAAAGAGAAACGATATTCTCTACTAGCAAATTGTGTATATGGTTTTTTTTTTCTTCTTTTCTTTATTAATCGAAAACAATAGTACACACGAGAATAAACGATTTTTGAACGGCAATCGTCGAAAAGTGTATTTCAATAAAACTTGACGAAATCAGAACAAAAATAAGCAAAAGCATTCATTTGATTTGGCGCAAGGTATATGTGTGTGTGAAAGATAGAGACAGAGAGAAATTGAGCAGTAGAGAGAGAGAAAGAGAGAGAGATAGATTAAGGCACATTACACAAAGTTATTGACTTAGGCCATAATACCAGAGGTAGCTAAATACCAATCAAATAAATTTAAACTTTGAATGAAAAGAAAAAAAAAAACGGAAATATTGCGAACAAAAAGCAACAAATCGAGACGAATTTCGTTGTTTGGTGCTTCTTTTTTTTTTGTCTTCAATCGTTAAACGCATGATCTTCTTCTTCTTTTTCATTCACGTCAATAATCTGAACGTCGTGCGCGCCTTGTCATTGTTTTTGTTATCTTTTTTTCTTACATTCTTTCTTTTTCTCGTTTTGTATTAGCTGTAGTTCGTTTTGTGTCTATCTTTTAGTGTTTGCTGTCTAAATGTGCTTTTTTTTTTTTGTTTTCTGGCTGTTGTCGCTTTTGTGACAGAGAGGGAGAGGAGAGAAAGAAACGACGAAGAAAAAAATAATACAAAATCAAAATGACAGAAACACTCAGGCCAACTTTACTCCAGTTTTCTAATGAATGTTAAAAAGAATCACCAACTCAAAATGAAAGAAACAAATTTTGAAGTTCATTTCATCAAACGTAAAACAATAGAAAGGCGAAGAGAAGAAAAAAAAAAATGAAAAATTAAAAGTAAACCACAAATGTTGAACGACGGTCAACAACATAAACAAAATAATAACTAAATACATATTACAATTTTTGCGTATTATGTTTATAATGTTTCATTACGAATTTCTTGCTAAGAGACGAAAAACAGTACACATAAACTATACGATTGATGACACAAACATGGACACTAACCACACAACTTGACTTTTAAGTCATACACGCGATAATTGTATATTGTTATTGTTTTCGGATCACTTCGTCGCATTTCATTTCTTTTTTTTCTCTTTCTTTCTTTCTTTCTGTCTTTTTTTTCTTTTGTCTTTCTTCACCGTTCGTACTCTCTACGCTGCACACTAGAGAAATGAAATTTATTAAAAAAAAAAGAAACAGCAATAGCAACAACTAAACTGCACTGTAAGATTTATTGTTCGCATAACCGAAACGAACGAAAGAATTACCGAAGACGAATCAGAGAAATTACAATAAAATGAACACAAACGAACAACAGAAATGAATAAAATAAAAAAAAAAAAGAGTCTCAATTCAATTCACTTGAAAATGATTCAACTCTGAATATTGTTGCTTAATCCACTCTATTTATAACAATTACCACGACGCATTGTTCACACATTCGACACATACACACACACACACACACACAAACCATTTCATTACACCGGAAAACAACGCCAAAAGAAAAAAAAAAAGTTGACGGTCGAAATTTGAGAGAAATAACCAAAAGTTGAGTGTCAAAAACCCAAATAATTAAACAAGCATGTTGTTACTCACACACACTGTATTATAAACAATATAAACGAAGAAATGCATTGGCCCGTGCAAGTCAATACACTCAATATATGCACGGCTAAAGCAAAAAAAAAAAAAAAAAAGAATTATTTAAAGAAATACACAAAATCAAAAAAAAAAAAAAAAAAATAAAACACACACAACAAGAGTGAGAGAGAAAGAGTGCACAGTTAAATGACAAAACAAATGGATCTAAACCACGAACACAATACAGTTCAATCATATTCGGACTGAAGCAATTATTATACTAAATAACAGAAATATTATTTCGTAGAAGCGTTACACACAAATTATGTGTATGCGAAAGCTGAGCGTCGTTGTCGTAGCGGTGTTGCCATCATCATCATCATCATCGTCGTCGTCGTCGTCGTCATCGTCGTCGTTGTTGTCGTCGTCGTTGTCATCGTCGCCACCGCCACCGCCACTGCCGCGTTACATTTCATATCAATTGACTACTCATTGCTCATTCTCTCTTTCAATCTCTTCTTCTCTGTCTCTTTCTTCCTCTCCCTCTCCAAAGCTTCATGCGCTCATTCTCTCACTCATTTACCAAGCGGCTTCGGAATCCGGAATTATGAACTCAAATTCACTAAAATACATATATTTACGTATTCGTTTATTCGCTGGCCGATTCGGTATTAAAAGTACGGGTGAAAATTGATCGCACGGCGCTCACACGCTCGCTGTTATTCGCTCTCTTTCTCTCTCTCACTCTCTCTCACTCTCTCTCTTTCTCTCTCTCTCTCTCTTTTATGCCTTTCTCATATGATTTAACCTTTTAAGAGATGCAAGTATTCCGAAATGAATGCAACCGAATTTAAAACGCATTTACACATGCAAATATGCGTGTGTTTGGGTGATTGTGTGAAATTGTAAGCATGCCAAATAAATGTTGTTGTTTTATTTTTTGCTCAACCAAAAATGAAATATCGATATATTATCATTGTTTGTTATTGTTTTTGATTACATGCAATCGGATATGCAAAATGAGACATAATTTTCATTGGACTTTTATACAGTGGAAATTTGCCGGATATTCATTGATGGGTTAAGATACAAAATAACGACAATTACAATAAGAGACCGTCTTCACAGTTCTCTCTCTCTCTTTCCCCCTCATCCTTTACCAATTCTGATATACGCGGTCTTAGTAAGACAGAGAGTGATTCGTCTATATATATGATTGCGCACTCTGTCTCTCATCGCTCCCTTTCGTTCTCATTTGCTCCATTATTCTCTCTCTCGCTCTTTCGCATCGGTCATGTATGTAAGTGAATCCATAAAAAAAGACGTTGTTTTTTTTCTTCTTTCTTTGGTTTTATTTGCGATGTATGTTGTTATTGTTGCTATGATTTCATGTTTATTCTCTTTTGCTTAATATGTTTCTATTGTTTATTTCGATATGATTGAACTCTGGATGAAATCATTAATCGTAGCCAAGAAATTTGCTCAACTAGAACATTTTTTTTTTTCTTAGTGGTCATTCTTAAAAGATTTTTTATATATATATTTCGTTAAATCGCCAATTTAAACATTTTGTATGCCTTCATAAGTTTTGAATATGCGTTGATAATGACGATTGTTACAAGAAATTCGTCAATTTTTTTTTTTTACTTTGAATGGGTGTTTGCTTTGAAAAAAAAAAAAAAAAAACAACAACAACTAAATCCTATGAATTCTCATAATATTTTGATGTTTTTTTTCATAATTTTTCTTTGTTTATTTTCACCTTTAGTGTTGGCGGTTGGAAAGAGAGCACAACAACGGGCTAAGTTGAATGGGCACATGAATGTGTTTTAATTTCTTTTCTTTCGTTCAACTTGACTTGTCTTTTAACATTGTGCCGTTTTTTTTCTTCTTCTTCTTCAAATTCGTATACATTCTGTGGGTTTTTATTCCAGTCATTTTCTTTCGGATTACGAAACAACATGAATACGTGCTGTAAATTAGCATTAGTTTAAATTAAATTCAGGTAAATTATGCTCATCTTTGAAGATTTAAAAGAAAAAAAGAAACTGTTAAAACACATGCGTATTCTAGTATTTTTGCTATATTAGAGAATGACTTCATTTTTGATTTACAATGTGACAAATAAGTTAATTGGTTTGTGTAGAATGATTGAAAAAAAATAAATTTAGAAGTAATTTTGAAGAAATGTAGAAGAAATAAAGAGGCTCTATGATTTTGCATTTCTATTTGGTTTAATCATTTTTTCATTGCATATTATTCACTAAAATAATTTCATGCATTCTAATGCATTATTAATTAATAAAAAAAAATTGACTGAATTTGAAACAGTCTTTATTTGGACAACATCGATTGTCTATCGTCGATGTTTCTAAAAATTTATCCTCCGAAATATTGACTTTTCGGTTCAATAAAACCGGTTGATTCGATGTGAGATTAAATTCAGGCATAGATCTGAAATGAAAGTTTCAGCATTTTTGTTGCGTTAAATCGTCTAATATTTTTATTTTTTTCAATAGAGTTTTCAATGAAACTAAATATATTCAATGAATAACTTCAAATATAACCGAATAAATTGCATTCTTAACGCATTATCTTCTCTTTATATACGAATAGTGCCGTTGTTTTTGATTATATATATTTGAATATCGATTGAGTGTGCGGTGCTGAATTTACCTTGGTAAGTTGATAAATAAAAATAATTATAAGGAGAAGAAGAAGAAAAACAAGAATACGATAGCGAAAAAGATAATCGCCACGCAAAGCAGGAACATCTCTTGGAATAGTGATGGCATTGCATTGCATTTGCACAGTTTGCCATTATGAGCGACGATGTTGAATTTAGTACAAACTCTATTGGGAAATTCGCACATTATATTACGAATACACACAAGTACACACACACACACACACACACACTAGCAAACATGATATGGTTTCGCCGCGCACATCACAATGCGCTTCTTATTCTCTCTATCGTTTTGAACTCGCGTCATTTCTCTTTTTTTTTCTTCTTATTTTGAATGCCATTGTCGTTTCTTATGCTCGTCGAGTATGTCTACTCACTGCTTGATTGGTTTTATTCTCCATCTTTCTATCATTTTCAACACGATTTTGGCCAGCGCCAGGGCTATATATCTATATTCGCGCCATTCTATCTATTTATCTATCTATTCTATGTTGAAAACTGCATTCGTATATCCAATTCAACTAAATGAATTTTACCTACAATGAGCGCACCGTGTCTCCCGCCAAACTCACCAGAAACGAACTCACTCATTTCGGCAGAGAGAGAGAGAGAGAGAGAGAGAGAGAGAGAGAGAGAGAGAGAGAGAGAGAGAGAGAGAGAGAGAGAGAGAGAGAGAGAGAGAGAGAGAGAGAGAGAGAGAGAGAGGGAGTATATGAAATGTTAAACAGAAAAAAGAGAAGAGAGAGAGAGATGGGGAGAGAGAGAGAGATGGAGAAAGAGAGAGAGAGAAAGAGAGAGAAGGAGAGAAAGAGAGCTAGAAAAGAAAAAAAAAAGAGCTAAAAGGAGAATGAATGACTGAAAAAGTAAGTATCCAAATGGAATCGTATTTTCCCCGTGCGTTGCGGTATCATTCTTATTCTGGATATGAATGCATATGTGTAGGAATCTTCGTGCGTATTTATTCTTCTGATGTATTTGTCGTTATCAATAGTTCTGAGATGAATGCATTCGCAAATAAAAAAAAAAAGAAGACGACAAAAATAACCAAAAAAGAAAAAAAGCAAAAAAAAAAACAAAAAAAAAAACAAAAAAAAAAACAAAAAAAAAACCGAAGACACAAACAAAATCACAATTGCATACACAATTGTGATGTATATATATTGTGAGACTCAATTTGAGAGTAACCGACTTAACTTGGAAATGTTGCTACAAAGCCATTTGCAATTCTATGCAAGAATGGGAACATTTATTTAAAATTGTTTGAGTTTTGGTGTGAACCATGATTTGTGCAATGTTAGAAACGTAAATGATTGCGACTTTTGCAAACCAAAGAAATTCTTAAAAACAAACCAAAAGAAATGTGCAAATACAATGACAATAGTAACAAAAAATGCAGTAGTTGAAATTGAAGGAACGTCAATTGTTGTATGTGACAACGTGAAAGCATCGTAACGGAGTGTTCAATACAAGAAGAAGAAAAGAAAAAAAAAAAACAAGTTGTATGGTTTGGTCGCTCGATCCGTTACATTCCCCATCGTATCAGCCAACAAGCAATTTTTAGTGGCAAATAGCAACGCACCCAAGCAAAGACTCTAAAAAAAATCGCACACAGAACGATAATAATACGATTTTGTGACACATTTTTTTCTCTTTCTCTAGTGGTTGGTGTCGCATTGTTATATTGGAAAAGCCCAAACTGGATGATGCATATATACACACACAGACACATGGCAAATTCGCTCTGAAAAATTGCTCGTTTGCAAGTATTTTTCATCGTTTAAGTTTGCAAATGAAAAACGAACATGTTCGTTGTTGTTGTTTTTTCTTTCTTTTTTTTTTCATCGTCATCGCCCCATCTCTTTTGCGCCGCCGATGGCACTTTGCGATGACCGACTTCATGTTTCACAGAAATTATCCTATTTGAATATATAACAAACAAAAAATGACGCGCGCGCTTGAGATTTTCAAACCGAAAAAAAAAGAAGAACATGACGAGAAAAAAAAAAACGTATGCATTTGTCACGAATATTCCAGCAGTAAAGTGAATGAAGGAATGAGGAGCGCGGGCGCGAGCGCGCGCGACGTGTGCTGATCGGACGGTGTACAATAGCCATGTTGCTGTTTCATTACGATGATAATTCACGAAACTAAATTCGCTGTTTGATGATTTCGACGAGAAAGAGTATGTCGGTGTGCGTGTGTGTGTGTGTGTGTGTGTGTGTGTATGTTTCAGAATGTTTCAATGCATGTGTGCATTTGTGGGTGTCTGAGTGTATGGCTAGCTGAATGTATATTCACTGTTTGGCTGGCTATATCATGTGCCATGCACATATAAGTCATTGTATATATGCAATCATATTTAAGGAAGAATAAAAAAAAACCAACAACAACAAATGTTAATACAAACTACGAAAGCGTCTCTCGTTTTGTATGCAAAACAAAGCTCACTCAACTCTTGGACTGGCTTGTGCTACAATTACGTTTGCTTCACACGATGAGAGAATATGCGATAAATATACAATTTTGCATAGATGTATGGCGATTTTATGCGAACAGATGAAGAGCGATTGTCACTCGATTTTGTTTTATTAGTATTTTTTATTTGTTATTGCTATTATTCATCAGTCATATTTGGTTGAAGTTGGCAATGACGCCGCCGTCGCCGACGCTTTAGTATCCCTCTTTACTGTACATTTCATTTTCTTTTTTTTTTTTTTTTCTTTTTTTTTATTTAATACTTCATTTCATTATTGCTTGCCTGTTTGTTAATTCGATGTCGAAACGTGATTGTACCTTTTTCATACACACATTTCCAATAACGAAAAACAAGAGAACGGGTAAGCGAAAGAGAGAGAGAGAGCATATACAAATTTCGCTGTTGTTGTTGTTGATGGTTTTGTTGTTTTTTTTTTTTTCGATTTCATATTAAATGCATTTTATTCATTTAGGTGCCGTTCACTGCTAATTGTAACTCAACGTTCTGTTTTCTTTACGCTTATTGTCGAACGCTTCTCATTTAAACGCACGCAATTGTACACCAGTTGGTTCGCGCGGCTCTAGGTCTTGTTTAGCCGTTCTCTGTGCGTTCTTTTTTGTTTTTTTTTTTTTTTTTTTTAATTTTTACTTTGACTGAATTTAATTATACATCGATTTATTTGATTGTTGTTGTCGCAATATGTATATATATAATTTTTTTTTCCTTTTTTTTTTTTTTTTTTGATTTGCCTTCGGTCACATTTGCGACAGCAGAATCAAAATATCTGTATGTGTAGACCCACAGAAAACTTTTCTCTCATTCGGATTTCGAATTGTATCACATCATTGAATTTGAAGCATGTGTGCGCGTCTCTATATCTTTGTAAGCATGAGTACGCGAATTTTTGAGCGTGCACAATGACACATTAAGTTATTTATTGATAAATTGCCAATGGTTTCAATAATACACAAGTTTTTTTTTTTCTCTTTTATTGTTTTCCACTCCCTTTCTATCTCTCATTTTTTCCTTATCTCTTACTCGCTTCTAAATTTTTAAAAACTCTGACTCTAGCTCTCATTCTTTCATCCACTTTCTTGCTCTCTCTTACACAGGGGCCTCTCTATTTTGGTATCTATTTCTCTCTATCTCTCTCCCTCTCTATCTCTCTCTACCTTAGATCTTTCTATGTTATTCGTCTCTTTTTCTTTTATTCTTTCTGGCAATTTATCTGAATTGCAGAGCGCAGCAAATGAACTTGTACAAATGGCATATGTTCTCGGCGACACTAGTCCCCATGTTATTTAGTATTATATATATTTTTTTTCACTCGCTTGTTCTCTTTGTTTTCTGAATGTCTTTCATGCGCGTATTATCCATAATAATTGCAAGATCTGTTAATTGACAGAGGAAATTCCACGAGTCTTAGTAAAACGCAGAATACAATAATAATCGATAGAGACAGAGAGACACAAAGAGAGAGAGAGAGAAAGAGAGAGAGAGAGAGAGAGAAAGAAAGAGAAAGAGAAAGAGAAAGAGAAAGAGAGAGAAAGAGAAAGGAAGATAGAGAGGTGGGGGGGGGGGCAGAAAGAGGGGGATGAGAGAGAGTAGAGAGAGAAAGAGAGAGAGAGAGAGAGAGAGAGCGAGAGAGAGAGAGAAGGCGAGGACAGACAGTGATAAAGGTATAGAATAAAAGAGGGTGGCTAACAAAAAGAGAAAAAAATGGCCAAAAGAGAGGGATAGAACCACTCGACATTTTCAAAAACTGTTGAAATCTGTTGGTTTTGTGCAAACACAAAAGGATTACTCATCACATGAATTAAATGAATGTTAAAGCCTTTGTCCCAAGAAAAACTAGCTGGTTTTCATCATCCAAAATACTTAGTTCATCAACCGAATCTAAATTTAGTTTTCTGACCACTTTCAACCATCTAAAGTGCAATTCATTTAAATTCTCTATTTTGAATGATGATAATAATAAATTCCATATACTTTTGCTGGAAAACAATTTTTTTAACGCATTTATTAACAATTCAACATTTTAAGTACCACGCGAGATATATGGAGCAATGCAAACTTAGCCATAGAGTGAACAAATGTATTTGTATTTTTTATAGCAAAATTTCACAGTTGCACATAAATCAAAAAGAAAAAAACTAAAATAAAAAACACAAGAGAATAGAAAAAAACCGTTTCATTTGTTGTTTTTCTTGGAGCCGAAACAAGGCATCTCGTGTTTTTTTTTCTCTCATTTTCAAACACAAAAATGTTTTAAAAAAAAATAAAGGAAACAAGCCAGAAAAAAAATGAGTGAAAATTCTAGTTGACGCGATCTGAATAATAGATTCAAACACGTTAGGAATATATAAACGATATGCAATAATCAGTTTGTGGATAGATGGATGGATGGATGGACTGATGCCAATATATATATAGATATATGAGATCATATTCGGTCTCTGTTTCGTTCATTAAATTGACTAACGCGTTCTATTGGCTCAGCAGACAGATAGAGAACAGCCTATACAAATATTATGAATGCGTATTTATGTATTGTATTTAATATGAATTGAAATCATTTATGGGTATATGATTTGAAGGGTAATAATCTTTTTTTCATTTTTTTAATTTGAAGTGGCTTGTATACCAGGTTTGCTTGTGAAGTCCACTTCAAGTCAGTAATTTCTCAGCCGAAATGATGTGAAGAGGCAGATCGTGGTCATTTCTTTTTTTTTTTTTTTTGTTTCTCTCAAACCTCTTGAAAAGACCGCAAAGTAGAAGATAAAGAGAAAGAATCTCAGCACACAGTACTGATTGAAAAAGGTAAAATTTTATAAATTATGTTATAGATTTTCTAATCAATTCGTTGATATTATGCGTCGATCTAATCCAAGAACAATGGAAAAGAAAAACATTGAACGAGAAACATTTGTACAGTCGCATCGCGGCGATAGCAGTACAGAGATTAATGAAAAATGATTGTTTCCCCACTGAGCCTTTGACATTGCTGTAACACGACATAAAATGGCTCAACGTTGACACTGTTGTTGGATGGTGTCTCCAAAGAAGAAGAAGAAGAAGAAGAATGAAAAAAAAAAATAAGAACGATTCGTTGTCCATTTCATTCGTCTTTTTTGTTTTTTTTTTTCTCATTCTTTTGTCTTCCGAACAAACCAGAAAGAGTTATTGAATCATTACATTCGGTCTTCGGCTTGGCCTTATATTAGCTGCGTTCGATTGGTCGGTCGTTAAGTTAATGTGTGTGTATGTTTAGCTGCCAACTGATTTTCCGTCCAATTCTCATTTATTTTTGCTACACTAGCTATTCGACTTTGTCTTATGCTTCGCTGTTTTACGTTCTTTTTTTTTTTTTTTTTTTCTTTTTTTGTTCTTTCGGTGCGCAGTATTTCTTCTTCTTCTTGTTTTTTTTTTTCTTCTTTCATTCTATCTTCCTCTTCTTTTTCTTCTTTTCCTATCTCTCTCCCTTTCCTACTCTTCCTCCATCTTTGTCGCCTTTTCTCTTTATTTCTCCTTCAGTTGGAGTCTAAGTATGTTCTTTATTCTCTCTCTCTCTCTCTCTGTTCGTTGTGAATATTCACAAAATAAATGCAGATCATGTACAATAAAAATAGATATGAATGTATGTTTTGGGCCTTTTAGTGTCTGTGCATATAATGGTGAACAGAGAAAAAGAGAGCGTGGAGGTAACCAAGACCGAAACTATTTCAACTGATTGTGTTTAAGAGAAACAAAAAAAAAAATAAAAAAAAAAATAAAATAAAAAAGAATTAAGCATTAAATGCATTCAGTAATTACAAACACATTCAAGATTTCGAAAAGCCGACAACAGATCGAGCAACAGCACTTTATTCCAACAAATCATCAAACCTAAAATGTGTGACTCCTTTGACAACAACAACATGTTAATGCAAACAAAGAGAGCGAGAGAGAGAGAGAGAGAGAGAGAATGAGAGAGAGAATAACTTGAATTATACAAAATTCATTTGGTTGCGCTGCTATATCATATTTGTTTCTTCCTCTCGCTCTCCCTTCATTTTGGTAAACATGCAAACGTACATTGAGTACGTAAATCAATATGGCTGACTGCATATGATGCATAGAATGCATATATATATATATAAAATGCCATTGAATGGCATTATAGTATAAATATTATCGATACAATATATCGCTTTCTTGTCAATTTTGAGATGTCGTGATTTGTTTGTCAGACCGATGAAAAGCACAATTGATCAGAAGGGAATGAAGAAAAAAAAAATACAACAAATCTACCTTGATTTGTGTGTTCTGTGCGTGCATGTGTTTGATTATTAATTCGTTTTTTGCATAAATTATCCAATGGGTTTGATTTGATTTCGGAAGGTGTCGTTGAGTGAGAACATTAAAACCGATTTGATTAAGATATTGCCATGTTCATGGCAATAAAATGATGTGTCACAAATAGTGTTGGTTTCGAACGTTCGTTCGTTCGTTCGTTCGTTCATTTGCAGGCATTAAAAAAAAAAACATATTTGTTCGTTTTTTCATTCGTTTGTAGGAATCGAAATTAAATTTTTTGTTCACTTGTTCGTTCGTTCACTGAATATTTTCAACAAGAATCATTCAATAATAAGGAATATTTGAGAGTAAAAATTTGCAAACGACTTTTTCATTTTTCCGTTAGAAATTCAAGAAAAATAAGCAAATTATTGTCGCCCGTAGAGAGCAAGCTTCATTGGCTTCATACAATGGAATTCGATTGCTCCATGGATTGTCTTAAAACCAATTTTTTTTATTCTTACGAATGAACGAACAAAAATAAAAAAAAAAAATCATTTCTATCTGAACGAACGACAAACTTTGTTACTTTTATTACCTGCGAAGAAACGAAGGATTATTTGCAGACGTTCGGAAGCCAAAATTAGTCACACACACACACACACACACAAACATTTAGTCATTGAAATATTTATCACCACAATTGAATTTTTCACATTTTAACAAAAATGCCGACAATTCAATTTAATTTATGGTTGCGCGTTTCTATATGTGAGATGATACACTGTCTTATTTTCGCGTAAATTTACATATTAAGTTTGGTTCAAAAAAAAAACAGACGAATAAAAAAATAGCGGAAAAGAAAATAAATCATTATCAAAACAAACAATTACTTACGTCCAGTTGTGAAATATCTCATAAATTGAAAAGGCGCGTGAGCTTCTTCACTATTAATGTTTTACGCACTGACAATTGATTGTAGCATACGAAATGAAAAACCGAAATGACAATGAACACACAAAAAAAAAAAAAAAAAAAAGAACACATACACACACAACAAAACATTCAAGTTTTTCGTTGAGAATTCCGGACAATTTATTTATTCAAGTCTTTAATCGCTATCCAAATTCACTGCTCACTCTCGAACCAATAGAAAATCGATTTTCCGCGAAAATGACACAAACCGTTCACTTCGAAGACATTTCAATTTCAATACAACCGATTTTCACATTGATATCCCTCGAACTGTATGGAATGAAAAAAGAAAATGAAACATAGAAACAAACAAAAAGTGTAAAAAAAACTAGCGTGTACGAACAAAAAAAACAAACAAACAAACAAACAAACAAAACATGAAATAGATATGATTTAATTGTTTGGTGCTGATGTTATTGCTGCTATTTTTGTTTCATAACACACAGAAAAATGTAGAACATCGGCCAAAAATGACAAATCTTAAATCGACTTGTCTGCTTATCGAAATGCGTTTATTTTTCGGTATTATATTGTTCGCTCTTTCGCTCGCTTTCTTTCTCTCTTTCTCTCTCTCTCTCTCTCTCTCTCTCTCTCTCTCTCTCTCTCTCTCTCTCTCTCTCTCTCTCTCTCTCTCTCTCTCTCTCTTTCTCACTCTTTATTGTCCTGTTCTTTTGTTTTTTGTCTCTTAAGGTCCTTCAAACAAATCTTTTTTCACAAAATGCACAATTTAATTGAAAAGTTTTTTTTTTCTTCTTTTAATTCTTCTTCTTTTAAATGTGTTTCTTTTTCGTTCTTGCCTTTTGACTCAACGAATAAAAGAAAATAACAGCGAAAAAAAAACTGTAAATGAAATGGAAATATTGCGGTTTTCAATTTGCATGAGTTTGTCATTCATTATGCACAGTCTGTTTATTGTTTGTTGTTGTTATTAATTCGTTAATTTTGAAATTATACTTTGTGTTTTTTTCTTCTTTCTCTCTCTTTTTCGAAAATAAAACATGAAAATCACATTAAATTTTTTTTTATATTGGTCATTCGATATGCCTAAATATATTGGCCGATACACACCGACTATTTTTCACATACACAAATGCAAAAAAAAAAAAATATTAATTTCTTTGGAAAAATTCATCGGTCAACAACATTGTCAATCAGGAAAAAGTTTTTGTTGGTGGGGTTGTTGTTGTTGTTTGTTTTTTTTTTTTTTGTTTTTTTCGACAATTTGTTTCTTCTGTTTTTTATGTATTTTTTATTTTTATTGTTCTCAATTTTTATTGGGGATATTAATCGTTTTGATTAAGCACACACATCATTTAATCACATTTCCAATGACACTGTTCGATCACTTAATTATTGTATGTCTGTTTTGTTTGAATGCCAAGTGAAGTCAAAGACATGCACACAGAAAGGCGGCGAGAAGAGTAAAAAAGCAAAATTAATAAAAATAATACAAATAACTGGAATAAAATCACATTTCAAAAAGAAAACCACACATATTTCTAACTGTGACCAAATAGAAAATAAGACACAATACTATACGAAATGTATCGTCGTCAGAGAGATAGAGAGAGAGAGAGAGACAGCGCGGATGAGAAGCTAAATTTGTTCAGCATTTGTATGAAGTCAAATAATGCAAAAAAAAAAAAAAAAAAAAAAATTATAATAATAATAATTTGAATAAGTAAAATTTTGCGCGTACATGTAAAAAAAATCAAATTGATATAGATCAAATACAAAACACATAAACACGAGAAAAAAATCTGGACAACCGATCGAATGAATGAATGAATGAATACGGTGAAAAAAAAAAGTACAGCAAACAAATTAACATAAACTGTTTTTTATAATTATTTTGGTGCGGATGACAAAAAAACAAAATGATTTTTTTGTTTGTTCTTGTTCGCTTGATCCATTTGACATCATTTATAAAGTTACAGCCATTTTTAATTTAAATTCGATTTTATTGTTGTTGTGTATTGTTCCTCTCTCACTCACTGTGTAATATTCTCTGACTTTGCTCTGGCTTCGAATGTATTCTTCTTCTTCTTCTTCTTTTTCGTTTACTTCTCGTTCGTGTGTTATTGTTGCTGCTGCTGCTGCTGCTGTTGGATTTATTTTTTCTCTTTCTTTTTTCGCTTTTGCCGCTCTGTCGTTTGGGATTTGTATTTCACTTCTTTTCTGTTTTTGCGCTAAGGCTTTTGTATGCTAACACATTCACAGCGCACACGGTGACGGGACGATATGAAATGGAACGAAGTGTGCACAAATAATAATAAAATAAAAGCATAGCAAAGCGAACTAAACGTTAACAATACGGCCGCAATAAACAACGGAGCAAGAGAAGAGAGCCAAAGAAGAGTAAAATGAAAAGAAAGAATGAAAGAAAGAAAGAAAGAAAGAAAGAAAAAACAAAAACACACACAAAACTTCTCACACACACATACACACATAACATGCCATGGGTATATTCATCGAAACCAATGAACGAACAAACAAACAGATCAACAGAGAGAAAAAAAAAATCGTTAGCATCATCAAATAAGACTTGAATATTTCGAATGCATACAATTTGCTACATTCGCGCGCGCGTTTCGCTTCTCGCCAATTCTTCTCATACGATTGTCATTTCGATATATATATATATATGTGTGTGTTCTGTTCATCTTATTTCACTTTATTCGTTTCCCCTCATTTTGTTGTTGTTGTTGTTGTTGTTATTGCTGTCAATTTACGAATGTATGTGTGTGCATGCGATGCGGCTTCCAAATTCATTTGGGCGACCAAACGACCGGAGACCAAACAATCGTGTACTCATACTGTACACACACATGGTATGTGACATGGTATGAAGTTAGAATCGAGTCCATTTGTAAAACACAATCAACTTCATTCTTGTTTAGAAATTTTATCCATTTGTAAACAAATACATGGAAATATCGCAAGTTCACCACATATGATGTAACATATATTCGCTTTTTTATATGTATACACTGCGGGTGCATATTTTTTTTTTTTTTTTTTTTTTGAATTTTTATAATGCCTGTCCCAGAAGGTTTTTTTTTTTAAATATTATTTGAATTTTTTTCAATGATTCAATTATTCTTAATTATTTATTTTCTTTTTTTTCCTTTTAGGTCCACCTGACCAACAGCCAATTAATGGTCAACGGACAGCGATAGACAGAGAAAGAGAGGAAATTTAATTGTAAAGACAAAGGATGGATGAGGAGAAAAAAAAGGATTGAGATGGAAAGAGAAAAAGAAAAGAGAAAAAGAAAAGAGAAAATGAAAAAAAGACAAGGAATTTGAGGAAAAAATGAAAGGAATAGAGAAAGAGTTTGAGAAAAGAATGATAGAAAGAGCGAAAAAATGGGAAGATGATGAAAATTTCAAAATAATCTTTTATGTTCAATTGGCCGTTATAGCCATTGTATTGTACGTGAGAAAATGAAATTGTTTTTTTTAGGTTGCCTGACACCATTGTTTAAATGACAAGAAAATACAAAACTAAATACCATTTGTACAAATTCAAACTTATTTTTGAAATTATTGTGTGTTTGTTTGTCGTTTTCATGGTAGCCCATGAGATAGAAAAAATAGCAATAAACAATGAGCGACCGAAAGAGAGAGCGAGAGAGATAGAGGGAAAGTGAGAGAGAGGGAGAGAGAAAGAGAGAGAGCGAGCGAGAGAGAGAGAGAGCGAGAGAGAGAGAGAGAGAGAGAGAGGAGCGAGAGAGATCTAATGAAAATATATAGAAACAAGTCGTTAGCATCAACAAATAATGCATTTGCTATATATAATACATTCAAGCGTTTCGCTATTCGCAAATTCGTGCGATTGTCTTTTCGGCAAGTTCTTTTATTATTTTTTTTTTTTCTTTGCGTTTTCCCCTACAATTTTGTTATTGATATTATACGATTGAATGCACGCGTTATTTGCCGTACTCCATTTGAATGCCTGCATGTTTTCTGTCTTTGTCTTTTACTGTGCATGTATTTGTGATTGCGTTTAAGTGTATCTCTGTTTGTTTATGTGTATGTGAAGAGTTGCGTCAGTTGATTGATGTATGCGTCGTTTCAATCGTGATTATTACAAATACAATTGAGGCCGTGAACATGTCACATTTTGATGAATTGTCCATGTTTCCCTCTCTTTCGCCGATGCGATTGTAAAAATGTTATTCAGTTGTTTTGTCCATTATTTGGGTATTATTGTCGATTTTTAATTTTATTGCCATAGTTTTCGTCATAGTATTTGTAGTTATTGTTGTTACTGATGCTGCTTTTGTTGCTTGCATGCGTCATAAAAGCGGCAAATGGGATTTTTCGATCTACTAAATATGAAAAATCGCATTTCAAATGTTTTCAAGCGATTTTCCTTTTCAATTTTCTTCATCTTCTTCTCTTTCTCTTTCTCTCTCTCTCTCTCTCTTTCTCTTTCTCTTTTTCTTCTCTCTCTCTCTCTCTCTCTTTCTCTTTTTCTTCTTCTCTCTATCTCTCTCTCTTTTGCACTCCCTATCATTCAAATCGTTGTCCTTTTTTTTTTTGTCATTTCTCCCCCGCATTGATATCATTGCAATCGGAGTTGGGCGAACGCGCATACATAACTTGAATTTGTCTTGAGAATCATTGTTTAGTTGCTGTGGCTCTTGCTCTCGGCAAGTTCAATGGCTACTTCTATCTCATTCTAACACCCTTTTTCCATTACTACATTCGCATTTTTCACAACCATCCCGGCTTTGCGTATAGATATATATATTCATCGGCAACAGAGAAGAACACACGAAAATATAGCGCTTGACATCGTTGAGCATCAGTGAGGCACAGCAAGTAGCAAAAGAAATCGTGTATCGACATTTTATGTATTGTCCTGAATTTTCGCTAATGCTTTCTCTAACTTTATCTGTATACATATGTGTACAATGTGTACTACACATTGCGCGGTTTATTCATCGTGGATGTGTGGTGTGAACTATATGCATCGTTTCGTAGCTGTATTCATTTTTAAAATATCGTTTTTGTTACGTTACGTTACGATATAAATTTATATCTTTGGGAACACTCGACTCGATACTTCCTTCTCTCTCTCACTCACTACCTCTCTCTCTCTCTCTCTCTCTCTCTCTCCTCTCTCATTCACTCCGTCTCTCTCACACTCGTTCTCTCTATCTTCCTATCTCTTACATATTCACCTTCGTATGCGTCTATGATGAATATATTCCAGCACCCCATTGACCCTACTGATGCGCAACTGATGACTTGACTTCTTTTTCATTTCGTCGTTGTTTTTTTTTCCATATGCTTATTGTTATGATTTACACTCGATTTTCGTCTCCTTTTGTTCACCTTATTGATTACCAATGCATACGTCAATATTCTATTTTATCGACGACAACGATTTCAATACACCTCGAAATCGATAAACAATTAATAATCATAATTTAAAAAAAAAAAAGTATGTGATACATCTTTTCCTTTTCTTTTCTTCTGTTGTTAATATCTTGGCTTCTTTTTCTTCCTTTTTTACTATTATTCGAAGACATGCAAAAGAAAATTCTTTTGAATTTAATGACTCTCTGATTTTGCAAATGACCATTCAATTTCATTGTAAAGGCATATTATTATTTAACAACAATTAAAATAAAAATAAAACAAATTTCGAAAATTGGGATAGATTTTTGAAAGGAAAACCTTTGGTCGTTTTAAACGCATCGAATAAATGTGTGAAATTATTATTGTGAAAGAGAAAAAAATTATTACTCTTAATCAATTAGCTTTTTTTCTCACTCTCACTCTCACTCTATTTATGATATTTGAAAAAAAAAATTAATTTGAAGTCAACAAAAGACATAATTCCTGCACCATCAAAACCATTATTTACTGCTGCTCGTCCAATGTGGCATTCTTTGTATATGTTTACATTTGAAGAGCTTTGATTTTAAGCCACCTTTACCTTTATTCATCAAATTATACTGATTATACCAATGGAAACGGCAAAAAATACGATTTGTCATTGGCATTTCGTAACGGTGTATAAGCAAATCAATGTATATATGATAGAGAACGCTTTTAATAACCCGCGACTTATGTCGTATTATCGATGTACTTGCCTGCGGCATTCACTATACGGCTAACATCCTTTTTTATGAAAATTTTGTATATAAATCGTGTATGAAAGCACAAACATGAAATTCCACTGCATGTGCTTTTACAATAATCATTCAATTTTACACCGTAATTGCATAGATGATATAAGAGGCAAAGAATTTCTTTACTAATGCGAGTTCGGCTGGTCGTACAAATCATTGATCTCAAATAGGATTCCATTTGAATTTTTTTTCAAATACTGACAAAAATTATTGGTGGTGTTGTTTTATATTCGAATATAAAATTCCCAATCAAATATATGTATGCATCTGCAACAAGTGGTCAATTAAATTTACCAATAAAACTTTTGAAATAAACTTTGAACATTTCAATAGTTTCAGTGCTTTGCATTTCAAATCTACCATTGAATTGTCCATTAAAATTTGTCGCAGCTTTGATGAATTAATTCTAAAAAGTTTCATTTGTTTATCATTCTGTGGCAAATTTTGTGTAACCACAATTACACGACGAGCAGTAAACTGTTTTCACATTTTTTTTCATTTTTTTTTCTTTTGTGTAGGTATTTGGGTCCGTTTATTTGAGTTCCTGTAATGAATTGGTTGAATTAATCAACGCAATTTCCACTATCATGGAAAAACAAAACACATAGAACTAAGATATAAATGCCGATTGCAATATTCTTTATAAAGGTAATTGTTTCCTGTGATTTCATCTTGTATTCTGCATAGTGAACAATGTTCAATGAACAAAGATTGCATTTATTATTTGATTTTTTTTTTTTCTTTTTGGACGAGTCGAGTAGGGGAAAAAACTGAATGGGAAAGAGAAAGGAAATGGAAAGGGAAAAAAGCTTTTTTTTTTATTGAAAAATTCCAAATGATTAACTTTTAATAACGAAGTCGCATTTGCAAAGGAATTTATTGCCTCTTACGCCATCTCTACAAGTATGGTGTGAATTTGAATGAATATCAAACAAAATTGTGAAAGATCAATTGATGTACTACGGCATAAGTCGTGCGGCATTACGTTGCAAGCAATCTTTATCATATATACACTGAATTGCACATAGACCGTTACGGAATGCAAACAATAAATCGTATCTTTTTGCCATTTCCGTTGATATAGTCAGTATAGAATTGATAAATCGTATAGGTGGTGTCAATGTCTTAAAACCAAAAATTCTTTACATGTAAAAACAACGGAACTTTTCTGTGTAATATTTTTCCTCGCAGCCTCTCAATTTTAATTTTGATTCAAAATTTGTGAATTGAAATAAATTTCAATTTCAAAGACTGAAATCAACTTAAGTAGAAAATAAGAAATTAATTTATCAAATGGGAAAAAAATATGCCCTATAAATACCTCTTTTCCAATTAGATTGACGCAAATGTCGTTATATTCAGGACATGATTCAGTCCAAATGCCATCTCCACACCAATGAAAATCGTTGCCGCTGCCTGAATTCATACAGGGATAAAACAATGTAATAATAAATGTAGGCACATTACACTCAAATGATATTTGATGATAAAAAAGATTTTTTCAGTAAAATTAATTTAGAATTTAAGTGAAAACTTTCTTCGTACAGCAATTCTTAAAAACGAATAGAAAATCAAAATCAATTCAAAATTGTCTTTAAAAAAATAAACCGACAATATTGAAACAATTGTCAATTGGATTTACAAATTTAGCCGATAGAGACCGATGTAATAGCGTGTTATGACACAACATGACATAAGTGATCATCGTGCTTGACGAATGAAAAAAAAAAAAAAATAAGATTTTACTGACTTTTTTTCTCTCGCTCTCCATACATGATATATCATAGATAATGTGTGGTTATGTCAATTTTTTCGGAAGATTTCGATTTTGTCACAGTGTAAATTCTTCCAAACTCACATACAGAAACTATACCAAGTCATATTATCTAAAGGACATTTAAATACAAAGCAACTGACTATAAAGAAAACTAAAAGTAATCATAAATCATTGTGGATCTTTATTTTATTTTTTTTTGTATAAAATCTATGTGTGAAACTATTATTGTCAAAGAGAAAAAAAAAAAATAATCGATTATTCTGAAATAAGTGTTTTTTTTTTTATTCTCATTCACTCTCTTTATCTCTTTTCTTTTGTTCTAGAAATATAAATTTGAAGTAAACCGAAAGACAAAATGGGTAACGTGTTATTAATGAAAATTTACAATATTTACTGAATATTTCATCATATTTTCATTGTTCATTCGTCAACCTCTTAGGTAACGTGTTGGCTGCATCACAACCATCACCGCCATTGCCACCACCATCATCATTATCATCATCAGTTGGTGCTGGTCTTGTACCAAATCAAACAAAATCCGAATCACTGGAAAATGTATCAGGTACACAAACAGAGAGCATTTTTACTGATCGTGAAAATCCGGGCACAATTGAAGATTTACATAAAAAGTGTAAAGATGTGATGCCAACAAATTTTGAAGGCGCCAAACTAATGATACAAAAAGGTTTGAGCAGTCATTTTCAAGTGTCGCATACAATTAATTTATCATCAACAACACCATCCGGTTATAAATTTGGTGCAACCTATGTCGGTACAAAGCAATTATCACCAACCGAAGCATTTCCAGTTGTATTGGGTGATATTGATCCAATGGGTAATATGAATGCCAATATTATTCATCAATTTACACCAAATATACGGTGTAAATTTGGTTCACAAATCCAAGATAATAAAATTTCCGCTGCTCAATTGTCAACCGATTACAAAGGCAATGATTTTACCGCATCGCTAACACTTGCCAACACAGATTTAATCAATGAATCGGGTGTTGCTGTTGCACATTATTTACAATCGGTATGTATCTCCTCCCTTTTTTTCTGTTCTTCTTTATAAATATCAAAAACACTTTTAGCACATTTTGAATTATTCAGAGAAAAATTTTAAATAAATAAACAAAACAACATGTGCATGTTTTATGTAGATAACCAAACATTTGGCGCTTGGCGGTGAATTAGCTTATCAATATGGACGTGCTGTTCCTGGTGGTGAAATTGCTGTTATATCGGCTGCAGCACGCTATCAAAATGGCTTATCAACATGGTCCGGAACAGCTGGTATGGCCGGTGTTCATGTGTGCTATTATCGAAAAGCCAGTGAACAATTACAATTTGGCGTTGAAGTTGAAACCAATTTCCGTGTTCAAGAAGCTGTTGGCACATTTGGATATCAAATTGATTTACCAAAAGCCGATTTAGTTTTTCGCGGAATGTTAGATACAAATTGGAACGTTGGCGCTGTGCTTGAAAAACGATTATTACCGTTACCATTTACGCTCGCCATTAGTGGTCATTTGAATCACGTTAAAAATCAACATCGATTAGGAATTGGAATGATCATCGGTTAGACAACAATTTAAACAAAAACAAAAAAAAATAAAAAATAAAAAAAAAAAACAAAAGAAATTTAATTAACAAACACTAAAGATTGATTGAGAGATTGAAAAAAAAAAAAACAACAAAATAAGAAGAATAATTAAAAATTGTTTCTTTTTCTTAAGACCGGGTTTTTTTTCATTTCATTTGACTTCAATTTAGTTTTACTTTGTACAAAGTAGATTTAATCCTTTCCAGATGCTGTTTAATCTACTAAATTGAGAAAATTGCTTTTAATCTTATCAAATTAGCTATGTATTGACACGATGAATGAAGATTCAAATTGTTCATTCATTTTAACTGAAATTGATTTAAGCAAACATATGAAAAAATATCAATGTAATTTACATGAATTGATTCACAATAATGTTTTCATTTTGTAAGATTTGGGGACACATATTCATATCACAAGGGTAACTCAATTTTTCAGGATAAAATCGAGACTTATTTGCTATTGAGTTTAAAGACAAAAATGTTTTCTATCTCAAAATGAATGAGATTGTTCTATATCTGGAATTGTGACGACAAGTATATACTGGAATTGTGACGACAAGTAGTTAGTAAAAGTTTGAATTCAGGGAAAAGGCTTAAGGCATTTAATATTGAATAGCCATAAATTTCAGAGCTCATTCAACCAATTAGAATTTGAATTGAATTATTTTCAATTTAAAGATTCGATAATGATTTTTATGTGTTTTTGATTTTAATCAAACATTGTGGTTGTGTGTGTAACGTTCCTTCCAAAACTGGTGCAAAGAATAAAATTATGCTATTTTCGATTACATTCGATGATAGATGGCATTTATAGCAAATTTCAATATTTCAAAGAGAAAAAGTGCGAATTTCAAAAAAAAAAAATTATTTCAAATTTTCAATAAAAACAATCTACAATGAAAAGTTTTCTCAATGAAAAAATTCTCTTATAACATATGTGATTGTGTGATGGAATAAAGTTACAATACAAATACATGCAAAGCCCATAGTCACATTGTTTGACATGTGCGGCATTGACACTTTTTGAATGAGTCGAAATCAAACAATGAGTATCAAAAACATAACCTCAATATATATTTATACAAAAAACATAATAAACCCATAAGAGTATACATTGAGCCGCATATCATTTTGATTTCAATTTTAAATCGAATATTGACAAACAATTATAGTCAAAATGGCTAGCGATAATAAGAGAATTCCAGCACCAGAATCGATGCCATATCATTTGAGTAGCCGACAAAAAACACAATCATATCAAGAAAAGTTAGCTGTAACATTGCAAGGAGGCCAACGCCAAGATAAACGAAAATTCGAAGATGCGCGAAAAGTTTGTATGTTTGAATTAATTAATTAATCATCAATAATTGTTCGTAATCGAAACACATTTTATTTATTCAAATTATAGTTTTGAAGCTAAATGTCATATCAAAGGCAAAAGGTTCAGCATATATTGAGATGGGAAACACAAAAGTAATTGTTTCGGTATTTGATCCACGTGAAGTAGCCAATAAACAAAATAATTTCAAGTAAATTGATTAATTGTTAAAAACGGTTTTATGATGTGATTTTTTTTTTTTTTTTTTTTTTTTTTTACTAAAAATAAACCATTTTCTATTTTCAATTTACAGCTCAAATGGTGAACTAAATTGTGAATTCAAATTTTCACCATTTGCAACCAAACGACGATCGATAAAAAATGATGTAATTGAAAAATCATTGGCACTATCATTGAAACGAGCTTTGTTGCCGGCTGTATGTCGATATGCATTTACAAATTTTCAAGTTGATATTTATGTAAATGTAATTGAAGATGATGGTTCTGTATTAGCAGCAGCAATTACAGCAGCTGCATTGGCAATTTCGGATGCTGGAATTCCAATGTATGACATTGTAACAGCTACATCAATTGCAATCGTTGATGATCAATTATTAGTTGATCCAACAAAAGATGAAGAAGATGTATGCACCAGTGTTGATTTAGATCAAGAGCATGGTTTAATTGTTATGTCATCATTACATACACTTGAACAAGTGTCAGAGCTATGGTGTTGTGGACTTATGAACAGTGAAACAGTTACAAAATTAACTGCTGTACTTCATGAGCACAATAAACAAATTGTACCAATTATTCAACAGATTTTAGTTAACAAAGTGAAAAACAGTATTGATGAATATGAAAGTCTCAATGAACCGAACAAGAAAACGGACTAAAATTGCAAAAAAAAAAAAAACAACAAAAATGAAAGATTTTATATTGTTTTTGAAATAAAAATGCAAACATCTTTCGTTTTTTTCTTAAAACTGTTTTAATTTATTGAATTTTTATCTTTCGGTTTTGTTACTATTGAACAAACAATGAATTTATTCTTCGACTTTTTCTGGCGGTGGTCCACATGGTTGTAACATTCGTTCCATTAAATTGAATCGAACCCGAGCTTTGGTTTCATTTTCAGCGATCGCATAGTAGCTGAGCAAATCATTGTGACCCAAGTAACTAGCCAATGAATCACGATGTTGATTTGTTAACCATTCGTATTTTGTTGTATCAGCATGTCCAGTTCCAATGTATTTACTTTGCAAATGCTCCAATTGACTGTGAATATTGTATCGGTCTCCCATTTTTTATAAACTATTTTTTCCCGTTTAATTGATGCTATTCAAGGTTTTCAATTGTATTTTTAAGAAAACTTTAATAATCACGGAATTTATTCGATTTTTTTTTTTTCGTTGGTTAGTTGTTTACAATGAATACACAATTTTAGCAGCGAAATGCAAATGAAAATATATCAATCTGTCAAATTAGACGCAATCATCGAATAGCGCCCTCTTTTGAGAATTTAAAATCAATGATTTTCATGAATATTCTATGATCGATATGGCAGATTTGTATCGATTCAAAATTTCAAATTTAAAAACAAAAAAAAAATCAACAATTCAATTAAATGCAGTCAACGTCTTGAATATCATTTGTACAATTTGAATTTATTTAAATTGTTGGAATTCTATTTGTAATGACAATAAAAATTATTTCCGGGTGTATTTTGTTCTATCCATGGTCTAAAATCGGTTACACGTGTACAAACACCTGGATCACTACCGCATGCACCACCCGTTTTAATGATTCCAACAAAAAAATCTCGATATGATGGATAAATTAATGGTCCACCAGAATCACCCTAAAATTATATACATAAAATTATCATTCAAATTCAAAATGCTGAAAAATCGATAAATCCATCGATACCTGGCATGAATCATCGCCATTACTACTTGTTGTACACATATCTTGATTTGTTACTAACGTTGAAGAACCTTGATATACACCTTGACATTGACTATTTGAATAACCCTGAAGATTAGCTGATTTAAGATAATTTGAAAATGGTCCACCGAATTCAATTGAACCATATCCCAATGCAATCAAATTTTGATTATCGTATACATTCAATCTTAAAAGAATTTTTCGATTTAATTCATTTGCTTTCTATTTATATAATATATAAAATAAATTGATACGTACGGTTCATTAAGACCGGGCATACAACATGCTTGAACACCTCGATTGAACATAATAAATCTCTTTAGCAAAATGATAGAAATATCATTACGATCGTTTGAACTATCATATTGCGGATGACGTATTATTTGAGCGACTTCATAATTTTGAGCATAATATGTATCGGATTTTGGAGCTTTTAAAAAAAACAGAAAATTTATTTTAGGTTTCTTCAATAAATCCAAAAATCTCTCTTTAATTTGAGTTTTTTTTTTTTGATTTGAAGAATGTAAAGAGAGAAAAAGAAAAAATTTAACAAACCTTTTCTCAAATCATTACGTGCCAATGAAACGTAAATATCGTTTGGCGATATTGGGGCATTATTTGTGGTTACACAATGAGCTGCACTCACCAATGCATTTGATGAAACTGTTTTAATAGCAAACACAGTTGGTTGAAATGAAAAATTGTTTAAAAAAAAAAAAACAAAATCAAAAATCAGGCGAAAATGATTAAAATTGAGAGAAAATAAAATCATACTTATCGTTGCACCACACTTAAGTTGTGCACTTTGGGTATTTCTCATAACAGCACCAACGTATGTATATTGATTTAATCCGGCTGTCTGACCACCAACAATTCTTGACTAAAAATTTCAAAAATTAAAGAAAAAAAAAAAACTCCATCAAAATTTATCGTATAAAATATGCAAATGATTTTCTATTTACAGCGCTTCTTTGTCCACAATCACAAGTATTTTGAGCACTAGCCGTAAAATTACACGTGTAAATGCCTGACATTTGTGAAGATTTATATCCTAAAATTTTTATTGTCGAAATTAATATTATCCAATTAGCAATTTTCAGTCAAAATAATCACCTATCGTCACCGAATTATATGTCGTTTTAAATGGTGTAATAAGCTGATTATAACCACAATATCTTTGTGCATATCCACCATCAATATTGTTTGTACCATCGTTTAATATATAAAAACTCTCATTTGGATCACAATTATTTGGATTCTAACCGTTGGTTGGACAGAAAAAAAAAAAGTAACAAATCAAACATTAGAATCCACAAATAAAGGAGAAACATAAGAAAACAACATTATCTTAACAAACGATACTTCGTGCAAATGATGAACGTAGTCACACATTTAAAAAGAAAAATTGTTACCCCAATATAAATGAAGCATGAAACAGTAATATCATGATAAATTGGTGCTACAACTGTAAATTGACAGCTACTTCCCGGTGTGTAACCATATTGCGGATAACCGGAACTGCTAACCGTTATCATTTTATTTGCAGTTATTTGATAATAGCCCGGCGAACAATCTGGAAACACACCGTTCACACATTTCCATATAGTTAGGAATAAAACTGTAAAAAATCCGATGTTTGAGTTAATAAATGACTTTTTTTTTTCTATTGCTTAAAATTTCAAACTTAATTTAAATTTGAAATGAAGAAACAAAAAACAAAAAACAAAAAAAAAACAATTTACAGAGAATTAGTGTGTTTTGCATTTTCTTCAAGTCAATTTTCTCACAAAAAAGGAACGTTATAGACAGGTAATTAAATGATACTGAACTCAATTCAGTACATGAGATTTGATTAAATTTAAAAATTTCATTATTTGAACAGATACATGTCATACGAAAGATAAATATTTATACCCATTTGGGCAGGTGAAAAAAGCTCGATAAGAAAAGAGAGAAAAACAAAAGAGATACAATGAAAACAACTATCTTCCCTCGATTGACGTTGCTTAATAAAAACTTCGATAAAAATATGAGGAAGATAAATTACGTTGTGGATTGTGATAAAAATGGAACAAAAAGAAAGCGAGATTAACATACGATATTTCATAATAAAATCGTTGAATGCATTTGAAATGGGCACCGTGTTGATTAGAAATATAATTAACAAATGTACACCGAAACCAATCACTGGCGATGGATTGAAATTCCAAGTTTCTTATCAAGTTTTCCGTATTAAATAAATTTTCAACATCAACTTATAAAAAGAATAACAAAATTAATATATTTTAGTTCAGTTTATAGAGAGATCAATAAGGCACATAGTGAATGAATCTAATTTTGCAACTGTTCTTATTCGTTCTTAGTTCAATTATTTGCACATAGTGCAAAACTGAAATTGACTAGCGCATGATTCGTATCTTTATCAATATTTTTGTTTTTTTTTATTGAGGATTACAAATCGATAAACATCTCTGCAAATAACTAACATTTTTGAAGCAAACGGATATTAGACGATTTACTGAAATATATAGATTACGACGTAGATTTAAATAAAATTCATGATGGAAAGAATTTAGATGTTGAAGAAAAAAAACAATATTCAAAGCAAATATTCAAATGTGAATTTGAATTTGAGAGCTGGGTCGATTCAAATAATTTAATTCATGGTTTGGAGGTGGCTGATATGAAAGTTTTACGTATGATTTCGGGTGTGTCGCGTAGGGATCAATGGGAAAATAGAATTAGGAATGAAAGAATACGGGAAGATTTGAATGTGGATTCGATTGATGAAGTAGCAAGAAAGTCTAGGTTGAGATGGTTTGGTCATGTACAGCGTATGAATGAGTATCGTTTGCCAAAGTTAATTTTGAATGCTGAAGTGAATGCACCGAGAGGTAGAGGTAGGCCGCGAAGACGATATTTGGATTCGGTAAAAAATGATTTGAATGAAAGAGGGTATGACTGGAATAGGGAAACTGAAGACCTGGCTCTCGATAGGGTACGTTGGAGGAGAATTGTTGTTGGCCGACCATTACAAAACAGACCAGACGCTGAAAGGCATTAATGGTCTTTAAATGATTGTTGTTGTTGTTGTTGTTGTTGAATTTGAATTTGAATTTATTTTGTCTCCAAAAAAAAAAAAAAAACAAATATGTATGATTTTTTCTCATCGCTTCCCTTCAAAAGAAAACAATTAAATTGATAATCACTCAATGTTCAGATGTTCATTTATAATTATTAGCTATTTGTTCAGTATTTATCTGTTGTGAGTCTGTTTTTGTAATGTTGAGTAAACAATCGTTATCAGTCAATGATGCTTTTTTTTTCGGCGTTAATCTTGTAATTGACATGATCTATATCCAAAATTATCGACGTCTACTTATTCAATGCGCATTTATGTTTGAATACATAATTCAGTTCAATTGAATGAAAAATTTGAAGACTATTTTTTGCGTTCTCCATCTCTTGCTGTTTCTTCTTCGCCACCTTCTCCACTACCTTCGTCAGTTGTTTCTTCACCTTCGACTTCTTCACCTGCTTCAGTAGTTTCTTCTGAATCTTCGACATCTTCGCCTGCTTCAGTGGTCTCACCGCTACCTGAAGGTCCTGTTGTTGCTGATGATGATGATCCACCTCGCGGTGTAATGATACATTTGTATGCACCAAATCGACCGAATTAGTAAAAAAAAATTCATTGCATCTTGCGCCATCTCTACGAGCACGGTGTGAATTTCAATGAATATCAAACAAATATGTGAAAGTTCATATGGACTTTTATGCCGTGGGCAAGTACATTATCTATCGATTAATGTACTACGGAATAAGTCGTATGACGTTACATTGCAAGCGATCTCTATCATATATACACTGAATTGCACATACACCGTTAAGGAATGCAAACGACAAATTTTATCATTTTGCCGTTTCCGTTGGTATAGTCAGTATACATTAATAAATCGTATAGGTGGCGTAAATGTCTTGAAATCAAAGCTCTTCACATGTGAAAACATGCAACGAATGCCACAATAACATCGATTAAAATAGTATCGAATAAATCGACTAATATAATAAAGTTTCAAGCACGTTTCATTTTGTAACAATTGATTTTGTACATACAAAACAGCGATTATATTTTGTCTTAAAGTGCATGTGGATAACGCCATTGTGCTTTTTCTTGACACTTCTCCTTGGTCTGGAAAATTTTTACGAGCAGAAGGGCAGCGGTACCGCTATCAGCAGCTCTGTCTTGTGTTTTTGCCATCAAAATCGTCTCAAGCCCGCTAATGATACCCAAAACACCACGATACCATATTAATGAGCCTTTGAAATGAATGAAAAATTTTCGATAATCAATTGAAAAATTATTTTAAAATTGATTTTATTATTATATTTCATTATTACCAATTTGTGCGTCATCTTGAGTTGTACTGTCTGAATTTATGCTGAATTTCATTTCGTAGGCTGTAACTAGTTAATGCGATGATATCGATGTGCTAATGAAATGATGAGCTTTACACAAACGTTTCTTATGTTCTGTGCTGTTATTTATTTCATCAAATAAACGCCACATCAAATATTTGAGGAAAAATAATGATTTACAAATTCGTTGTGGAATATTTTTATTTTTGAACTGTTAAAGTCGATGTGTCAAACCTCGTGGGCATTCAAACAAACCAATTGTCCGTCTGTTTTTGTTCGATCATCTTTCAGCTTTAGTTCGATTTATCAATGTATACTGACTACAACAACGGAAACGGCAAAACGATGCGATTTGTCGTTTGCATTCCGTAACGTTGTATGTGCAGTTCAGTGTATATATGATAGAGATCGCTTGCAATGTAATGTCGAACGACTTGAGCCGTAGTACATTAATAACTTACAATTAATCGATCGTTGATGTACTTGCCCACGGCATGAAAAGTTTTCTGGAACCCTGGATTCATTCATATTCCGTGAAGCAGCCACAATGGCCATATTGTATCACGAAAATATCGTCCGATTCTTTGCATTGAAACAAATGGTTACAGAACACATACAACTTTTCATTGAATTATTCATTTTTAAGACAATAAAAATTGGAACAATGCAAAAAGAAAAAAAAAAAAATAAAATGCCAGAAAACGAAAATATTATTATAGTCAATATCAGATTTTATATTAAGATTCAAAATTAAATAGAGTAAAAATTGAAAGAAAATTGGTTTTGATAATGAATCAGGGACGATTCATTTTACAAGGAGGATAGTACACCGAAACCAATAACTTGCGATGGATTGAAATTCCAAGTTTCTTATCAAGTTTTCCGTATTAAATAAATTTTCAATATCAACTTATAAAAAGAATAACAAAATTAATATATTTTAGTTCGATTTTGTTAGAGAGATCATTAAAGCACATAGTGCATGAATCTAATTTTGCAACTGTTCTCATTCGTTTGTATTTCAATTATTTACACATAGTGCAAACCTGAAATTCACTAGCGCATGATTCGTATCTTTATCAATATTTTTGTTTTTTTTTTATTGAGGATGGCAAATCGATAAACATCTCTGCAAATAACCAACATTTTTGAAGCAAACGGATATTAGACGATTACGACGTAGATTTAAATAAAATTCATGATGGAAAGAATTTAGATGTTGAAGAAAAAAAACAATATTCAAAGCAAATATTCAAATGTGAATTTGAATTTGAATTTATTTTGTCTCCAAAAAAAAAAAAAAAAAACAAATATGTATGATTTTTTCTCATCGCTTCCCTTCAAAAGAAAACAATTAAATTGATAATCACTCAATGTTCAGATGTTCATTTATAATTATTAGCTATTTGTTCAGTATTTATCTGTTGTGAGTCTGTTTTTGTAATGTTGAGTAAACAATCGTTATCAGTCAATGATGCTTTTTTTTTCGGCGTTAATCTTGTAATTGACATGATCTATATCCAAAATTATCGACGTCTACTTATTCAATGCGCATTTATGTTTGAATACATAATTCAGTTCAATTGAATGAAAAATTTGAAGACTATTTTTTGCGTTCTCCATCTGCTGCTGTTTCTTCTTCACCACCTTCTCCACCACCTTCTTCAGTTGTTTCTTCACCTTCGCCTTCTTCACCTGCTTCAGTAGTTTCTTCTGAATTTTCGCCATCTTCGCCATCTGCGCCATTTTCGCCATCTTCTCCTGCTTCAGTGGTTCCACCGCTAACTGATGGTCCTGTTGTTGCTGAGGATGATGATCCACCTCGCGATGTAATGATACATTTGTATGCACCAAATCGACCGAATTTAGTTGATGATGTTGCTTTACAAAAAAAAAAAAAAAAAAAATTTAATTATTTGAACATGAGTTTCTTCTTTATTTGTTGTTATGTACAGACTAGAGAGTAGACACGGTCCAAAGATTCATTTACATTCACTTATATCAAATAAATTCACGATGCAAACATTTATAGCGATGCATTGAACATCAGATTTACTATGATTTGACGGATCCATATTTGGGTTCAATCTTTTTTCATTTTTTTCCCCCGTTTCTACCCCCCCAATGTACAAACTTACCAACAACCAGCACCGGTCGACCCGAAGTATTGCGTGAATTTTTCCGTATCGTTTTTCGGCCACAAAAATATTCGGCACCTCTAATGTTTGGATCTAAATTCAATCCAACATAAAAGTAATCATCACAACATCTTCCACGTCTAGTTATAGATGAATCAAAAAATGATGGACGCCGACAACCCGTTGAAAAGTTTATATTGCAAACAAGCGATAAACGATCACCTGGTTGACCAACGAATGCAACGCGAGTCGATGTGCCCCGGCGATAGCGTAACGATTTTAACGGAAATATATCATTTGATTGTAAATCCATACGACGATTCTCACGTTCAAATAAACCGTGCACAGTCATTGAATTGAAAATAACCATGATCAGAGCTAAATGCAAATTAAACTTGCTTGAAATTTTCATTTCAATGGAAATTCTTATGAAATGTCTCAAATTGCAATTTTTCTAAAAAAAAAAAAAAAAAAAAATCGTATAATAATCTCGAATGATTAATTTTATCGAACTGTCTAATTGAATTATTCTTGCTTTATATAGTATTTCGAAATTTGCAAATTATACCCAATATTCGAACAATATCTTTATAATTTTGAACAAATAATAGAAAATTCTATAATGAAAAAAGAAATGTATTTAATCAAGTTTCGATTTAATTAAAGACTTAAATAAACATATGAAAACAAAAAAAATGTCATAATTGAATTGCAATACAATTTGAATAAACATTCTAAAATGGTTGAATTATTTTAATAATTCGGAATTGACCTTGAGACAATCCGCATTAGATTATACAAATTGTTGTTTTTCTTCGATGAAGTTTTTTCCACACTGAAATTGTTGTTTTTCTTTTTAATTATTTTTCTTAGCCCTCGTTTTTTTTCAGCTTTCTGATGAACGAAGAAATAAAAAATAACAAAAACACTTCCTAAAATGTTTAAGAAAAAAAAAATGCAAATAAATATAGTATTTTCATTTGTTTCATTCGTTTCGTTTATTTTGTACATTGAGTATGGTATCGCTCTCTTACCCTTTTGCTTTTTTTTTTTTTGACAAACTTTTCAAGTACAATATCAATAATGACTGTTTAAATTTCATCTAAATTCATATTAAACGTTCGTATTCGTAGTCGCCATTTAATTCATTTATAAATTGTAATTTTTTTGTTTTTTCTTATTTTTGCAATTTTGCAAATTTTTTTGAATTGCAATTTATTGATAAATACTAAATTTGTTGTGAGTTAATTTTAATTCATTTGAATTGGCCGGGTGTTGGTCCAAAAAGGCTGCCACTTTGTTTGCTAGCTGCTCTTGATGGTGCAAAACCGAGTAATTTTTGAATATTTTGACGAATTGACATGGTGCACAAAATGTACAAAAATATAAATGAACATTCGGTGTAATCATCGCCGGGTAAATTTCGATGGCTCAAACCCTGAATCCATGATATTGGTAAAAATGGTAAACGAGCAACAATTCGACCATCGAAGCTATTAAAAAACAAAAATAAAAAATTTTGGTTAAATTATTCCAAAATTTTATTGTTGAATTATTTCAAGTTTCTGTATTGATTTAAATTTGATGTGACTTACATGCTGTTGAACATGCTGAGAAGTGCGGTGAATGCAAATCCAGTAGCCAACATTGATTTCATTTTCACCAATGATAAATCTCGATTATTATTCTTGAGCTTTTCTTCATCACGTTCAATTTTCTTCTTATGTTGTTTGTCCAATGAATCTCCCAGTGTCTCTTTTCGCTTTTCAACTAATTATATAAAAAGAAAAAGAAAAAAAAACAATCGATTAAAATTATTTTACTAATGAACCAAATGTATTTGCATTGTTCGCGGTAAAACTGAATTTCTGAATGAAACGTACGTTTTTTACTCTGCTTTTCAATTTCAGTTTTTAATTTTTGAAATTTTTCTGTTCGATAGACAAGTAGCCACGTCAATCCTGCACATGGTAAAATGGAAAGGGTCATGGTTTATATATGTGGTTTTCATTTTATGCGGCCAAATGCAATTAGCAAAATTTACCTTCACCCAAAAATGCCGTACACAATGAAATAAATACTATTAATACTGTATCGGACCACATGATTTACAAATTTGATATAAAATAAAACCGAAATAAAATAAAATGGATTTTTTATATGAAATTGTACAAAATTTGCAGGACAACTGAATAATTTACACAAATTTAATTAAATTAATTCAAACACAAAAATGAAAATGGACCGCAATTCTTTTCTTTCTTTTTTTTTTCTTTTTATAAGTGTTCACTATTCTTTCCCCGTGATATTTGCATTAATTATCATTGAAATTGTTTGTCAAATGTCAAACTATAAATGTTTGTAATTAAAATGTCGAATATACTTAAGCTTAAATACATTTTGATACTTTGAAAAATTCAAATGTGAATTTGAATTAACTGAAATGTGAAAATATTTTTAAAGCAACATTGAAAAATAATTAAAAAAAAAAAAATTCATAGAAAAATTGTAAAAAAATATCAAATCAATTTAATTTATGTTTAAATATAATGAAATTTAATGGGAATACAAAATTTTTGCCGATAATTCTATGAATTAGATTTCTTGCATCAATCTACATCCAACCAATCTCTGTTTAAATGAATAAATATACATAATTATATGTATCTCCGTAAGGGAAGCGAAAATGAAAAGAATGACTTGAATCATATGAAATTATTTTATTCAATGTGAATTCAAACAGCAATGATGGCAATATTTTACGAAAAAAAAAAAGTTTTTGATGAAAATTCAATTACAAATCTACACAAATAACGGTTTAATTTCGTTTAGCTTCTTTAGGTTGTTAATAACTTCACCTAATTTTCATTTATTATCATTATTCGAAATATGGACACTTTCTTTGCAATAAAATGTCAAAGTTGTAGTAGGATCACAAGCAATTCCTGTACAATATATTCATATTTCGATGTCAAATTTCTCTGGGTAAACGGAAGTAAATAGGATCGTAATAGCAGAAAATAAATAGTAAATTCGTAATGTCGATGAGCAGGGCGCATGCCAAAAGTTTTGGTTTGCATTTTTGTTAAACTTTCAGTTTTGACAAAAACCAAAATTGATAAATACAAAACAAGCATGAATGAGAATATCAAACAATATACCGTGCGTTTCTTTATCCATGGTGGTTTTGTGATTGTTGGACGATATCGAACGGTAGCAGCATCCAATCTCCTTTGGACTGTCGACCTTGAAACCTCAATTCCAAGATGCAATAGTCGCTCTACGCTTTGAGAAAGCGACATGCCCGGATTTGGCTCAAAAATCTTGACTAGTCGGTTATCTTGCTTTGACGAAGTTGCTCGTTTTGGCTTGACATTTGGACGGTCCAATGTGTGAATTTTCACAATTTTGTTTGATATTCATTCAAATTCACACCGTACTCGTAGAGATGGCGTAAGAAACGTGAATTTCTTTGCTAAAGCGACTTCGTCTTAATAGTACAGATGTGCCAAACCGATAAGTTAATAACATTTTTATTATCATATATTTTATTAGCTTCTTATTATTTATTAGGATCGAACTTAATAAGCGTATTATGATGGTTAGTATTTATTAAGATCGATCATAACAACGTTATTAACATGTTTATTATTTATTATAATAACGAAGTTAATAAACGCTATTTGCAATTGTGCGGAAGATTTTTGCAACTAAGTCATTAAAGCGTATGATTAAAAGCAAGATAGCATGAGATCGAAAAATTTACCAATAATGATTTGAGCGATAAAAAATGCGCATCTTATCAAATCGAACATACCAGATGAAATGGTATGTAAAATCCTACACCAGAATTGAAAAAAAAATTGTTTGATTTTTTTTCGATTTTCAGCGATTTTCAATTAGTCGCAATAGAAGGTTGTATGAAAATAATGGACAGCCATTGGATGTGTTTGTTCTTTGTATTACACGGACTCACGACAACACAATTCTAACGAAAAAAGTTGGCGACGAATCCCCCTTTTTCTACTACTTATTGCCTTCACCCTAAATCAAGTTTAAGATTCATAAATGATTGCTTCACATATATTACGTTATAATAGGAAATAAATCTCAGATGTTTTATAATGTTTACGTTTTATTCCAATTTTAGTTCCAGTTTCAAGCTTATTTTATTTTATTTTTTGTTATCAATTTAGTATATTTAATCATATAAAAAGAAAAAGAAAAATAAACATTTATCTTACCGTGAAGGCAATTTTGATATAACAACTCAGTCGAATAATATAATTTCGTGGGCTTTCAATAAAATAATGGCATGTGGATCCAGTATTGAAAAATCCCCAAAATAACCAAAATATTCAAAGATGCTAACATATCCGCCAGGATTAATCACAGATGTGCGTTCGTTTGCATTCAATCGCACATAATAATCGCAACCGTAAAAATAATTTGCAACCACAGTATTCGATGCAAATAATGAAATGAAAATATCTATTTTTGTATCACATTCAAGAAAATAAAAAACAGAAAAGAAAATGAAAAATGAAAAATCGTTAAAGCTTTTGTTGTGTTTCCAACATTGAACTGAATAAGTTACAATGAAATGCACGAATCGACATATCGTTGAAATGAAATATCTAAATGATTCACTTGAAAATTTCGAAAATAATTTTAAAAATGAGAAACCCATTGAATGTCTTGTTTTCGAATGATTTATCGTAAAATGAAAATTACAGAGAAACAATAAATAATTTCGATGATATAAACGCAGCAGCAGCAGCACATTTTGATGGAAACAGCGATTTCGAATTCAAACAGTGTCTTCTTTTTTTTTTCTCTTTTTTTTTGTCTTCAAGTAGTTGATCGTAAAACTGTCAAATGGATGGTACATTTTGTTTTGTTTTTGGTAAAATTAATAATTGTTGCTGATGATATGCGGGCCATATCAGATGTGTTTGCATATTGACGCAATCGGTAAAATAAAGCTTCAGCTTCTGCTTTTTATCAAAATGTTTTGTTTTGAAATGTCGACATCACCTTCGATTGTGTGTTCAGTTGTTGAAACGAATTGCATTCGCCTTATCTTGCCGGCTGTAAATTGTAATTGAATATATACATTTGTTGTTGTTTTTTTTCGCATCAAAAATGTATTTTTTTTTTTTTTTTATTATTATTATGTAGATTTGGTTTATTACCATAGCTTCACAATTATCTTATTCTAATTGATACATATGCATATACAATATATATCAATATAATGCATCAATTTAATATGTGATGCTGTGTGTATTGTGAATTGTCACAAAGTTTCACTCTTTTTTCACATCAATTATTCCATTCAAAAATTACTTCAATCGCATTCGTTCGACCTGGCAAAATATTCCACATACTTTTCACTCGAACAAAATAAAAACCGTTCAAAGCGAGCGCATTAATTATTTTTTCCTGTTCTTTGCACATCTTCCAAACCCCAAAAAAAAAAAGAAAATATGGGGGTATCTAAACAAATCCATGAGCGAATTTTTGCCTATTTTTGTTTGGTTTGTTTGGTAGTCTTTTTGGTAAAATTGTTTATAACATTATACTGTAACTGTATCGTAAAAATGGTTACTGTCTTCAAATGGTTTGTCGTGAATTTGTGTATTTTTATTTTCTTCAATAAATGTGGTTTTAATTGATGAATTCATTATGCAATAATCAAATACATAAAATTACAAAGACAATGACAATACCATAACGTGGTTCATTTTTGTTTGTTAGTTCACAAAGTGTTTTTTTTTTTTTTTTTTTTTTTTTTTTTTTTTTTTTTATTTCATTGGTTTGGTGCGCACACATATGTTTCGGACGAGTATTTCGTAATCGATTCTGCATATTTTCTGTTTTTAATTGATTATCATTTTGTGCTCTTTGTCTATCATATATGTTGATCATTATTCTAATGTGAATTTTCTTTCGATTAAATTCTCAGTTGTAATATTTCTTTTTTTTTTCTCCTCAAATGAATTCTAAATTAAATTTTTCAATAAGATGAGGAATGTCAGAGGAATTGTTGAATTCATATCGTTTTTATATTCTTGTTATGTTAAAATTATAATTATTATAATTTTTAGTTGTCGTTATTGTTGTGCAAACATTAACATTCACGTAATATCAAATGACACGTTTATAATATAATAATAATGTTTATATTGTTAATAGTTAATTGAATCTCTCTTCAATGTTTAATTGATGAGAAACAAATCGATACTAGGAACGATTGGATCTTTCACAAGTGAAAATCATCCAAATTGCATTCCATCATTTTTTTTTTTCCGCCATGCCCAAACCTCCGGGCCTAACCAATATTGGAAACTGATTGAAAAAATTCCATTTGCGATATTCTCTAAACGAATCGATCGACAAAAATAAATAAATATATGGAAAATACTTTGTGCTTCATCTCTCTCATTCCTCAGTGTTGATGAGGACAAATTGTACAAATATTTAATTTTATTATTTTTATTTTATTATTTATTATTTTAAATAATTAATATACGTATAAATAATTTCATTTTTTTTTTATATTATTTAATCGAGCAATTAATGATACAACGAACCAATAAATGGCTTGTGTATACACATATAAGCGATAGGATTGCGCGGCCAATTATTACTAATTTGTCTTTTTTGCTTTTTTTTTTTATTAATATACATAAAAAAATATCAATTCTTTGTTTGAATTGAACAACATCAAGATCATCTGTCAATTGCTTTCCATTATGAAACACTGCCAATGATCAACACAAAATCAAAATCAAAATGATAGATTTCTGCAATAAAAACAAAATGAATTGTGCCTGTAAAAATGATAAAAAAATCAAAATAAAAACAATCAAAAAATGTTTCGTTTTTCAATTTGTTATTGTTTTTTCTTTTTTTTTTTTTTTTTTTGTTGCTTCGTTTGTAGTTCTTCACAAATTTATCACAATTTATTTTCAACTAAAAATACGATACTTATATTTGACTGAATTTTGTTTTTCTATGGTTTTTTTTTTTTCTTGTCAGCTGGTTTTAAATTTCATTGTTTATCTTCGTCAATTTTTGAAATGGGTGGTTGAAGATCAAATAGGCATCGTCTTTCACTTGAACGAAAACGAAAAATCTAGCTCAAATATTGGGATCGTTGAGAATCTTGTAAAATTTTCATTTTTTTTTTTTTTTTTTTTTTGTTTTTTTTTGTTTTTGGGAGAAGTGAAATTGGAAGCCATCTGCGCTGTTGAACTTCAATTACCCGTTAATGTAATGATTTTCTTTTTGTTTTGCTTTGTTTTGTTGTACTCATAACATAAAATAAATTAAAATCTAATAATTAGAAAATTAAAAAAAAAGAAAAGAAAGATAAAAGCATAAAATGTATTAAAAAATTTGTAATTAAAATTGAGTGGTGAAATCTAAATATCTACTATTAAATCTTTTGTCAAGATGTTCTATGTGAGCGAAAATTGTTCTTATTTATCTTTCTTTCTTTCTTTCTTTCTTTCTTTTTTTCGCTATTTTTGTTCTATTTTCTCTTCATTATAACAATAAATTTTGGTTTTTCTTCGGTTTTTTTTCCTTCTTCAGTATTAGGAAAACACGGGTTTTGGGAGTTCCCATAATGTATTTTAAATGGGAGCTGTCGAAATTGGCTCAACAATCAGAAAGTTTTTCGCCACCAGCAAGCATTGCCACAAAAGAACTATGTCATACATTACCGCATGTTGAAATTAGCCCTGAGACATGGATTAGTTTTGAAAAAAGTTCATCATGTTCTGAGTTTTAAGCAGAGCAAATGGCTAAAATCATACATTGACGTCAATACGCAAAGCGATTGCGAAGCAAAGAATTGCGAGCTCAATAAAAACTCTAAAATAATCAGAAAGTCTAAAGGTATTAAAAAATCGAACTATTATATGATTGAAATGAATTAGCCTTCTTTGACCTTATACATTGAATTAAAAAAAAAAAAAAAAAAAAAAAACGAATTTCTTTTGGAATATTAGTGCGTCTGTTTTATTTATCTCTTTTTTTTCTCAATTTATACAATTTTCAGTTTTGATCCCCCTGATCTATGTAAAGAAGAAATTGAGCAAACATCTTCACCATTAGGGACGATTACATTCAAAATTACAGATTACTTAATATAGCCACGTAATTTGGAAAATAATTTAATTATTACACGCAATGATTGAATCGGAATGCGCGATTTGTTGCATACACGTTGCAATTTTCTGCATATTACATTGGGATCTTCTTCTTCACCTTCACTCTCATCTTCTTCCCCCTCCTCATTATCATCATCATGCCCGTTGGCAGTATTATCACCATTATGCTGATTCCCATCTATATCATACGATTGGTTATAGAGGTTGAGTTCACGGATCATTGGTAATGTGCGTGATTTCTTTTCAACTTCTCTCAAAATCGACTTCATCGGCACCATCTTCCTCATTAGATGTAGATGCATTCTTCGATTCAATTGATTCATTTTCATCCTCGCTCATACCTGATGATCGATTAAAAGTTCCGCTTCTTTCATTGAGCTGTAGCATTTCATCATATTTGCGCTTTTTTAATAACAAAATTGTTGATTTAGCAACACCATATTCTTTTGCTAAACGATTACCATTCACACCACTGTTCAATTTAGCTAAAAATTTTCACTTTTGCATTGTATTCAAACGCATGATGTAGCTATAAAGATAACTTTATTGCTTGGTTGTTCAACATGCATTAACAAGTATCACTTGAACGAAAAATGGAACTGAGATCCAATTTCGACAGCTACCATTTAAAATACATTATGGGAACTCCAGAAACCCGTGTTTTCCTACTACTTTCTTCCTTTCATTTTTTTTTTGCCAATTACATTAACGGAAAGAAAAAACAAATCGTCTAATGAGATCTAAATTTACTAATTTAATTAGAAAATATTTTGTTCTGATTTTCCTCCCACTTATTTTTCATTTTACAATCTTAAATTGACATTCAAACAATATACATTGGGGATTATGTAGAGCGCAATATTTTTTTTTTTTTTTTTTTTGTTTGTTTTTGTTTTTGTATGCTTTTGTTTTAGTTTTTGTCATTTTATCAATTCAAGTTAACAACAGATAATAGAGATATAATACGAATTAAAATATATTTGCTTGAAATGAGTGTGAGTGCTTTTGCTCGATGATGCAACAGAATATAAAATCAATTGCTTCAAAATTGAGGATTCGATTGTTTGTATTTGCCAATTGCATCCGATAATTCATTTTTAATTGTCATCAAAATTGGAATAAGAATAAAAACATGGAAATAATCGAATTTCGATTGAAATGAAATAAAAAAGAATGTCGATTTTTGTTTTTTGTTTTTTTTTTTGTTTTTTTTTTTGATTAAACATTCTAATGTTGAAAAATACAAACAAACACAATAGAAATCCTTCAGATTCACAATACAATTCTTGCAATTTGTGACTGCATCACTAAAAAATATTGTTTTAACCAATGATCAGTCAGTTTTATCGCCTGTATGCACTGGTGTCACCATCCAAACTTTATTATCGCATTGAGCTACCGTTTTCCTTTGATTTGTTTTAATTCTCTTTTTTTTTTTTTCTTTTCTTTGCGCAATTTGCACATCACTAAACAATGACAATAAGCGAACAGTAGTTTGTTGTTAAGAATTCACATTTTTCATTTCTTTTCCCATCGTGCACTAAATACGTATGCACACACGCAACCACTCGCAACTTTGCACTACTTCTCACATTCGGATATATCAGCTATTTTTCCAAAATAAAATGCCATTCCGATAATCTAATTGAATTATGTTTTGTGATTAATAAATGTTCGCTTATTATTTTAATAACCATTTAGCTGCTGGTCATCAAGTGTGACTTTTTTTTTTTCACAATCTAATAGTGAATTGTATCTATATTTGTATTGTGATAGTGAGAGATGGAGTGAGAGAAGGAGTGAGTAAAGAGTGCATTTCCATTGAGATGAATGATGTTTTTAAATTTCATTTCTTGATAATGAAAAAAGTAATGTGCGCTGATTTTCGATGTGCACTAATGCCATTGTATTGAAATTCGATAATGGAACACTCTAACTCTGACCCCCACAGCAGCTACTGATTTCGTGTTGTTGTTGTTGATTTTTCTGTTGTTTCTTATTATTGTTTGAATATAGCCGGTTACATCATTATCGGCATATTAATTTTTTTCGATTCCATTCATTTTGTTTTGTTTTCTTGTTCTTCTTCTTCTTCTACTACTTCTCTGTGAGTGAGTGTGTGTGTGTGTGTGTGTTTATACGCAAATACAAAAACAATTTTGTTTTAAGAGAATAGATAATTATGAACTACTTAAGCTGTTGTTATAGCTATAAAAATAATTTTGTTTATTGCTTAAACAAATTACTCAATGTCGTGGAATTTGAGTATAGCACGGCCGGGAATCTCTGATTGGCATAATTTGCGGACAACTTCTTGTGCATCATCGCATGGGAACACTGAGTGTGGTGGTGGTTCAATCTGTGAATTAAAAAAGAATACAAAAAAAAAAACATGGTTTTAGTTCAAGATAAAATGCGAGATTATTTGAACAGAAAATGAGTTAAAATAAACAATTTGGAGACATTTTTTTAAGAGAAGAAAGTTGAAAAAAAAAAATTGTAAAGAAAAATGAATAAAAATGCACAAATACAATGCTCACCTCATGCGAAGACACCAATTCAACAAGCTGTTTCAATTGTTCGATGGTACCATCGGCAACTGAGCGCAATTTAACTTCACGTTTATCGGCCAAACTTGAGAATTTTGGCAATAATTTTTCGCCCACTTCTTCGCTAACAAGGACAACACCGCCTTTGCTTAAACATTGCATTGATCGATGCAAACTGCGTGATGTTGTTCCAAAATCAATAACAATATCAACGGTGCCACCGCATGCATCAATTGTACGTTCAATCAATTGCTTTTCATATAAATCTTCGCTCCATTGAACAACATTAACACTGTTTAATAGAATGAACAATCCGTAATTAGTAATGAATAATGCGATCCGATTAAAAATGGCAAAAAAAAAAAAAAAAAAAAAATTGCATAAACACAAAACGACAAACTCCGACCAATATTTTTTTTTTCTTTTTGGGTTTCGCAATCTCTTCATATATATATAATAATTTCGGGATAAGTAAAATAAAATTTAAAAAAAAAACTTACTTTTCAAAGTCTTTGGCTAACATGAAACCTTCATCACGTAGACTGGCAACGGTGATTTGGATTTTTTTGCTAGTCTCTAACTGATGGAAATGATAAGCTGCAATCCGAACAGCCCATAATGCTAAACCGCCAGTGCCAACAATTAAAATGCGGCACAATGGTGGTGGTGTTGTGTCTGGATTTGCTGCATATGCGGCTTCACGCTCCTTAAGTAATTCTGTAACAATTTCTTGAGCTTCAAATACGGTATTCATGGCTAATAGTGCACCGGTTGGTAGCATTGCTGCAACGCTCAATGGAAATGAATCTGGGATTGGAATTAAATATTTTAAATCCGGTACAACAATATATTCAGCATAACCATTTGGGCAATCATCGAATGGATAAAGAACAACACGTTGTCCAACATAAAAGCCATTCTCTTTATTTGGTGTAATGCCAGCACCAAGCTCTTCAATTACACCGGCTACTTCAAAACCTGGAAACAATGCACCATCACGATATCCATGATATGCTGGCGATGGTGCCGGATTATGCGGTGATCCAACAGACATTTGATGTGCCAATTCGCTCAAATCTGATGATATGCTTGACATACTTGACACTGATGGTGATTTTTGACGACGATAACATGCACCGGCATACACAACCTATATCACAGAAGAAATGAATAAAAACAAAACAAAACGAAAAAAATCAAATAAAACAATTATACCATTTGAAGTGATGATATTATATTGTAAGAAATGTTGGCAAATATAAATAAAAAATTCTTCCTAAAAATAGATTTCCGAAGGTGAAAGACATATTTGAATCTCGTATATGAGAGATGAAGCGAACAATTTATTGTAGGAGGTTCTATTCAGTGACAAATGTCGAGAAAAAAAAAAATCAGCAAAAATGCCATTTTTTTTTAACGTTCATTTATATGCGGCTTTATGAATCCGTCAAAAAAGTGCAATAATGAGCAGAACATTTTAAACGAAAGAAAAAATGAAATTTTGTCGAATTGCCAAAAAGAAAAAAAAAAAAAAAAAAAATTGTGTATATTAACGCTCAGTCGGCATGTGCACAAAGAAACGGGTGCGTGTAATTTTCAATTTTTTTTTTTCTTTTTTATTTTTATCATCATTTCGCAAGGCAACGCTCGTGCTTGAAATGAAATACGCAATAGAATGGAATATGTGTCGGATATATTTTGTATCATGCATTTGATGCGTGTTCAAAGTGTTCACAGTTTGGACGATTGCTGCACAACACACTCACACTGTATGGCAAAATTTACGAATAGAAAAATGAAGAAATGACGCAGCAAGTAAACAAAAACAACACATAATTCCATTCCATTCCACCGCCCGGATAATACTATGTAATGCTGCGCGCATGGAATATCTAGCAGTGCTCATTTGTTTTGAATTTTATGTTGTTTGTGTTGTTGTCGTTTTTTTTTTTCCCCCCCATTTTGGATAAAAACAATCCAGCTGTGCTGTGTTATTCCGCAGCAGAAATAAACAACATCAACAGAAAATTTCTTGGTTTTCATGAAATAACCATACTATTCTTAAATATTTCTCTCACGTTTAAGATTCTTGAATCAAAAATAAAGAAGAGCTAATTCATTATAATATGAAATAAATAATTACCTTGACACGAGCACCGAACTCGGGTGTATCAGGAACGGGTACAACAAATGAAAAAACGCAGTCTTTTACAACTGGTCCTGGTGATTCGATTGATACTTGACGGCACAATTTATGCATTTTGATCAATTCTTCAATATCAAAATCGGACAAATCTGATAAATCTGAACCACGATGAGATCCGTTTGGTATACTACACAAAAATTAAAGTAAAAAAATTGGAAAATTAATTAGAACTCAAAAAAAAAAAAACAAGAAAATTCTAAATTACTTTAAATGATTTAAATAAATTTAATTTGGAAATTATTAAATTTTCAATTTTAAAAATAATTGCTTTCTATTTCATTTAAAATACACACCAATTGTAATGATTATTTGATGTGTGATGATTTGTGTGATAAATTTCGGTCGACATTTTGGCGATTTCTTTTTTTTTCTTTTACAACTTTATTAATTTTGGAAAATTTCAATAACGATGACGATTACGTATTTTTCACTTAAAATGTAAAATCGAATTTTCGTTCAATTGTTTTTTTTTTAAAACTAAATTTATTGCTGTTTTGTGCGAAAAATTGTTCTTTTTCTTTGTCACTTGTAATAAATGTTTCTTCTTCTTTCAAATAACTGGTACTGATTGAATCAATTTGATTGCTTGTTAAATTGCTTGTTTATTAATCATTTGAATTGTTCAAATTTGTTAAGTTTTTTTTTTTTGGCAATTTGTTTGCTCTAATTTTTCATTTGATTTTCTTTCTCTCTTTTTTTTTGCGATTAAAAATTATTCATTTGTTTTCTTAGTCTTTTTATTTTAATTTAACACGCGTTTTCTTCTATTATTGCTTTACACTTTCGTAATTTCTCTTTTCACTTGTCTTTCACGATGAATCAAAAACAAAATTTTAATCGTATTTCGAATGTAAGTTAATTTAACTACGAATCGAACGAACAAAAAATAAAATTCGATGTTTGAAACTTGGATATGAATTCAATGGTTTGCATTTGAGCAATGAATAGCCGACATTCAGTGTAAAATGCTTTTATAGGCGAGCTCCTTCTTTCCAATGGAATGCCTGCCATTACGTTGTGTTGTGTTGTTTTTATTTTTCTTTCTTCGCATCATATGCCAAGCTGTTTTGGTTTGTTATTATTCATTGTATACCGATGAAAAGATAGGCATGAAATTGTTTTTTTTTTCTTTTATTTCGTTTGTATGCGTGTATTTATTAGTGTATTGGCTCTGTTGAAACCAGCCAACGGTTCTGTGTATGTCACACTCGATACGAATGATTTTGAGTGTGAGAGATTATGGAAAGTGTTTGCATATGTGTTAGAGCAACGTTTTTTTTTTTTTGTAACAAAAACGTAAGCGAGTAAATAAGGAGGCAGATCAGTCGGCTATCGCATGCAAAACTCATCCATATTTCCATTGAAAATCCATCGCTGTCACTTGTTTGCTTGTGTATTTCATTATTAAAATACGACGATGTGCGAAATAAGTTTTATATTTTTTGTTTTCTCTCTTACTTTTTGCGTCAACAAAATCATTGAATTACCACATGAAATTGAATTCAGAAGAAAAATCGAATCATTGGAAAAAAAAAAAAAAAAAAAATGAATGTGGGAAATATGAATTCAAAAACAACATTTTCATGTGATAATATCATATAGAGGCTCTAAATTAGAGCATCATATCGGTTGCTCATTTATTCATATCATTTTGTGCATTTTCACTTTTATCATATGACTGGATATTTGTTGTAAGTTTTAAATATTTAAAGCAAGTTTGACTATCTAGTCTGGCGTTTATAATACTCAATGATAATAAAATTGTTTTTTTTTTTTTTTACAATTCTATTGCATCATTTGTACATTTATTTATTTATTTCAACATTGTGTTTACATTGTAATTAAAGCACAATGAATTCAGTTTGTCGCAAATTAATGATTTTAAGTAAATAACTATATCAAGCAGATGTCATCATCATCACCATCAGCCGGCCGTCGAGTGATTTCTTCCTCGAATATTAGCGGCTTTCATTTACACACGTACATCATGCGCATCCTTTCTTGTTAATTTTTTACTTTTATTTCGCTCTCTCTCCCTCTCTCTCCCTCTATCTCCCTCTATGTCTATCTATCTCTATCTCGATCATCTTTTTTCTTTCGTTTCTTGTTATTCATCTATTAAAATTGCCTGACAATGTACACGGCAGCACTACTCTAATTTTAAAATGACTTACGAAAATAGCAATAAGCGAGATAAGTGATTATTCATATTTGAATCTCGTCATCCGGTCTTTATCACGTCTCATTCAACTGTCTCGCATTCATTTTGACGTACAATTTACAGAGGTTATAATCATTATTGAGTCGTTTTCATCATTTTAATTACAATAATGGCATTCCCAAATGATAATAATAATACACACATTTTTATCGCTATTTGCTATTAATTAATTACTCGTTTCCTTGGTTCCGATCTGTAAATTTTGTTTTTTTCTTGTCGTTCAACGGCTCTTTTTCTCTCTCTCTCTCTCTCTCTCTCTCTCTCTCTCTCTCTCTCTCTCTCTCTCTCCCTCTCCCTTTCTCATTCTCTATTTTTCTGGCTCTTTCTTTGAGTCCTATCTATGGATTACGTGCTTCCAGTGGTCAAGTCAATTTTTATTTTTGTTTATAATGTTGTTGTTGTTATTACTGTTTTTGTTAATATTGTTGTTGTTATTTTTATTGATATGTTATGTTAACAAACGATCATGCGTTTATTTTTATCATTTTGGCGCATTGTAGGGATTTCTTCCTACTTTCATTGTTATTTAAAAATATGCATTTAATTTTCATGGTAAATAAAAGTAAATCAACCAACAAAATATCGATAGGTTATTACAAATCATAGTGAGATGGGTCAAGAATAATGTAAAAATACAATGATTACACAACTATTTATAGTATATATATATATATATAAGTATAGTAATATCGATATCGATGAACGCATGCATTGTGGCATAGTAACAAACGACACATGAATGAATCGGCTAAAAAATTGATGTAAAATCAAAGTTCAAAAAACTTAACGAACTCACGCCAATTCGTCTCTGTGTGTGGATATTCTAAAAATCATTCCTTCATCTTTCTCTTTTCGACACAATTTTGAGTGACCATTCTATCGGTGATCAAAGATGAATGTGTGATTCACATTGAATTTATCACATGACGTCACTTATATATACATTTTGTTTTTATTGAAAAAAGAAGAATATAAAACAAAACGGAAACAACACGGAAAATAAAAAAAAAAAATCCAAATCAATTGATAACGAATAAAAAAGAAAAATTTAACAATCAAAATTCGGAATATCTTATAACATTTTAATCACTATTCAGAAATTAGTGTATATTAACTATTGGATGCCATTGTGAAATGGCAAATGAAAGAAAGCAAACAAAAAAAAAAAACACTCCCCATTTTATTGTTACTGACATTAACAACATTGTGTATCGGTTTATTGGTTATCAATTAAAATGCGCGCATTTAGCATATTTTAAATCCGTTTTTGTAGATTAAATGTGGTTTTTATCATATGTATGGATTGACAAAGCAAAACAAACAAACAAAACTAAAATCAGAAAAAAAAAAAATCTTCTCACGGAGAATTAATGCATTTACGATGCGAAATACAAAAGAAAAAAATAAGATGAGAATGAGAAAAAGATGGAAAGAAGCAGAGATGAATAGAGACAGAAATATCTGGCGATTTGCATGCGCTTGGGTAAGAATCATTCGATGAATGCGTGTTCTTTTTTAATGATCTACAGCATTAAAGATGAATGCATGTCGTTTGCGACTCTTTTTTTTTCCACTCTGAATCAAAGCGCGCGCATTCAATTCGTATAAATATGTATTTATTTGCACTATGATCTATTCAATTTGTTTTCTAGCTGAACGAATAATAAAAGTTAATAATGCACATTACACATCAATATTAATCGTATAAATAATAAATATTGTAAGATGTCAATTTGAGATATGACAAGGATAGAATATTCAACATAAATTGCATTTCTAATAGCCCATTGAAACGTGTTTTTTAATTAATAGAATTATTTGTTCTACGATAGATTTAGAAGAAAAAAAAAAGAGAGAGAATTGAAAAAAAAAAAAAAAATGGATAAAATGTGCAAATTTAGAAATGATTTAATCGCAGTTCTCGGAGTTGGTTAGTAACTAGAGCGAGCGTTCATTGCACCTGCTCAATATATTGATTATATAAAAGTGGTATTGTTGGGTGAAAAACAAAGATCGATGGAGTGTGCCATGCATGCGCATTGTTTCTGATTTATTCAATTTTTTTTTTTTTTTTTTTTTTTTTTTTCTGCAATGATTTGCACATAAATTGTTTTTGCATGACACTAGAATTACCTGTCAACTAAACCAATCAATTTTTCATTTCATTTTTTTTTTTTTTTTATATTCTTACACGTGATTAATTTCATTTGAATGGAATTTTTCGTGTAGATTTTGAATAATAAATTTAATGAGACGATATTTGTTGGAAGAAAAAAAAACTGTTTAACAAAGCATACGTTTCGATCACCAGTTGAGTGAATGTACACATTGTGTTCACGATCAATGTGAGTGCTATTCATTAAAGTAAATGGTATGAACGAAAGCAAAAAAAAAAAAAGAAGCTATGATGAGTAAGACATCATCGCATAGCATGGTTTTTGTGACGTGTTTTCTCACGATGCGCCGGTTTTAGCCTCCAAATTGAATTATATTGGTCGCGAGCTATTTCGAACACACGCACACAATTTGGATCAGAGTCCACCCAGTGTGATTTTGGCAAAGTCAACAACATTCCGACCCACCGCCGTTCACTATTTTATGCGGAAAGATGCAGTCGCATCATTTGTTACATTTTTCCTTTTTATTTTTCAAATCTTTCTCGCCCAATTGCTGCTCTATATTTTTCAAAAAGCAACTCACACGGAGATAGACAGTATTTTCACCAATTTAGCAGCGCGCGAAAGAAAAAAAAAAAAAAAAAACAGAAAATTAAGAAGAATCTTTTGCGTTCACACGCCTGTCATGTTGTATTTGAGTTTTGTTGAAAATAAACTGTTTGCTTTCACAAAATCGACGTCGATCTTTGATACAAATCAGGTTAATTTATTTTGTAAAAATAAAAAGGAAGTAAATTGTCGGAAAATCGAACAATGTGTCGGTATTTTCGCTAAAAAATATCTAGTTGATGTTAAGAAAAGAGAGAGAAAGAACACAAAGTATAAAAAAGAGCGGAATTCAATTGACATCACTGAGAACTGTCATATTCCAGAAATAATTCCGACTCATGTGCATGACAAAGGAAAAAAATGTTTTGTTTTTATTCGGTTGATTTTCACACTATGCACTTCGAAAAAAAAAAAAAAAAAATAAATAAAAAAAAAAAGTTTGATATTATTTACAACGCATTTCTAAATGCGAAGAAAGAACAAAACAAAAATACGAAAACAAATAAAAATAAAAAAAAACTGCTCCAGACACGCAATGTCATCGAAATGTCTATGTACATTGTACAATGTTTGTTTTTTTTCATTTTTCATCAAATGCGGTAAATAAAGGTCAAATGCGACGCAATTTCTTCAACTTATTTCTTTGCTAAAATATCTAAGGTTCTGGCCTAAGATTCTTTTTATCCATAGCTTTCATTTCGATATTTCTTCATTCAAATGAAATGATATGTATTGATCAGATAAAATAGCACGAATTTGCAAAACGATGTTGTTATTGAGAGAGAAAAAGAGAGAAAGAGAGAGAGAGAGAGAGAGAGAGAAAGAGAAAGAGAGAGAGGGAGAGAGAGAGAGAGAGAGAGAGAGAGAGAGAGAGGAAGACCGAATATTAGGCAACCATTTTGTATGAAAAAAAAAACGACTGAGAATTTAAAATATAAATAGTTAACGATGATTTTGAATAAACAATTTTTTAGCCAATAAACAATTCAAATCAATTGAATAAACGAACAATAAAATTTGTTAACAATAAAAGATGGATCATCTTTTGGGAATTTTCAATGGAAATATGGAAAATTGATTATCGCGCAAAATATAATAATTTCAATCTGTGATTAATGTCTCAAAGCCGAAAATGGTATAGAATGTTATGTGATACAAACACCAACACCGACAATGCGAATAAAAAAAAAAGAAAAAAAAAGAACAGCTAGCTAAAAAGTCAACAACAATGTTCAACCGATTTTAATGAACACTAAGAGAGAGAAAAGAACAAAAAAACGTGTATCACGCGATGAATGAGTGATCAGCCGACTCGAGAGCGTGATTCAATTCCATTGGAAGGTAAATTTATATATTCGCTGTACACAAATATACTATATATCGACTTCTATGTCTGTATATATATATATATGCGTAACAATGTTTGAATGGCTGCTATCCACGCATGCACACGACCAAACTGAATGCTCACCAATACACACATTTTCCATTATCCGATATTATATATCTTAGTGTATATAGTCATGGCCCATATGCCGATAATGTTTTTTTTTTTTTTTTTTTTTCAGTCATTTTCTCCGAATGAAAACTACGCGTAGTGTAAAAAATTGTTGTTGTAGAGACCTGTATGGATAGCATACGAACACAGACATATATTTAACCCAAATACAATTTCACTTTGATATATCATGCATTTGGTTCTCGCATTTCTATTATATTTTTCTTTCTTTCTCTCTTGCTTTCTCTCTCTCTCTCTCTCTCTCTCTCATCCTTTTTTCTCCGTCTCATTTTTCCACAAAGCTCATTAGATACAATGAAAAAAAAACTCTGTGTGTGTTTGCGACTGTATTAATGTATCCATGAAGCAGCTGTTGTTGTTGTTATATGTCGTACATGCGCTCCAACACATTCGATACATTTAGTACAATGAGTGCTTGTTTTATATACATACGGTCTTAATAATAGTAATAACAACTCTGAAAATCACGCACTGACAGCGTGCACACTTCTAGTCAATGCATATTGTTGTTGTACATGAATTCGACTCTATAGTCTCGCTCACCTTTTTTCTTCTACCATTCTGCTTCTCTATCTCTTGCCCTCTCAGTCTCTCTCTCTCTCTCTCTCTCTCTCTCTCTCTCTTTTCTCTAATTCTCTTTCAAATCATTGCTTTTTTTCCTATTTGGAACCGCTTGGTCTGTGTAGAACATGCAGGTTGACTGTAAAAACAACAACGACTCATCAAAGCAAATATTTTGCAAAATTTTCGAGTGATTCAAAAGGGAAAAAAAAATATTGTGAAAGAACATCACACATTCCAGAAAAAAAAGAAAAACATATCAAAACCAGAAAAAAAAAACATATTACGAATAATTTTCGAAAAAGAATGAATCAAATCACAACAAAAATGGATCAATGTGGCTGATGTTGTGCTAATAAACAAACATATCAAAAACTGACCTCAAAACTGCTTTAAACCGAAATGTATTTTTATGATGTCCATGGACTATGAAACGACATGTTTTTTTCATTTTTTATTTTTCTACGCGAAAAACATCGTTGAATATGATATGAAACGGTGAGCGAAAATTTAGATTAGATCCATGATAGTTTAAGAAAGCTCAATTCGTCAAAACAAAACAAAAAATTTTACATCAAAAATATATCATTTGCCATTGTGAATGATAGAGAAAGGAAGAGGAAGGGGAGCATTCTGTTGTTTAGCTTTTGCTTTATCGTGTATCGCTGTTATTATTATTTTCACCAATTCAAATTGTGTTGTTTATTTGTTTATCTATCGCAAATGGTGCCTTCCTCTATTGACTCAAGATCATTTCTAAAGGAACTTTGATCAAACGACTTATATCTTATTGATAGTGTGTGCTTGAATTTAAAAAAGTTGGAATCGCACGCGTACAAAATAACACATAACACATCATGTTTGAACAATTTTAAATTGATTTATATTTGTAAATGCTCAAAGTCAGTTAAATGTGTGAATGAACATATATATATATATATATATTGTTGATGTTAAAAATGATAATATTGTTTATCAGATATATGTTATTCATCCTAAATTACGACAATACTATTTCAAATATATTTTCAAAAGTCGAAAATTGTTTGAAAAAATTTCATCTGATTTATTCTATGATTTACATGAAAAGATCGTTGCAAATTGAATTGACGAAAGAATAAATTTAGAAAAATCAATTTGTAAACACATTTTTACAGTCATTTCGTCAATAGAATCATTCTAAATTGTGAACATTGGACCTAATCAGTCTATTGGCAATGATTCAAAATCAACATGCTGCCGGATAATTTTATATTTTGTTATTATCGAAACCAATCATTATCACTCAGAATAATTTAATTTTTTTGTTTTTATTATTTTCTTTTTCCTTTTCCTTTTTCACTTTTTTTTTTTTTCAAGCAAAAATCGTAGATGTTCGTAGCAATCCACACCTTGTTCATATATCTACAATTTTTAACAAATTGTGAAACAGTAGCCGTAGACGATGAATTTTATTACAATATTTGCTAATTGATAATGGCACCGATCCGGTTTTTGCTTCTTTTTTTTTTTTTAAACGGTTGCTTGTTTTTGTTTTTACAAAATCGTGAATATTGATTTATCAGAGAATGAACCAGATTTGGAATAACTTATTTTTTATTTAAATTAGAGAATTGGTTCGGAATTTTCTAGAAAGCAAATAACTAAAGCACTTGCTTGTTTTCTCATTAATGGTAATTTTCTGCTTCCAAAGGCGTAAGGTAATCTTACGTATTTTCTTAAAATGGATCATAATTTTTATAAAAATTACGAACAAATCGAAAAATCAATTCAAACCAAAATGGTTATTTTTAGAATTAATTAAAATAGTCCAAGAATATAATCAGCATTCAAATGGTGTCAGTTCAAATCGATATGAGATGAAATATTTTAGAAAAAAAAAAAAAATAGTAAAGTCGATGAAATATTGCACGTTGTCAGCAAATGATTTAACTATGTTTTTGCGTCATCGAAAAGCAATGTTAAAAATAATTTCCCTATTTCATTTTATAAATTGCGGTGTATGTGGTTTTTTTTTCTTCTTCTCTTCTTGTTGTTGCCTTCAATTACATTTTATATTTTCAACCATTTTTCTATACATTTGTTAATGAAATGCTTTCCTTTCAAAATTAGCATTGAGCTGATTGCGCGTGTTGCAAAATACTTGGTCAAGTGAACCGGTTATCATCTTGACTTAGAGCATAATAATAAAAAAAAAAAATTGAAATTAAATGAAAAGAGAAGCAATAAATGTCTAGGTAGTAAAAAGAGTGCGGAAGAGGAACAAAACAAAAAAAGAAAAATTGATAAGAAGAAAACGCGCAAACTATGCAAAAATTCTATTCACTCAGTCATTTTGACGTCAAAAGGTAATGTTGTTTTTTCTTCTTCTTCTTCTTTTTATTTTGTTTTGTTTTTATTTATGAATTACTTTACACATTCGCACGTATTATCATTATTTCAATAGCAAATCTAATCGATCGTCGATGCGGTTTTGCTTGATTTCAATTAGATTTATCAAGCAAATAATGTGTCGGCCAATACAACGAATTGTGGATTTGTTGTTTTTTTTTTTTTTTTTTAATTTATCAAACGATATGTAGGTACTCAATGCATTATCTGTAACAATTCTTAATTATTTTACGTTTGCAAACCTTTGTTTGCACATTGTATATAATTTACGGTGTTTATGCCAGTTTGATGATTCAAATTGCAATTTTTACATTTATAAAAACAAAGATGAGCAAAATAATCGCGCTACTGATTTCGATCCTTCTCGTTTTTTTGGATGTTTTAGAACATTTAATCATTTTCAAATTGTTTGTTTGTTTTTGTAAATAATCTTCTCTTGTTGTGCCCTTGAAATTTTCTAGATTGTTTATATTTTTTTCCGTGTAATATTTCTACTTGTAATTCCACTTCAAGAAGATTCGATGATAATATAAATACACATGTTATTGCTAACATTTTCGTCAACATATGATCAGGTTGGTAAATCAATCAAATCGATAATTTAAAACTCACCAATAAAAGTAGCACCGTAAATGGGTTGATTTAGAAGGCAGCAGAAGCAGCAACAGCACACACACGAAATGCACACAATTATACACACAAACACAATGTGAATTAATATCGCTTTAGACTTTTAGTTGTAACTCGTACAATAATTCGATTTTAGATATTTCGGTATGTTTCCGCGTTTGGCACATACACTAAACAACAGATGCAGAACTAGTTGTACAAATGTATGAATTACTTTGTGATTTGTTGTATCGATGTGTCTCGAAATCGCATTTGTTTTTTTGTTTTTTTTTTTTTGTATCTTTCCTAAGTAAATCAGCACTTTTTTACTTTCTTTCGCACACAATCTACACAGAAAGAAATGAATAAATTGAAAAAATTGAAAAAATTGAAATATATACAAGATAAAGATAAAAGAAAAAACGAATTTGTTTTTACAATGATGAACCAAAGGAAAAGATCACTTCGAAAATATATGAACGAAAAAAAAGAAAAAAATTCAATAATTTTCAACTGATTTTTTTTTTCTCTATTTTTGTAACACAATTACGATACTATGTGAAGAACAAATGTAATAGCGTATGATAGTTTGTTGGCATGCAACAGCTGACTGACTGACTGGATTATATTTAATGCAATCGAGTAGTTTTAAGCCTTTGTTGTGACTATTTATCATTAAAACAAAAAAAAAAAAAAAAAAACAACAAAAAGCGTGAGTGGTAAAACACGACCAGAACAAAAAACCTAATATCGGCTCTGTTTCTTTGCTGGTTTTGCTAATTGTAATATAAATTGCAATAAGAAAAGAATGAAACAAAATTTACGAAGCATGAACATGAAAACGCAAAAGCAGAAACAAAAAATCACACAGTACGCATTTTTTTTTTTTTTTTCATCTATATATTTGAACAATGAATGAGCGCAACAAAGAAATGTTAATACATATACATATTTTGACCAAGGCAGTTTGAACTAATGTACATAGGTTTTTTGTTGTTGTTGTTGTTGTTGCTCATTTATTTATTTATTTATTTATTTTTGATTTTGTTATTATTGTTGTTGTTGTTTGTTGTAGGAAATGCTTGTATTTGTGCTTGCTTTGTCTTTGGTTTAAAATTCATATATACGATAATATATATATATATAATATAATATATCCAGTTGATGCTCATAAAGAGATACAAATTGACTTTTTTTTTTTTAAATGATCATTCTGGCTTTATTCTGAGATATGTGTATTTTTTTCTACTTCTTTATTCAATAAAAGAAAAAAAAAATTTAATTTAATTATCCAGCTCATTGTCTATCTGCTCTAGATGCTATATAAAATTCAGTTTTGTTTGCAGTATTTCTGAGTTGTTGACAGCGCAAATCATTGCTCAGTCATATATTTACACTCACACCCACGAACATAATCGAAGCGAGGTTTAATGAAGTGAAAGAGTGCATCAACATTGCAAGTCTATGCATGCGTGATGTGATGTGACTAGTTGAGGCTAGTGGCTTTTTTTTCGGCTTTTAGGTGCGATGCACTTTTCAATTGTTTTTTTTTTTTTTTTTTTTTAATTATTATTATTAATAGAAAGGGAGAGAAAGAATTATCTTTTTTTTTTATAATTCATGGATTTTGAATCAGTATCACAAGAAATGTTATCGTTTAAAAAAGTCACAACAAGTAGAATCACTTCAATTTGAATTGTTTTTATGATTAAAAATTGTATCTCTTAGAAGAAGCAAATAATGAAAAACAATAACGTTTTGAAAATTCAATATAATAAATCCAATTACAAATTGAATATTACCCGGGGTAAAAGTAATAGGTACTCTTTACTCGTCAACTGACTCACCAGAACTAATTTTTGTTTTTGGCTCGAGCACAATTTTTAAAATGGTCTCATCGCATTTCTCAGAATTATTCTTTTTTGCCGTTTTTCAATTGTGTATTACATTCATTTATTGCATGATAATAAATAAATCATACTCGTTATTTTTTTTTTGTTTTTGTTTTTTTTTCATATACGACTACATTCAACACAATTTCACATTCACTTAAATGCCATCAACTATTCGACAATTACGAATTCGACCATGCTAATGGAGCTTCCTTGTATTGTCTATTGTTTGATCAATCAAACACAATGAATAAAAAATGAAAATGAATAAACACAATCGACTACACAACTGAAGATGAAGAAAACAATGCCATGTCATAAAGGTCAATATGATCTTATGAACCTTTTTGGTTGTGAAGTCAATACATGCAACCGTTCATTAAAATTGATTAAAAAATGTCGCACTTTCATATTTTTGCATAATGGACCTCATGGATGAAATTGTCGTGGGCATTTTTTTTTTTTTTTCACTTTCAATTATTATACTGTCGGCCCAATTAATGCCAATACGTTAAGTATAATAGAGAGCATTGGGTAAAGTATAAAGCAAGAAAGAAAGAGAAAGAGAAAGGGAGATGAGCGAAAATGAGAATAAAAAAGAGTGTTAGTGTGTGTGTGTGTGTGTATGATTTTATTTAAGAATAAAGAATAGTAAGCTTTCAATTCATAAACCTTTCCAGAATTAGTGTACACAAAAAGTTCAATCAATCGAATTTCTCAATGATTTCATTGAATAAAATTCAAAATATTTTAATTGAGGCTGTACATATTTTGATTGAATTGAATTGATTGAAAATTCTATGATTGTGACCAATAAACTGATAACTGATTGAATTACAAAAACCTCTTTTTTATACCTCAAAATCAACATGTTTACAGTTTTCAATAAAAAAAAAAACAAAGAAAAGCATTCAAATTCCCCCAAAGAAAAACATTCAAATTCCCACATTTAAACATTTTGTTCGATGAAATACTCGACTATACAATACTCGTTACAATTGACACACAATATCTTTTGACTGAAAAATTAAAAGTTTTATTTATAGATAAACAAATACCGTTCAGTGCTTACAGCTGATTTTCGTTTTCGAAATAAACTCGAAGGAATCTCAATCAATTTTCAACAATGTAATATAATACACAAATGCAATGAGAATATGACAATTTACAATGCACTGCAAAAATTGTTAGATTTTTTTTTTTTTTTTTGTATGAAAAATTTCTTTGCAAAATTTGATTTTACATATAAAAAAAAACTAATTAATTGGTTTTTTTTTTTCTCTTTTGTATTTTTGCAACTGGTAACTGTGTGACAGAGTAAATGATTTCTGAAATTTGTCTGATGAATTTAATGAACGTTTTCGTCTAGAACCGTATTCTTCAACTATTCGTAAAATTATGTTTCTGAATGAAATTCAATGCGCAAAGTAAGTTTTATAACACAGCAATTTCATACACTTGTTTATGTATGTATCATGAAAAAAAAGGACGACTTTTGAATGTCATTTGGAGGATCAAATAGGTATTATTTAGTATGTAAGTAAATATATACTTTCTACCAATCGAATACATTGTTAAAAAAATATTGTGCTAGGTAATATCTTATATTCGTTGCATGTAGCCATTATCCAGCATACCAATACACAATACATAACATACCAACACACATACACATGTAATACGACTGAAGCTACATAATATGGAGAATCCGATTCGACTGTAAACATAGTTTGGGGTGCTTTTTCCACAATTTTATATTTACATCAAACCAATACATGCAGCGATATATTTTCCAACAAAAACAACACATTTTATCATGTTTACCGCTTTTATATGCATCGTGATCACGCGGCCATCGAGTGTTCACCGTTTTATATCCATCTTGAAGAATGTTCCGTCCGTTTTTCCACACCTCTTCAATCCAGTTTCAAGTTTTATTTTTGTTTGTGTAATTTGAATGATAAAAATTAAAATAAATAAACTTTATTAATAATTGTTCAATGAATTGTGTTAAATTATTACTTTTTTTTTTGTGTTATTCCAAATTGACGTTATTCCAAATTGATGGGGAAGTTTATCGCTATAATTTATTTTTCTTTGGACTGAAATGATTTTGTTAATTTCTTCTAGTTTTTAATATTTCAACATTCAATTGAACTTTTCTAATTTGCTTAATGTTGGTTTTGAAGCTTTTTTCATCGAAATTGAAATTTTATAACCTAACGAAGTTTCGGGATTCGTTTTCAATTTTTCTATCAAATTTTCGATTGTTTTTCATAAAAAATTGATTGACTTCATATCAGATATAGAGAAAAGTGAAAACATTTCGGACTTTACTCCCCATGGACGAATATTCGTCCGTTGCTTAAGTTTTATTTTCGAATTTTTCATCAATTGTGTAAATCAATTTTCGTTTTTTTTCCATTCCATTATTTGCTTTTTTTGCTTTCGTGCTTTTCTATATTTTTCTTCTTTTCGGTCCGTCCATTCTGTCCGTTTCATCCACCATGTCCGTCTCTTTTCCGCCGTCCGCCCAGTTTGCCCAGTCTGCTCAGTTCGCTCAGTCCGCTCAGTCTGCCAAGTCCGTTGTTCCTTTTTTTGGTTTGGTGTTATATCCATGAGCCAACATTTAGACATTCTTAATTAATGACTAAATTACAGACTTTTTAGATCATTCTGATCAATATTGCAATGATACATCGATCGAATGAATTAATTAATACACTTATTCGATTTCATAGTTTGCATAAATTTTGATTATACGCCCAAAGTTAGTTATTTCATAAATTCATGTCAATACTTTCTGATTTTTCTACAAGTTTGATAATTCATTTCAATCTTCGTTATTGTTGTTTTTTTTTTTTTTGGTTTTTTTCAAAAAGAGTAAAATGGATTATTTATTGATAAAATCCAATGAAAGCAGAAACATTTTTGAGATATTCATTATCATATTTATTGAAGCCGGTCTCTAGGTTTTGGATGCAATTTAAAAAAGAATTAAAAAACAAAAAATCAAGAGAAAAAATTCGTTTGCATTGAGTCTATTTAGTAGAAGTAGTAATGAATATTTACACAAAAGAATCTATAAATTTTTCTTTTCGCAATTATTTTATTCTCTTGATTCAATTTTATTCATTTTCTCTGTTTTTTCCCCGTTTTGGTGTATGAACAACAAAAAAAGCAAGAGACGATTCCATATCATGTAAATTAAAACCAGATTTTGTAGCTCTCGATTAACACCGTAATTTAATTTCTCTTTGGAAATTTTTCGAACAAAGGTCTGTTGAATTTTTGCTAACAACAAAATAAGCCAAAATCAACGAATGAGTGTATTAACTCAAATTATCAGTGTAAATAATCAAGGGAATATTTAAGAAAAAAACATATGATTCATTTTAGCATTATCCAAATTCTTACGCTGATGAATCTGTGATTTCAAATTGATTATATTCGTTTTGTCGGGGCTTATCTCAAATATTTTGACTGTGCTTTTTTTTTGTGTCTATATTCGAGTAACAATTCATAACATAAAATTGGTTACTTAAAATCCAAAAGATGGATATTTCTATCAAAATCATAAAAGGTAAGGTAGCCGACAAATTTTACTTTGCACAATTTTGAAGGTATCTCCCACTTGAGTAGTATTTTTGAATTTTTCAATGGATAATTTGTATGATAAACTGAAATCGCATTAGCAAAGGAATTCATTGCCATTTACGCCATCTCTACGAGTATGGTGTGAATTTGAATGAATATTAAACAAAATTGTGCAAGTTCATACAGTGGACTTTCATTCTATGGACAAGTATACATCAACGATCGATTATTGTACTACGGCATAAGTCGTTCGGCGTTACGTTGCAAGCGATCTCTATCATATATACACCGTTAAGGAATGCAAAGGACAAATGGTTTTTTTTTGCCGTTTCCGTTGAACTATATACTGACTATACATTGATAAATCATATAGGTGGCATCAATGTCTTGAAATCGAAAATCTTGAAATGAAATGTCTTCAAATGTAAAAACATACAAAGAATGCCACATTGAATAAACTACTTTAGGATAAGGAAGTTTCAAAATTGATCAAAGTGCGATTTACCAGCGATTCTAGTAATCACGCTTCATCAACAATTTTTTGAAGAAAAAAACCGCATAAACACAGGTATGCTTGATTGATTGAAACATTTAAATATATTTATAGAATGTAGACTAACTCACTCATTGATGGATTTCATTGTTGCTTTTTTCAATTGTTCAAATTTATGGGTTTCAAGACTATCGCCGCGTTTTCATCATTTAGAGTACAAATAAATAATGGTTCAATTGTTTCATGCGTCGCTCCGTTAGTATTACAATTTCTGTTTTAATATAAAATTCTTAATGGCATTTTACATTGTGACAAAAACGAATGTGTGACAGAAACATAGCACCAATTTTAAAAAGTCATTCTCACTCATTTATGAATTTCAATTGAGGTAAATTTGATATTAAAATTACATCTGACATATCATAGCTACTGATTTATTTTTGTGTGTGTAATAAAGATAGATTCAAAATTTAATTCAAATATTATTATGCTATTAAATAGCAGTTATTTTATTCAGAATTGAATGTTAGATGGAACCGGTGTCGTTTAAGTACTTAAGCGTAAATGTGTCAAAATAATATTTGCCAGCTGACATTGTTGTGGCTAATAGTTTAGACAAAACTGTCAAATTGAAAATCAACCAAAACATATTACACACTTTGTTTTCGTTTTTTTTTTTTTTTTTTTTGTATTGAATTGTATTGTTTGTGTGTTCATTCAAATTTGTACTGTATTAATGTCATTGAATAAATATCGTGTATAGATTGTGTTGCGCGTAACAGAGGCGACAATTCGTAATTTATTTCGTCAAATTTTGGTATAATATTCATAGAAAAGTATTTCGTTTGAAAGTCAATGTAGGTGGATAATAATTACCTGTGAGACTGGCGTCATTGTGCTGCAAATTGAAAATGGACTCGTTTTTCGGGAACATTGTAAAGGCAAAATTTAATAGCCGAGAACATCAAATCAAAAAATCATTGATTGATTTATTATCCGACAATGCAAAAGAGATTCAATATGAATTAAAAGAGGGTGGTACTGATGATATGTGTGGTACGTAACAATGCAAAATTATTTCTAATTCACAACAAACCATGTTTTACTTTCTTGCATTTGTCCTTGAAAGGTTTACGAAAACAATTTTTGTTTTTTTTCCATTTTCTATTAATTTAGAACAACTTTATTTATCTGATCATACTCAATCATTATGTGCAACGATTGAGGCAATTTTTTTACATGGATTAAAAGATTCATTTCTCTGGCAAACGATGAATATTTTAGTTGGTACTACAAATGAAGCAAATCGACGACCATCGCCAACATTTTGGGCACCATTATTAATTTTTTCGCATAAATTTGCCATCGAACAAATTCATTCGATGACACAAATCAATACAGAAATTGGTTATTGCCGATGTTGGATACGTCAATCGCTTAATGATTGCTTGTTATCATCATATTTTTCAAATATGCGAAAAAGTTCACAAGCATTAGCACCATACTATCAACGTACGGCATTTTTACGTGATTCTGATTTTATGGAATTGGCCGAAAGTTTAATTGGTGGTCTTGAGGCATGTGTAACATTTGATTTACCATTAAATTCAAGTTTATTAAATCAATGGCAAGATTTACCATTACAATTATCTGGATTGTATACACCATCATTACAATCATATCCAATTGCATCGGGTATTGATGTGGCGAATAATGCGGGTGTATTGTATACATCAGTATCTCCAGCAAAAATTGCAGGTGATAAGCCAATGCATGAAATTGTTGCCGAAGATCGAAACATTCCAATACCACGGCCATTGCAAACCAATGAATTTTTTTCGGAATCCATACACAATTCACCGTTTAAAGAGTCAGCGATGCCAAATCGTAAAACGACATTTATTAAACCATATGTTAGTGTTGAAGAAGTCGAAGAGTCAACAAATGTTGATGTGGGTGTTGATTGTTTTGAAAATATTGACGATGATATTGAGCATGATGTTAAATTAACCGCACTACTTAGTCGAGTCGATGCAATTGGACGACGAAATTCACTTGAACCATCGACAAGTATAACAGTCAATGAATTTCAAAATGATGAACATAATATTAAACCAAATCAAACATCTGATGATGCTGAAAATAATGAAGAGATTATTATTGAAATGGAAGATGCAACCAATCCATTTAATAATTCATCAATTGTGATGGGTAATTCATTTGATATTTAAAATAATTTCAAACATTTTTTCAAATATCTAATAATATATATATTTTTTCATTTTGTTTTTCGTTCATTCAGGTAATTCATTGGTTTCACGAATGGGTTGGTCATCAACGGATGATAATAATGGCCTTGAAGCCGCAATAAAAGTCAATGAAGAATCAACTACACCGGTACAATCAATGTCACGCGCACTTAGTCGTTCAAATAGTTGGAATAGTTCAATAAAATCACCAATCGATCGATTTAGTTATAATTCATTGTTACGTCGTAATGTGAAACGTGCACAAGATGGTGATGAATGTTTTACTCGGCAAATTGATTTTAACGATGTTTGGTTACGATTTGAAAGTACATTGGGCATTACGCATACGGTAAATAATGATGAAACCACCACCACCACCACCACATCACAACAATCAATTGAAAAAAGTAAACCAGATGAATCGGACGAAGATACTTTAGTTGATTTTGAATTTGTACAAAATGATAATTTGGCCATGCACTTTTCAATGGCCGAACTTCGAGAAATGGTCCAACAAACATTTAAAATACCACGAGAATTGGGATTGGATTCACAGAATTTTGCTTGCTTATCATGCGGTAATCCGTTTTTGAATATGAAATTTTAAAATTGAATTAAAATGTATTTAAATCTTTAAATTATAAACAATTTCGAAATTAAATGAAGTCACGATACGAAAAAAAATATTGTTTAAAAATTGAGATTTGGTAGTGTTCAACAACAGCAATAAGGAAACATTAAACAACTGCATCTCATGTCAACGATGAGGGGGGGGGGGGGGTGTGAAAGCGATTCACTTGAGATTTATAATATATTGAAAAATTCAAATGTTTTTTATGAAAATCCAATTTTTATGTAATTGTATTTTGTTTATCTCTGCAGGTAATCCATTGGGCGTTGGTGGTTCCGGTACGACAACTACACAGTATGCTCAAATTTCAATTGTAATTTTTTTTGTTTTAAATTAATTCAAATTTTTTTTTTTTTTTTTTTTTTTTTCGTTTATTTTCTAGAGTGTGTGGTTTCAATGGAGCCTATTATTGTTCTGGTTGTATGGCAACCGATCCATTTACCATACCAGCACGTGTGATTTTTAATTGGGATTTTAAAAAGTATCTCGTTTCACAAAAAGCAGCCGCATTTTTACAGGAATTTCAACATCAATCATTTATTGATTTAAAAATATTAAATCCAAATATTTATCAATATGTTGATGAAATGGCTGAATTACAATCATTACGTATTCAATTGAATTTTATTCGAGCATATTTATTTACATGTTGTGCATCAATCATTGATAAACTTCGTAAGCAATTATGGACAAAAGAGTATTTGTATGAACATATTCATCGTTATACATTTGCCGATTTGCAACGAATACCAAAACGCATTTTAGCTGATCAATTGCGAAAAGTGGTTGCATTTGGTCGTCAACACATTTTAGAATGTCCACTTTGTAGTCAAAAAGGTTTCATTTGTGAAATATGTCAAAGCAACAAAGTTTTATATCCATTTGATATTGACACAACGTATAAGGTAAGTTTGATATTTGTCGTTAATTTTTTTTTTTCTTTTTTCAAAATTAAAACATTTTTCAACTTTGATTCGTTCCTTAAATCATTCAATTTTTTAGATAAATTTTTTGTTTTTCTTTTTTTTTTTTCTTCGATAGTGTGATGAGTGCAGTGCTGTATTTCATGCAGAATGTTTAAGTGCCCTGCATCCCTGTCCAAAGTGTGAACGGAAGCGAAAACGTGAAGATTTACCATTGCTCGATGTGATCCATCAAACGGCTGATGCAACGGAGGAGTTTGTTAGCAAACAAAATGTCCATTGTGTTCAATGAATTCAATATTTTGTCTTGAATTTTTTTTTTTTTCCATTTTTATAATTTGTTTACGAAAACATCAAACAATAAAAGAACAGAGATTCATGGAGATGAATGAAATTATATGGAGATGAATGAAAAGTTTCGATTAATGAACATTATTAATCGAAATAAAATGTTTATTTAAAAAATATTTTTCATTTATATAAATAGAAAAAATAAGTATAAGAATATATAAAAATAAGATGTTTACAGCTGTACATAATTACCAAAAATTTATGTACAAAATACAAAATAAATGTAAAAAATATCAAATGTTTTTTTTTTTTCTTTTTTTTTGTATATATGGAATATAATTGAAATTGATGACTTTTCATTACAAATAATAAATAAAAAACGAATGGACACTCAACGCAAACGATTTAATCAAACAGTATTGAAATTTAAGATATTACACTTTTCTACAATGTAGAAAACCGATAGACAAATGCAAACATATTTTGAAGGTTTTTTTTTGTTTGTACGAAATGTTTATTGATTTTTATTATTATTTATATTTCAATCAACAATTAACAAATCTTCGAGGAAATAGACAAGAATAAATTTCGTTTCAATTTTACATATAATTATTACTGTCTTTGTTTGTGGTATTTTTGTAAAAATATTAACACTCGAATAAATAAAGTCCTTCTTCTTCGGCTCCTGGCACATTTTTTAAAATTAGTTTTCCATTTATATTTTCAATGCCTAAATTATCGCCATTCAGATTATAAGTGAAAAGATAAGGAGCTTCTTGATGAATGTTTTTATATTCTGATAATTTTGTTTTTCCTGACTTTGTTTGAACTGTTGTTGCATCAATATCAATATCAAAATCGATATGATAAAGGTAAACTTTAGGTGTTATAAAACCTTTGCAATGCGTGAGCGGCATATTTGGGATAGAATTTTGTAAAAAAAATTTTGGTCTTCCAAATACATCAACTGACACAGTATTTTGATTTACAGTAGCGTTACTAAAGTCAAAATCGAAATGAAAAGAAGCAAGTTTTGGACTTTTAATTTTTAGACCATTTTTTAATGAAATTTTGTTTGATTTATTGATGTTAAAACGAAATTTAATTGTTGTATTAAACCAACCGGTGGTATTTGGCATAGGTTGAATTGGATCTTTTGAATAATCATTTATTATGGCATATTCTTTGATATTGTGTACGTTATCAACTACCCAATCTATAGATTCAACATTTTCATTTGATTCATTTATATATTTCATGAATTCCAATGAAAAATCATTCACTAAATCATCAGTAATCTCAGTAGATCCAAAGAAATGAAATATTCGAACATTATCAAATATTGGTGATGTGTGAACTAAAAACGTAATTGAAATAAAAAAAAAAAAAAAAAAAATTAAATTATTAAAATATGAACAAATGCTTAGATTTTCTTCACAACAATTCTATCGGTGAGATTGAGAATAGAGTATGTTTTTTTCTCGACTCATATAGCGGTAAAGTAGAGTATATTTCACTTGTATTTATTTTTGAATTCCACTTTAATGACAAGTAAAAATGAATAAGTGTCTTTACAAAAATTGTTGTTCTTGTAATACTCTCTAAGTTTGCCGTTGACAATATTTTTATATTCATTAAAATAAAAAGAAAAATATTTTAATATTTGTTGAGCGCTTGTGGACATACTCTACTTTATCGAATACAAAGTCAGTGAAACATACTCTACTCTCAATCTCATGCATAGAATTATAAAATAAAATAATTTATAGTACCTCGTTCATATGAAACAAAAATGAAACAAACGTACGCACTGAAAATAATCTTCATTTTTTTTTTTACACTGTTCTAGCACGCTTAATGTTGCACAATAACACGATAAGTCTTCAATTGAACTGCTAAAACTGATTAATTTCATTGCCAAGAAAAGTATTTATAATAGATGCTTTGAATCAAATTCTATGGAATATTGAAAAAAGTACACATTCATTTACAATAATCTTCTCATCGTTAGAATTGGTAGAATAATCTTATCATTCAGTATATAGTTTCGGCTAATTTCAGAAAAAATCGAAGTGTTATTTGTTGATTTCAAATCAATGATTTGGTACATGTGTTGACAACAATTGTTTTCAACTTGAACTTATTCAAAATTAGATTATTATTGGGCTTTTTCATAGATTTGATTTCATTCGAATTTCAACTCAACTTCCGGATATTTCCCATCCAATAAAATAAAACACGGATTACATGTCAGTTTTTTTGAACATGTCATATCAAACACACACTAAGTATTAATTATGATTGAATAAAAAAAATAAAATCATTCGAAATTATTTTGATAATTTTTATTTCAAGTGTTATCTTCAATATGTTGAATTAATCATATTACAATGTTGAATAAAATGAAACTGGGAAAAAAGTGCAGATGCCTCATTAAAAATGCCTGTTCTATTTTAAACAAATGAAATAATAAATTTTTTGGAATTATGGTTTGCAATCTGGCATTGCTAACGGTATTGATAAACCTGGTAAAGTTGCCATAACAACAGTGTCTTGTTTAGGCGGTCAGAAAGTTTATCTTTCAAGCTCTGAGGATATGGAACTGGCCCAAGCGGCGAAGAAGTAATAATTGTACCAACTTTTGCATGAATCATATCAATTATAAAATCAAATAGATATGGAGTGAACAGAGTAACATAACGAAGTTCAACTGTATAGTTTCTAATTGAGCATGGGTCCAAGTTTACACTTTGTTCTGAAGTACTTGCCAACTCCATCAAATGCAACACATGCAAGCGGCCTGTGAATTTAAAGTGTGCTGATATGCGTGCAAGTCTTTTCACTTGCAAGCATTGCGACAGCGATTTGGATGAGGAAGATGATGATGAAGAGGAAAATGATCAATAAAAATTGGACGGATTTATATATTTTTTCTTTTTTGTAATTACTGTGGTTTTTACTTCATGTTGTTGAATTTTATTTAAATTTTTCAGAGTGACCTACAACGATGCCATTTTTTTTTTTTTTTTTTTTTTTTGGCAAAAATTCATCTTGTCGGAAAATTGGTCATAATTTTTTTTTTTGTTGATTGGATCACTTCACTCTTATATGAAAAAAAAATTCTAGAAGAGTGTACCTTTCCAAAGGTGCATAACATTCAATTCGATTGAACCAGTGGAAACTTATAGCCAAAAAACCAAACCCGACCCATAACTAAATTCTCTCCCTTATGATCCATGGATTCTAAGGATGTTATATGAATTCCAGCATTTTCAACCATTTGAGGTGAAAATCGTCCAAAAAAAGCGATATATTTAAATTTTGATGATGAAAGTGCTGTGTTAAGAAATGAAATTGAGAAGAGATTTGATTGTTGATTGCACCCAGATCGGTGCCAAGATATATGGCGCTTTAAAAAAACAGGGTTCATATGTGTATAGTGTATGGATAATATCCAATGGATATTAGTGTGAAAGTGTTGAGTTACATGAATTAGGCTGTTTTTTTCGTTATCAAATATTGTTTACAATGTAAACTTTACATAGCTAATTATTGTAGCGTCTTAGGTCCCCTGTCAAAATTGGCGATCCTTCTCTTTTGATCTTTTGATCTCTTTTATCAAATTGTGAGCATTGTGACACTGTTGGTTCATTTGGTGAGTCCGTTCTGTTGTCTTGCATAGTGGTTTTAGTGTGGTTTGTGAAGGTTCTTCAACTGCTATTAAGTCCTTATCAATGGCAATAATTTTATTAAATTGGTCTTCGTTTACGATAGTACTGACTTGACTGTTTTCTTTTACTCTTATGCGTCCACCAACACTTGATACGGAGAAAAGTTAGCCATCATTTTCTGCACGTTATGCTCATTGAAAAATGTTGGCAAAGTATGGTTGGTGGTTGATAAACACTCTCGAATTTTGTGTATGCTGTATATGTCTTCAACAAAGAGGGTTTTTTTTAAATTTTTCATTCTATCCATAACAAATCTTTTCATATTATGATTTGAAAATGATACAATGATTGATTATTTGTTTCAATCGACATAATATGCATAATTACTAGGAATAGGGTCAGTTTTCAACATATTGTCGATATGTAGAATTGCTTCATCGGAATCGTCATAATCTATTTATCACTTACAAACATGTTTGTTTTTCATATCTTTTGAGGGGGCAGGGCGGTTGAAATTAATTTTTAATTAGTAAAAGACAAAAATAGATTTAATTTACAATTACATTTAATAATAAAAATAATATTTTCTTGGCGCACAATGATTTACTTAATTTGAGCTTTTTCTTTATTTTATTCCCTAAAATAATTGAATTGGATAGAGTTGGGAGTGTCTCTCCCTCTCTCTCTCTCTCTCTCTCTCTCTCTCTCTCTCTCTCTTCTCTCTCTCTATGTGTGTGTGTGTGTGTGTGAGCTACGATTAAGAAATAGTTAATTATAAATTTAGAATTGATTGTCAATTTAGTCAAATTTCTCTTGATTTGGAACGCATAAAAATAATTTCGCACAAAAAATATTGATATTTTGCGAAATGCTTGTTAGTAATGGTATTGGTCGTGCAATTGTTATATAATAAACTGGAATGCCTGTCAATATGATTGCGGATGCAACACCAACGGCGGCTGGTTCTTGATAAATTGATGATATTACAAGAAAACTACAAATTAGCAAATAAGTTAATGGCACAATGATATTCACTTTAATTGGCCGTTTTGCATCCGGATTTGTTTTTCGCAACCATAATAATCCAGATATCGAGATCAATGTAAATAATGCTTCGGCATATGATACATAATTGATGAGTATGTAAACATTTTCGATAAATAATAGAATCAATGTGAGAATGCACATAAATATTAACGATGGTATTGGTGTTAAACATTTTATATTAATCAATGATATTGCAGCCGGTAAATGGCCATTACGGGCACCAACAAAAAATAAACGTGACGATGCAAATATGGCACCATTTAATGATCCAAATGTTGAACATGCCACAAATAAAGGCATAACCCAGGCAAAAAATCCCATCATTTTATTAGCAAATGTCACCTATGAATGGCAAAAAAAAAGAAGGGGACGAAAGAGATAGAAAGTGAGAAAAAGAAAATATTCGATCAATATTCAGGTGTATGAAAGAAATTAATTAGAAATTTTTTCAGGTCATGAAAGAAATTATTTATCCTATGCAAAATGTTCAATGAACACACTTACAGCAACAGCACTAGATGATAAAATTTCATCTGGACTTAATACAGCAAAATATGCAACATTCGTTATCACATAAACAATCGTTACAACTGGCATACTTATGCAAATTGCACGTGGCAAATTCCTGGAAAAAATGTTTTCAATATAAATCAGAAAATCTAGCAAAAGAAAATGTAGTGATAAAAGAAGAAGAAAAAAAAGTGGCAATTTTACTGAACTCACTTGTATGGATCTCGTAATTCTTCGGTAACAAAATTTAAATAATTCCAACCGGAATAAGAGAATAATCCACTGTAAAATGCTAATGCAATATATCCGGGTTCGGTTTTAGTTCCTTCCATTGGCTGTTCAAAATATGCCGTATTACCAGAAATTAAATGCCATACACCGTATGCAACGATCAATAATAAAGCGAGAATTTTGGTTGCAGTAAATGTATCCGTTACACGAGTCACCCATTTCACATTATAACAATTAATTACAGTTAAAAGGCCTAAAATCATCCAAATTCCGAAAAATGGAAAAAAGAAATTAGAGCAAACTTATTTTTTTTTTTTTTTTTTTTTTTTTTTAATTAACCAAGAAATTACGTGAAGAAATTAGAAAAAAAAATACTTACAAGTAATAACAGCAGCAAGCAAACGTTCAGCTCCGAATGGTGTAACGCATGTCGGCCAAAATGGTTGCAATAAATACTGGGCAAATGTAATGGCTGTGATTGCATTCCCAGTTGGAACCAGAATTAGTAATGCCACCCACAGATATAAAAATGCTGGCAACGGACCAAATGCAACACCAATGTACGCGTAATCGCCACCCGATCGTGGTATCATTGTGCCTGTAGTCATTTAACAGATGCAAATGTTAATAAAAATAAAATATAGATATATATATTCATAAGTTAATTATTATTAATAATTCTATAATTCTATAATTTATTAGATTATTTAATGATAAATAATTCATTCTGATAAATGATAAGCTGATAATAACATTCTATTCATGATAAATCTATTCATCTATGATAGTGATGTGAAAAAAAAAAACACCAAACATTTACCCAATTCAGCGTAGCACAATGCACCAACCATGCTCAAAATGCCCGACAAAATCCATACGATGATTGCCAGTCCAATTGAACCAGAATGATGTAGTACACCTTTTGGTGATACAAAAATGCCAGCGCCAATAATAACGCCAACAATAATTGCAACGCCATCCAATAAACCGAGTTCTTTTTTTAACTGTACACCATTTTCGGAATCGCTTTTTTTTGTTTGTTCTGATTCGCTAAAACCAGAACGGGGCAACTCAGATTCTGAAGCTGAAACTCGTGCCATGTTGAAAATATTATCACCACGTTATTCCCTCTCTCTCTCTCTCTCTCTCTCTCTCTCTCTCTCTCTCTCTCTCTCTCTCCTCGAACTACCGTATAATATCGACGAAGAAAAAAAACACAAACTTTTTTTTTTTCCTTTTCCACACTTTTAAAACTACTTTTTGATTGTAGACTCCTCCAAACGTCGCAAATAGATCAACTGTAAATAGATTCAAATGAGTTCAATTATTTATAAATACTTTCTTATAATTTTGCTAATGATTTTTTTGGAAATGGATTTGTTTTTTTTTCTTGACAAATTTTTGTCAAAGCATAATAACGATGAATATCCGAACAAAAAGGAGCTTTTATTAAATATTTTAAACCAAATAATCGTTTCTCTTTGACACAAACACACACACACACACACACACACACACACACACACACCACACACATCGATATGTTTTATAATAAAAATCGTCTCTGTTCAATGAACATTATCCAATTTCTGCACAATAATGAAATATTCATACAAATTCCTGTACACACTCGTTTCTCGTGCTCGTGTGCTGCTTCTGTCCCGTGTTCATTATTATTTTCTTTTTTTTTTTAT
>JAQOWM010000914.1:215000-285000 GCA_029041755.1 Resseliella maxima | reverse complement strand
TCTTTCTATCTATCTCACTATCTATCTTTCGCTCTCTCCATTTTTATTTTTTTATTTTTCTCTCATCATTTTTCAAGGGGAGACCCTTAACTCGCCATATTCATCATTATTCCCATTTGCCTTTCCCCATCCATCTAAATGTATTTAAAATGAAGTCATTTCTTTTGTACAAAAACATTTCACCAATGAAAATGTTTGGGATTTTTTTTTTCTTCACAAAGATTTTCTTTCATGATAAAATATAGAATTGGATTTGAATTTGAAAAAAAAAAAAACGAAATATTAATAATAAAATAAAATAAAATCAATTTCCTACACCATTTGAAGATTAAAATACAGTTATTGGACAACACATACACTGTACATGCCGAGTGCAATTATTATTATTATCATAATGATTGTTGTTTTGTGCACAAATTAATAGAGTAAATTAGTAAACTTTTTTTTTCCCCAATAATTGTGTTCATTTTTGATTAATACAATATATTTTGTTATGTTTTATAAATTGAAAAAAAAAAAAAAAGAAAAATTCCGTTTTTCCTAGTTGCCAGTTCTCAACCATCATGTCGTTACTATTTTATTGAAATTGCTAATAAATGATTTTAAAGAGCCGTTTCGTCCAATTCCAAATGATTTTTCTTTGCAATATATTCACCATATATTGGATCCAAAATTGAATTCATACCATTATCATCATCGTTTTTCATTGGTCGTTTAATTGATATGCTAGTTTTGTGACAACTATTGCCAGTTGAATAAATGCAGCTAGTTGGCCGCGGTGTAATTGGTTCATTAACATTTGGTAAACCATTTGGTTCATTACCATTTAAACAATAAATTAAACTTTCGCTCATCTCCGAATCGTTTAGATTTTCAAAGTCATCAGATTGACTAGAAAATGATGTATCAACAGGTGTTGTCATTAATAAGCTGCGACTGAATAAGTATTTTCTGTAATTTAGAAAAGAATACAATAGTTTTGAGCATGAAAATTTGGTTCTTTTTTTCTTTCAAAAATTCAAAAAATAAATGACAAAAGTAAAAAAAAAAAACAAAAGACAAAAAACAAAAAACAAAAGACAAAAGACAAAAGACAAAAAACAAAAGCAAAAGACAAAAGACAAGAGACAAAAAACAAAACAAAAAAATGTTTTTTTTATTTCAGAAATTCTACTTTCCAAAAATGTTCTTTTACCTGAATGGAGTAGACAATGTTTCATCCGAGTTCGATTTGATTGGAGTTTTTTTATCTTCATCGGATTTTATTTGTGAATCAAACTGAAGGCTACTTTCACTTTTTGATCGATTCAATGTTAATGAACAATTAATTCTATCGTTGGTATTCTCACAAACAAAACTATTTTCCACTTCTTCATCCATTTGATCAAAATTCATGAAATTTTGATGATAATTGTCTGATGTTAAACCTCGCATTGCACCAATAATGACTGGTTTACGTGATCTTGGCGTCATTATCGATTCCTGTTTTCATGAGAAGGACATACGAATGCAAAACAACAAAATTTGTTAACAAAAAGAAAAAAAAAAAAATCAAAAAATCAAATCGAAAAAAACACTCGTTACCTGCATCGCTTTTGACATGCGATGTGTTGATTTCGTAATTGGTGATACAGAATCATTTGTTATTGAATCGCATAATGTGATGCCACAATTATTTGCGGTTGATGGTGGTAGTTTCAATTTGAGATTGTATTCAATTGTTTTGCATTGATGTGGTGATTGATTTTCTTTATCAACACTATCATCATATTCACGATCAACTTCTTCGTCATCGACAAAATCTTCATCATCTTCATCAATTTTATTCTCATCCAAATTGATCGTTGCCTGTATGGTAGCTATTGACATTTCATTATTTTTCATTGCCGTCACATTATTTGATATATTTTCCAAATTATTTATTTGCATTTCATTTTTATTTGAATCATCTACTGCTGGATTGACAATTATGTTTGGTTTTTCACTTGTTAAATTTATAAATGGTCGCCGTAAATTGATCATACTAACGCCACTTAGTAGCTTTTTAGCAATGAATCGTCCACGATTTAACATCGGTGAATGTTCATTGACATTTTGAACGCGACTCAAATCCGGTTCGGATTTAAAGCACATAATTAATTTATTTTTAAATGAAATTGGTGTATGATAATTTTGATCATGTTGATTTGATTCATGCTCATGTTCATTTTGAACAAATTTAATTTTTGTTGTCGTTTCTTTTCGTTCGCCTTTATTTTCGGTTATTTTGGTATCATCATCAATTATTATTGTTTCTAATGCATCGGCGGCACTTTTATTTGATTTCATTGCTGATTTGGGTGTTTCAAGCGATGATGTAAATGATTCTGTACGTGGTGCACTTAATCGATGACTTAGTGGCGTGTGGAATGTTGATTGAGACTTTGGCGTTGAATCGAGCACTCTTCGGCCGATCGGTGTCTGAAAAAGGAAATAATGAAAAGAAAAAAAAAAAACAAAACTGATGTGAATTTGATAGTTTCGAAAGAATGAATAATTTACTTACATTAACACCCGGTAAACTTGGTGTTGATATTGTTGCAGTTGATCCACGTTTTGGCGTCTTTGCACCAAGGGCCGTATGAAAAATATGCTTTTTTATTGAACCACTAAGTGATTTATTTGGCCGTGATGCAGTGGATGTGATGGTGCTGGTGGCCGAAGCATTACTTTTTTTCAAACGCATCATCATTTGCTGTTGCAATGGTGTTCCTTGGCCATTTTCTTTATTAAATTGTTTAATTAATTTTCGTTTTTTTGATGATTCCGGTAATGTTTGAATGTATGCATATAATTGCGCTAATGCGGTATCAGTTGGATTTGATATATGCGCTTCGGCCGTTTTTTCTCGATCAACAAATGTATAAACGGTATTTGCTGTTGAATCCGATGTTACAGATTCATCAAGCATTTGTAATTCAGGTGATAGGCATTTTTTGCGTCGTTGTTCAACTAAATATGCCCGAATATCGGTTGCCAATTTTGGTGGTATGCAACGCAATTCATCACCTTTGACAATCATAAAACTTATCAAACCGGACATATTTTGTGATATTGTATGCAATGCTTCGGGTGTTAATTTACGTGGACAAATTAAATGTGGTGTAAATAATGTAGCCAAACTTTCCGAAGACATTTTATTACTTGATTCATATTTGGTTGTTTCATTTAGCATATTAATTATGTCATAAAATAATGAACGATTTTCTAATGGAAGCAACAATAATAATAATTGAATTGAATGCAATAGCCGAAGTTCTTTGGTTTGATTGCATTCCAATTGGATGCTATTATATAATTCAGCAATTTGACAATGAATTGCATAGAAATGATCGGTTAATAATGGTTCAGGTAAATCAGCAATAATTGCTTTTAATACACTGGCACAATCATGAACCGTGTAAACCCCATTGCTAAAATCCAATTCAGCTTGTTCATGAAGAAGACGACGCAGTTCATTTTGACGTGCCACTGATCCAGTTCGTCGAAAGATGCCCTCTTGAATTATATCTAAAAAAAAAAAAAGAGAAAAAAACAAAACAAAAAATTAACAATAATGATTCGTGCTACTTAAAATCATTTTCCAATTGCACGGTGCTTTGCACACAAAATGCACACTTACTTTGACTTTCCATCAAAAAGTGAATCATTTGCTTGACTTGCTCAATGCCCACCGGTGTCAGTGAATCAACAATATTGAATGGTGGATGCTTTGTGGTCGATTGCAATTGTTTGGACTTTTTTGGAAAAGCAAACAATCGTTTTGATCGTAGTTTTACATTGGATACACTATCATTACTACAATCAAATGAATGAATAACACAGACAAAGAGAGAGAGAGAGAGAGAGAGAGAGAGAGAGAGAGAGAGAGAGAGAAAAGGAAGAAAAATTGTAATTATGAAAATGAAATTTGTACGAGTAGAAAAAGCATTAAAAAAAAATTGCTTCATTGAACACTCACTCGACTGGATCTGTGTTGAGATCTAATTCAAATGACAAATGCATTCGAACCAATGTTTGAAATTGTTCGGGATTCTCATTTCGCAATCGATCCGCAATTTCTCTATCCATTTTTGCTTGTTTTTTTTTTTTTATTTTGTAAAAATGAAAACAATTTATTAATCACATTAATGATACTTATTTAATTTAAATGTTTCGATTTCTTGTTTGCTATTTGATTTCCCATAAGAAACTGTTTTTTTTTCTTTCAGACGTCCGATAATGTTTGAATCGGAAAACGTTTTTTTTTTTTGCACCAAAATTCGTTAAATTATCTTAATTACAAACACTATGCAGTCAAACAATTTGACAACAACAACACACATACACAAATCATCGAAACGTTTTTCTAACCGATAACGTGAATTCTATTTTCCTGTTTTATTGTTTCCTCTTCTATTTTATTGTCGAAAAAAAAAGGATATTTTTACAAAATTATTAAAATAAATCACAATTTATAAAAAAAACAAAACAACAAGAAAAATCCTTTGTTTATCACAAAATTTCAAAATGGATAATTTACGTTTCTATCAAACACATAATTTGATAGTTTATGTGAAATGTTTATTTTTATTGGAAATATATTCATTTTGCCATGAAAATTTGTGTACAATAATTGTATGAAAAAATGTGTGTGTTTGTATGTAAAAATTAAATAATTAAATGAAGCAAAAATACACCCCGAAAATTGAAAATGTACCGGACAACGTACGAAATGTACGATGTACTAATAATTCGTTTGACGACAAACTGACAATATTTTTTAAAAACTCAATCGGTTTGAATTCGCCATGATGTGCTGCCACCCATAACAATTGTCACACATACGCCAAACCGCATTAATATGTCAAACACAAGCGGAACCAAAAGAAAAAAAAAAAAAAAAAAATCATAGATGATGAATGTGTTTGTGGTTTTGTGTATGCGCGCGTACAAATTCAGTACAATAATTGTTCAGTTCACAATACCGCTGATACACTGTAGTATTGGTAGATGTTTAATTTTATATTGTATGACTGATAGCGCTCTATTTGAACCATTTCGCCGCCACAATCAACTAAATGGCGCTGTAACAAACTCAAAATTATTGAGTGCAATCAAATAGAATAGAAACAAATATTTGAAAATAATCAAAATGAATTTAGAAAATTAATATAAAAAATGACAAATTCCGATTAAAATTAACTCCAACATTTTTTGCCCACAAATTTTTCTCGTTCGGGATTTTTTTTTTTTCTTTCATTTTTTGTTTTTCATTTTGTTTTTATTTTCATAGCAAAATAGAAGGTGAAAAAAGAGCGAAATTTTTGTGTTTTTCGCTTTCGGGCGAAACTGTCATAACAATAAAAATGCAATGGCCGAAATCAAAGCGATTCAAAAACACACTCACACAACGCAAGCGAAAAAATATAAGCGCGATATGATAGAAACAAGAGATGTCGAAACGCAATTGTAGCACCAAACACACGCATCGCATTGCAAACCAAGACATACGCTCACCAAAGCGTTACACAATGTATGTTGTACCTTATAAAATTACGAGTCAGTAGGTTTTAACAGGCCATCGCAAACGGAGCGAAAAAAATTTACGTGCATACATTGAGTTTGCACCAGCAACAATAATAACAACAACAACAACAACAAAAACAAAAACAACAACAGCAACAACAACACAAAATAATATAGAGTAAAAGAAAAATTTATACATATATATAAATATATATATATATCTATATATATATATATATATATCTCTACATAAAATAAAAACTTATGCCAATTTAAAAATTTTGGCTAGTAAGGAATCGAAAAGGAAAAAATAATTAATATTAGTTTTGTTGGCCTTCTTTTTCCCTGGCAAAAGTGTGGTTTGCAATCAAAATAATTGATTGAACAAGATGGAAACGCAAAGCAGTATTTATTAGTTGTCGAATGTTTGCTTCCGAAACGAAACAGAGAAAAAAAAAAAAATAAATAAATAAATGTACATCAAATAAAAAGTAAAAAAAAAAAAAACAAAATTGAATCATATACAGTGTGAGAGCCAGAGTAAGAGTGACGGAAAATTTCATTCGTACATTGAAATTTATTTATTTCCGATTTTATCCTTCTTCTGTTTTTGGTGTACAAAATGCATTTTTATCAAATCAAAGACAAAAAGAAAACTGCGACATTTGAATATTCAACGAATGAAAATTAATAGAAAAAAACATTGAAAAAACTAAGAAAAAAAAAAAACACACATATTTATATATATATATATTAAACGTCGATCGAACAGAAAGAACGGTATTGGAATTTGACTGTTTTTTAAATGTATCAGTTTAAACCAATTGGAAAGCCTATTGAAACACCGTATAAATATATATATATATATACCGGGAAAATGATATACTGATTGACGGTTTCACTAATACAGCAGCTATTAACATCTCTTCATTGAAATACAGTTAATTCATGAGATTTTTGCAAGAAAAAAAAAAAATTTGAAAGAAAAAGAAAAAATTATTTCGATTGTGATTTTGTCATTTTGAGGTTATTATCTGTGTTGGAAAACGAAGAGACATAAACTTGAGAAGATAATAAAAAAAAAAAACAATATTTCTATTGAATGCAGTTCGATATACAGAAGGATTTAAACGGTCTTTCCGAAACACCGTGAAATTGTCCATCCAAAGCGTCCGTGATGGATTGGAGTCTAATATCGGTTTTGGAGTAGTTCAGATGCATTTGTGTGTGCGTATACGTTCAGTGGCAAACACGATAGAAGCAAGAGAAACAGAACGACAAAACGTGAAGATAAACGGTGTGTGAGAGAAAGCGAGAAGCATACGAACCGAATTGTCACATTTTTTTTTTTTGTATACGGCATTCTCTGTGTATTTGTGTGTATCCGAAAGCGTCAGATCGAAATTTCTCTTTTTTTTTTCGGTTCAATACATGAAATTCGTTGAAGTTGAATTTGATTTGTAATTTATTTTTTTTTTTTTGTTCTGCTCTGTAACATTAATTCGAATTTGATTTTGAAATTTTCATGTTGCACATTGAAATATTGATACGGTAAATAATATTAAAATATTCCAAATGAAATCGGCGACGATATTCCGACATTTAGAACATTGGAAAGAACAATTTATAAACAATGATGTATTATCAAAACTACCAGCAATGAATAATAATAATAATAATAAAAATAATATTTAAAAGAAAAAAAAAAGAAAAGAATATGTTGAATGCAGTGCAAAATATAAATTAATCAGTGTAGATCAATTAGAATTATTAATTTCTTCTTCGCATACTGTGTGTCTTCTTACATGCTGAAAACATCCGACAATTTGTGTGTAGTGCATGTGTTAACTGTATCATATTGATATTTAATTCGTTTATTTTTTTTTTTTTTTGTTTTTTTTTTGGTTTTGAATTTTCGGTTCGTTTATTCGATAAATGACAAGAACGCAAAACACTGAGATCATTGCAATCGATTAATCGAGCCGTTGATCGCGTCTTCAAAAGAAAAATTTACGCGGAAAAATAATAACAAATTTTAAAAAAGAAACACAAAACAATGAGGAAATAAAATAAAAACAAAAGTATTTAAAATAAACAAACAAAGCTGAACATTGATTTAATAAAAAATTTTTTGTCTATATTCGATGCAGCAGCTAAAGCATTGATTGTGATCCATAATTGAAATGTACAGAGAAAATTGTAAATTTTAATTTTGTCCATATTTTATCTATTTACGCGCGCTAAATTATCTATCGTTCAAGTGACGGTGAAATTAGTTCAACAGTCAAGGAACCCAATAATAATAATAATAATAATAATAATTGAAAAAAAAAAAGAAAAAAATTCAGACCAATTCATAATATTTATCTCAACGTTAATTTGAATTATACATTGGTGCATAATTGATCCATTGTACACAATTATAAATGAAAAAATCCATTTTTATCGGAAATTCTATCATGTCACTATTGTTGACTGTCAAAAAACAACAAAATACAAGAAAAGAAGAAGCATAATAAAAAGGAGGGGGAAAAAAAAAGAATTCAAGAAAATATATCTTTTTTTTTTCGATTCGGTTTTAAATCTTATACGTGTTTGTGAAAAATAATTCGGCAGTGTGTCCGTGTATGATTGAAAACATTGAAAATTGGCGCGTCGTGAATAGTGAACGTGGTGGTGGTAGTGCACGAAAACAATATTTCGCGCTATTGCACACCGATTCGATTGTTCCGTTTGGATGTTAAAGTTTCTACATAGCATACAATTTATCAGCCGCGAAACGAAACGCGAAAAGAATAAAAACAAAAAAAAAAAATAAAAAATAAAATAAAATAAAAATTCATAAGAGAACGAAAGAGAGAGAATAAAAAAAAAAACAAATAACAAAACACACATTGACGTTCGAAAGTGGCTCAAACAGCAATATCAACTGGCAGCAATGCCATCGATGTCGTAGAAATCGGCGCAAAAATATCGACGAATCAAATTTGAAAAAAATAAAAAAACGGTGTGTGTGTTTGTCGAGAAATGAACAAAATCGCGGCATGTAAAAAAAAGAGTCCCAGCTCAAAAGAACTCAACGAAAAAAAATATTGTTTTAATAATAATAGCAACAACAATATTCAATCCAAAACGATCGGCATATAGCAACAATAAAGCGGCGACCAACTTTTAATACATCTCTGCACATGAAACTTTTTTTTTTTCATATAGAACTCATTATAGTAGCAACAGCAGGAATATACCAACAACAACAGTAACAGTAACAGTAACAGCAGCAATATCGTAGAGACGAAAAAGAAAGAGCGACTTGAAATAAAAAAGAAGAGCAACGCGGCGAGAAATATAGCGACAGAGTAGAAACGAATATAAAATAATATACGACGAAAAAAAAAAAGAAAGAAAGAACGAAACGAAAATAAAAAAAAAAAAGAAATAAAACAGCACAACACACTATCCAATATAATACATATATTCGAAAGGAAAAAACCGAAATATAGAAAAGAAAGAAGCAGAAGTGCAAGAGTGAGAAAGAGAGAGAAAGAAAAGAAGAAAAAAAAATCGAACCAGAGAAATAACAATATTTGTGTGTATATACATCGTGTATGTACACTTCATATTACATAGTTCTTTATATATTTTATATATTTATTAAATAATGTATGGAAAATCGAAAAACTCATCGGTGCCGTCGGATGCGCAGGCCAGAGAAAAGTACGTATAAGCACTCACATTTATTTGAAATAAGAAAAAAAAAAGAACAGAAAAAAAAAGTGTATATATATATATTTTTTAGTATGTTCACATATATCCAATACATATACATAAGCATCTCAATCGTTTTACATACTCACACTGAGACACGTGCGCTGTCTGAAAATTGCTTGCGCTGCCGAAAAATCGGTAACTGGTGAAAATGTTAGTAGAGAGATAGACTCAGAACTCGAGAACGTGCACCAGACGAATGATTTTCAGACGGCAAACGCGCTATGTATTTCTCTTTCACCTATCTATACGTTCGTCCATCCATCCATCCATCCAGCCATTCATCCATCCATCCAACCATCCATCCATCTATCTATCCATCCGTCCGTCCGTCCGTCCGTCCATCCATCTATCCATTCATCCATTTTCTCTATCTATGCATCCATGTACTTGTATATTTAATATTTTGTACTAGTAGTCGAGTCAAATTCGTATTTTATCATTACGAAAAATCATCTCGGCTTATGCGACCGCATCATTTTACCCGAAAAAAGAAGCAAAAAGCGACGGTATGAAGAGAAAAAAAAAACAATAGAAAAAAAAAAATACGCCGAATCGAAATTGCTCTTGCTGCAATTGTATCGTTGTGTGTTTTTTTTTCAGTGTGTGTCATGGAATCACCGTTCTTCATCCTTTATTTACAATAAAATAATAATAAAATGAGAAAAAAAAAAAAATATTGTACAATCATGTGAAGTACAAAAACCGTCATACGAATCGAAGCATTTGATTTGAAAAATTCGAAAATCAGCGCTTCACAGGTTTTATATCGGCTGTTGTAAAGCTGCATATGAAATTTTTTTTTTTTACTCTGAACTGAATATCATCGGCATTGGTCTCGAGACATTATATTGCGAAAACGCACAATCATTTCGGTTGCTTACGCTTCACTATCGACAGTTTCATTGCCATCGTGCAAAACTATGATGACACTGTGGCACAAAGTGACTTTGATAATTAAATTTTTTTTTTTTTTTTTTTTTTGCTTTTTGAGTCGAATTTTGCCATCATTCGCGATTTGTGTTTTATTATATTTTTTCTTCTGTCACTCTCTCGTTTATTTATCTTATTCTTCATTTCTGTCTCTCTCTCTCTGTTTTTTTTAATTTTATCGTTCCAATACATCAGCGCATCGGTTTCTTCGACTTTTAGAGACCCAGAAGTTTTACAACATTTTCGGAATATCCAATGAAAACGAAGCAAAAACTCGGTGCAAACGAATAAAAATGAATATACAGAAGAAATCGGGAAAAAGAAGACACAAGCTTACAAATACATATGAAAAATCACACCATCACCTCTCGGCTATGCGTCCGTAGATACATTCGTATCGTCTGTAAACGATGTGCGCGCGTGCATATGTACTTTGCATGGCAAAGTCTCTTGTGTTTGTCTGTGTCTCTCTTTCTCCCTCTCTCTCTCTCTCTCTCTCTCTCTCTCTCTCTCTCTCTCTCTCTCTCTCTCTCTCTCCCTGCGTGTGTTTGTGAGAGTAAATGTGCTTATAAATATTTGCCTGTGTTTGTACGTTTCAGCGTTTTTGGTTTCGTATACGAATTGTATTCGTACATACGGATAGAAATGCTCCTTTTTTCCCTCTCATTCTCTCTTTCTCTCTGTCGTGTGTTTTGTTGTTGAAATGTGTACCTATTTCTCGGTCGCAATTGTTCTTGTTGTTGGTGCGCTTTATCGAAAACAACACATAGAACGCACGCAAAAATTATCGAATGTTACACATATACATTCTCATACATATTGTCGCTACAAATGATTGCTTTGGTCGAAAAATTCAATCGAAATTATGTGTGGATTTCTTCTTCTTTTTCTGTTGTTCTTGGCTGTCATGTTATTCGATGTTGATTTTATACAAATTTCGGCAAATTCGATATACTGTCGATCATCTTTGGGAATTTTCCTCCGCAAGCGAGTACAGAAAATACAACACAGGGTACGAATGAGATAGACAGCGAGCCGAGTGAATAAGAAGGAGAGAAAGAAGAAGAAGAAGAAGAAGAAGAAGAAGAAACACTTGTGCCATTCAACAGTTCGATGGACAACTCGTGCAAAATATTTTCCATTTGAGAAAATAGAGTCGTGAATGCGTTGAAAATTTTGTGAATGAATTGACCAATATGGAATATTTTGAAATAGCTAAAGCAGAATGAAATTCCTTGCCTCAAACAATTTTCCTCTCGCAGGATCTCTCTGTCTTCGGCTTTGAAATATTTTTGTCACTTCATTCCACAAATATTTTTCTTCTTCATTCTACCTCTTCTTAATTGCTCTCGCTCTATCTCTTTTCCTCTCTTCTTTTCGCTCTCGTTTCCTCGTTTTGTAGCTGTTCTCTTTTACTCTTGCTCTCTCTCTCTCTCACTCTCGATCTCGCTCTCTATCTCTTTGTTGTTTGCTCTGTTTTCACATTCGAAAACATTGCGGTAACATTTACCATTCACCTAGTTCAGAAATTGTTTTGAACAAATTCCTCAAATGGAGTCAAATTACCTTGATGTTCAAATCATTTCTCAACTAGTGGCACAACGTGCAAAAATTGCAGCAACCAGTATCATCATTACTACGGCGTTGTGTGTTTGGAAGTTGTCATGTCATCTATTGGTGCCGAATCGAGCTGGTTGATTGGCCGTGCGCGTCAAGTAAAAATGATGAATTTTTTTTTTTTGTGTAGAGAGAAACGTGGATTTCTATCTATCTATCTCTCTTCTTCTCTCTCGCACTCTCTTTTTCTCTCTCTCTCTCTCTCTCTCTCTCCATATATATATAAATATATATTTCTCGCTTTCTCTCTTCCTCTCTCTTTCTCATACGCTCACTAATCCATTGTTTCTTCCTCGATGTCTATTTCTACCTCTTTCTGGTATTCGCATCTCATTTTTCTCATTCGAAATAGAAGCAAGAAAAAATCAAAAGATTTTTTTTTTTGTCTGTTCTTGCTCTTTACAAATGCTATAATGAACGAAAGCAACACTGACAAAGAGCTGAAGCGAAAAAAAAACGTAAGCAGCAACAGCAACAACAACAACAACGACAAAACAGAAACCAAAGTACTACACTACATTCTACACATAGCGCAAACAAATGGGAAATTTGGCAACGTTGCAAACAGAACGCATATTTTGTATATAAACGCGGCATACTGCTGTTCTACAAGCTAACCTACCTTTCAGAAAACCAGCCAATCCCGAAAAAACTTAACAGATCTAAGCCACAATAGAAATTTTACTTGAAGTAGTCTCTCTCTCTCTCTCTCTCTCTCTCTCTCTCTCTCTCTCTCTCTCTCTCCTTCTGTTTCAAATTTTATGAAAAGTTGCGTTGAAATTTTCGTAATAATTTTTTTTTTTTTTTGTGATTTTTCATTCTATTCTCATCATCAATATATACTATGTCGATATGAATTGGGCATATAAAATGAAGATAAAAAAGAAATTATTTGCAAATCGAATACGATAAGCTTAGAACATTCGGGATCGGATAACCCAATCAAAGGTAGTTCAAATTCTCAGTCGCGCTTCAAAACATATGAAACACACACACACACATACAAATGAAGTATATTTATACATACAGAAACAATGACGATAAAATCCAAACACACACCATTTACACAGGCGTTCGGAAGCACGAGAGAAAAAAAGCAACAAAAACCGTATATTTTCTGTGAAGCAGTGAGAAGAGAGAATCAAAAAAGAAAAAAAAAAAAAAAAACGAATAAAAAGAAGGAGAGAAGACAATAACACGGCAAATAATATGTAATAATAAAGTAGATGCGAGAAAGAGAAACAAAGCTAGCACAATCGTAAAAAAGTACGGCGATGTGTACTTCGTTTTTCGTTTATATCTATATGTTTTGAGATACCGAAAAGCATGTATGCGGAGCATTTGCACTGTGTACACAAATTCAATATTTTCCCATTCTTTTTTGTTCTCTCTCTCTCTCTCTCTCTCTCTCTCTCTCTTCACTCTCTGTCTCTCTATCGTTCATTCGCTCTCGTTCATTCTCTACTAACTTTTTTTTTTGTTCATGAATACCTACCAATTTTTACGAATTTTGACGTTTCAAGTAGATTTTTTCAGAGCTTAATTTTATTTTTCGTTTTTCATTCGATTTAAAAAAATAGTAATTAATCGGCCTAATTTTCGATCCACTGTCATGATCTAATTTCTTCTTCGAATTAATCAAAATGTTATGAAATTGACGAGGAAGAGAGACAGACAGAAAGAGAAAAAAAAGAGAGAGAGAGAGAAAGAGATAGAGAGAGAAAGAGTAAGGGAGAAAAAACACAGAAACAAAAATAAATTGATAAATAATGAATAAAAATGGAATTTACTCGATGAATAATTCAGCCGTTCAATTGAGAAATTTCATTTTCTGTCGATGGTGGTGACTACGGTGACGATTACGGTGACGGTGTTGTTGTTTCAATAAATCTGAAGCAAAGCAAAGTAAATTGTGCATGGACCGGCAATGGGGTCTCTGAAAGATCTATTTCCAGATAGTAACCATACGTTTCGATTTGTTTGTCAAAGCTATAACGGGCGGTCAGCAAGCCAAAGCTACAAATGCGATCAATACCAAAAGACAAATTGACATACATTGACTTTTATCAGATCATGTCAAAGCAACGTAAATGATTTGTGTGCATATGAATTATGTATCGATTTGTAAATCGATGAAAGTCACTCAGCGAAATGAATTAAGTACAAGTACAAGTACACAATGCATAATCAAACTGAGTGAGATAGAGAATGTGTGTGTGTGTGTGTGATAGTGAGAACGAGAGGGAAAGAGGGAGAGAGAGAGAGAGAGAGAGAGGCGAAAAATCAACAATTTGTGTGTATGGTTTGTTCTTATTTCAAAACAAATGTTCCAAATTCATATATTTATCTATTTGGAACTTCGACATTTTGTATTGTGGGTAAACCGTTTGATCATTTTATGATCTGTACCGGTTTTAGATTTGGTTTAATTCAAGTGCAATCACAATTGCACTGTACTCATGCCATTCCATTTCATTCTTTGAAAATTGAAGAAATCTTCAACATGTTAAATTGCGTTCAAGTCGAATTTCCCACCGTTAGTGGCAAATCATAATCGCATATTCATGATCAATGCGTCTTGTTAGCTAGTATGTTGACTGTGAACGCAATCATATTGGACTGAAATGTATATATATATTTGTATGCGTGTGTGTGTGTGTGTTTTAGTTTTCATAAAACAAAATTCGGTTGAATTTGAAATAGTCGATCGAAAAATACCACATTTGAAGGGTAGAAAGTAACAGAGCGAGAGAGAGAGAGAGAGAGAGAGAAATGTACAAATGAGAATCAAGTCACTATTATGATATATAGATTTGAGTGAAAATGTTAGTGTCATTTTTTTTCGACACTCATTTGACTCATTCGTATGGATATTTGAAATGAAACGAAGAGAAGAAATGACGATCAACGCGGTTGAACGGCAACAACAACCACCATCAGATTCAACAAAAAAAAAAAAAAAAACGCGTAAATACGCACACATACTAGTTTAATCGGGCCACAAACACATTGAAACTCGCAAATCTAGCACATACAATCGAAATAAATGGCTTTATATGTGAATTTCCCGAATGTACAAAAAATGTTATGTAGTGTTTGTGTGTGTGTTTGTGTATTTGTCGTTTTTCGTTGCGCTTTTTTTCATCATCTCTCGCATTCACTCATTGGTCTCTATCTCTTTCATGTTCATATCGGTTTTTGTCAAATGTGCAGAAAACTAGCCGCATATACACAGAGAATCGAAATAAATGACCGAAAATGTGAATGCGTGCACAATTTTGCAGGGTGTCTGTCTAAGCGAACGAAAAATGATAAAATAAAACGGCTCGAAAAGGAAAAATTCTTATTCATTGTAGCACAAAAAAATCTCTCGTTTCATCTCTTTTTCACTTTTTCAATTCATTTGTTCCGTGGCTGAAAAACTTTTGTTTTATTTTCATTTTCATTTTCATTTTTTTTTTTTTTTTTTTTTTTTATTTCTGTGTTTTGCGGCAATATTGTATTAACAAGCGCCCAGCGACAGCGGCAATGTAATCAATACACCCTGTCGTATACATTTACTACATACACTTAATAATGTAATATTGAAAACGGCCAGTACAATGTTATGTACCAAACAAAGCATAAAAAGTACATATTTATTTATATTTTATATTAAAGAATTGGTATCCGAGCGATTGTATATAATGCCCGATGTTGTATTTTCTCTCATTGTATCCCTATCTATTTATTTCGTCTTCGTTTCAGTTCACGTTCGTTTGCTCATTCGATTTGACAACGTGTATATAAATAAATATATATATATATGTGGTAGAAACACCGTGTTTGCACCACCGTTTCATGTATGTGTTCAACTAAATGGCGCTCACAAACAACGCGCGCTACTTCGATCGTATACGACAAAAACATACAAATGAATTTCTAGCCAATATGAGATGAGAATATGTTGAAAACGGCGAAAACGATGCGCATTCATATATGTATAGCAAACATTTTACACGCGTTTACATGCAAACGTTTTGTTTATTTGTTTGTTATGTTGCCTATTCATATTTTGTGTGTTCCCCTTCTTTTCCTTTCCTTTCCATCCCGTTCCTTTCATCGAGTTAGGTTCTCGTTGGATTTTTTTTTTTTTTTTTTGTCTTTTTGCTTTTACTCTTATGTTGCTTTTTCAATTGTATTCAGTTTGGTTTATTTGGTGATGCCTTCATGCGGTGAAACAACTCTATTAAATTCACCTAGTGAGCGAACTATAGTTATATTCGCGCTTCCAAGCGTCACTCGTTACACGAACACATAAAGAACGCTCATTTTATATATATAAAGAGAGAGATATATGTAATAAAATTATTATATAAGAGATGCATGTATTTGTGCAATCATTGTTATACGCATCACATACACAATCATACACATTTTCGTCGATGTGTACTTGCATTTGTGAATCCAAGTAAAATCTCCCTATCTCTCTCTCTCTCTCTCTCTCTCTTTCTCTCTTTCTCTCTGTCTTTCTCTCTCTCTCGTTCTCTTTCTCTTTCTCTTTCTCTTTCCCTTTCTCTCCCTCTCTCTCTCTCACTCTCTCTCTCTCTCTCTCTCTTTTTCTCTGTGTGAAAGGGACAATTTCAAAAATCTTCCAGAACGTGGAAAGTCACTGTGTTTGTTGTACAGTGTACACAAAACTGCTGCTTTGCCCCTATTATAGTCGATACATTCGATAAAAGTAAATAAAATGTTTTATCAACATTCACACATACACACATACATGCAAATACATAAAAATATACTGCTGTTTCAGTATGGATTACATTCGATTGTATTCGCTTAAATACATTTAAACTCCTTTTTGAATATACAGACAGTTGGTCATGTCTGATGATTTTTGATGCATCTTTTGCTTGATGGCGTTCTATTCTCAAGCATTTTTAATGCATTTCCTGTAATAAAACGAAAGAAAAAAGCGAGCGAGAAAAAAGATCAGTAGTTAAATAGAAATATGAACGACAATGAAGACTTAAACAATTGTCAATATTGACCGAAAGAGAGAGAGAGAGAGAGAGAGAGAGAGAGAGAGAGCAAGAAAAAAATTCGTTCGGCCACAATTTAGAACATTTGTCGCTTTTTCAGTAGCAATTGATTTGAAAAACGGTATCTTGAGCAATTTATTTTCATCATGATTTTTTTTTTTCTCTCTCGTTTTTAATCAAAAAGTAACTCGAACCAATGAGGCAAACAGAAACAAAAAACTAGCGAACTTAATTTTTTTTTTTCTCTTCATTGCATACATATTTATTGAACGGAAACGCAATTCTAATGTGTGGCAAATTGTATTTGTACGACCGGTACCTGTTATTAGATGCTTGGTGTGCCATTGGCGATTTCATCACTCACTCACACTTTGACACACACGCATAGGCAAAGGCGCACACATTTCTCATATTCTTTTATATTCATTTTACGCACGCCGCTGCATGCGTGGTAAACTCAAGTGTCTCTCCTTCCATCGACCGATGTATGATTTGTCATTGAAAATATGCAATTTTGTGTGCATAAATCATTTTTGATCCATATTCATTTGTAAGGCATACACACACACAGAGAGAGAGAGAGAGAGAGTGAGAGACTCATTATTATGTGATGAATGAAATGCCGCTTATTAAACTAAAATTGTGTTTAAAGAGTTGGCTGGTGATGTGTTTTCTATGGCATATCGGTCGGTCCGAAAACCGTTTTGAAAATAGTTACACTATTTCACCATTCTCTTTACCCCCAAAACAATATTCGGCCTATTTTCTGTTGTGAAACGAACCGAATGCATGATGCAAAAAGACACGGATTTTTTCTTCTTTTTTTTTTTTTGTCACAGCAAAATAATAAATGAACATATATACTCGCAAGCACATATACAAAAATACTCAAAACAAAAAAAAAAAAAAGATTTTTATTTACGCAAATATGAAATCGATAAAATATTTTGTGCTCGTGTATATAAGCTCTCTTCATATCAACGCAAAAATAAGCACGTTAAAAAAAGACCAAAAAATAGAAATAGTGGGAGAAGAAGAGAGACGAAAATGACAAATGGGAAGAGAGAGAGAGAGGGAGAGAATCAGAGGGATAGAGCGAAAAACAAGAAACAGAACCACGTCATGTAAACATATTGATGTCAAAAGATATTTTCATTAAATGACAAATAATAAAATCCTCGATTTGATTCAATTTGACACAAAAATGTCTTTTTTCGCGGTCAAACTTGAGTTTTGAAAAAGAGAGAGAGAGAGAGAGAGAGAGAGAGAGATGAATTGTCCAAAAGCGAAAGCTACGCAAAAATTACTCCGAATATGATTTTAATTTAAACATGACTAAAAACATAGAAAAATGTGTCGAATAAAAATTGCCTTGTTTCAATTTCATTCAAAACATTACCAACGAATGGCCATATTTTATTCAAAAGAACACACAATCATCATCATCCTCCTCACCAGAAGCAGCAGCAGCAGCTCAGAACGACTGCTACGCTTGGTGCTATTTGCCGCTTTACGTTGCTCTTGCTTGTTGTTCTTGAGAAATAATTGGCGCATTTGTTTTCAAAGCCACTTGATATGATGAACTATCCAACTTCAAACCCATTGTTAGCATACACAGTGTTTCGCAAAAAAATAAAAAATGAAAGAAACAAAAAAAAAAAAGAAAGAAAAAATCGCATGAAACATATTGTTCGCCGTTTTAACTGCGCTCTCATCATGCTGCTTGTATTATCAAGTGATGACGGCAGAAGTTGCATAGCATTCCGGTGTGAATGCAACGTTGCGATTGTACGACTACTAGTAACGATTTCACCATCAACAGCATGCAGCAGCACTGGCAGCATAATAGGGTAACGCACAGTTTTCATTTCTGCGATTACTTTTGCTGTACCATTGAAACAGAGAGATCGGATCCAATGAGAGAGAGAGATGCAAAAGAGAGAGAGAGAGAGAGAGAGAGAGAGAGAGAGAGAGAGAGAGAAATAAACAGAGAGAGAGAGAGAGATAGATAGAGAGAGAGAGAGTGAGAGAAAGATGCAGAAAAAGAAAGAGAGTGAAAGAGGAGGGGAAAAACCTTTTTTCGTTGTTGCTGTAAAACGGTGGTTATGCAAGAAATAAAACACTAAAACTATATCTAAGACTGATCACAAATCGACCTGTCTTTTAATTATGACAAAGTGATGAATTGGATCGGAAAAACTGACATCGAAAAATTGTTTGATTGATAAACACAATTGCACAAAATGGACAGCGTGTTTTGTGTCTGTGTAGCGGTTCAGTCTGTCAATAGAATTATGAATGCTAACAATAACAACAACAAAAACACACGACTTTTTTCGTTGTGTCGCTGTCGTCGATATTGTTTTATTTATTTTTTTTTTTAACGTTTTTTTTATCATCGTCCAGCAACATATTATTATTACGTGCAACGATGCATGAGTGCAAAATGTTTCCTTTTGAGCGCGCAAGGTAATCCGTTGTGAAGCACATTTGCGAAACATATCAAACTATTGGACAGACTCAGCAGCGCTGACATACGCACGCAAGCACACGGTTCGACAATAATACACATGAAAAAAAAAGCATAAAAAAGAAAATTATTGTACTATACAGACACACGCGCATTCATAGAGTGTGTGTGTGTGTGTATGTGAGTGAGTTAAAGAGAGATAGTGAAATATTTGGGCCTCGGTAGGCTGCATTGTGCTTATCTCTAAGCGTTCGGCAAAGCATTTGTAAGTTTATTTCATCCTATTTGTATCTTCTATTCATCCGAACCACATGCGCGCTTTCTGTTCACTCGTTCTCTCTTACATTTCGCTCCTTAAAATATTTATATGCAAGGTATTTGATTTTGTCTTTTGCCGCTCTGCTATTTCCAACCAACGACACACACACACACAACTTTTTTTTTTTATTTATTATATGATATGAAACGTTCTGCACCTCACTTTTCTTCTCTTTCGTGCCCGCGTTGCATCTTTTGTTATACTTAAATACATGGCACTCATAAATGTAGCACCAACAACAACAACAACAAAAAACGTCAAAATGCCAATAATAATAGTGGCAAAAGAAACGCGCTCACTCTCAACCTAGTCCAACAAAGGCCCTGTGTTAAACGCACGAATTATTCAATGGTATTCTTTACAAGCTTGAGTGCTGTTGCTGTTTCCTGGTTTCAATATGCAATGAGAGCAACACCACAACCAAAATAATCATCAATTTCTATGGCGATAAACCTATTTTAAGCAGAAAATATTTGCGATCGCGATTCTTCTTCTTCTTCTTCATCATCATCTTTTCTTTTTCACTGTTTCGGTTTGGTGTTATGAAGTTGCAAAAATATACAGGCAAATAACATAATTATGGGGTTTTGTAGTTCACTTTAGAAAATCGGCGCGCTCGAATGATGAGATGTTTATGCTACATCATTTGCTCTCTTTATCTTGAACTTTTTTCCCTCATTCCACTTGATGAGTTTCTATCTCAGTCACTCTCTACTAAAATGACGTTTGATTCCAACAATTACTTTCTGAAAATATCAACTCGACACTTGTACATGGTATTTAGTAAAATTTTTAATTCGATTGAAGTAGATGCATTCCATGGATTGGCATTGAACATTTAAATTGAATATTTTGACGGTTTACCATTTATCAAAACGGTTATTAACGGTTTTATTTAAATTCTTTCTTTTTATTTTTTTTGGGGATTTTTATTTAGATTGGCCCTTTATGTGTATGAATACCTATTGCATGTAGGAGCACAAAAAGCAGCACAGACATTTCTCTCGGAGATTCGATGGGAGAAAAACATCACACTAGGCGAACCGCCTGGATTCCTACATTCCTGGTGGTGGTATGTTAAATGAATTATTAAAATAAATGATGGGCGTCACAAACTCATTTATTCATTGGCCTGGCATTTTCATTTTTATTCCAATTTCTAATCTAAAATCTAAAATCATTATCTCTAGTGTATTCTGGGATCTTTATTGTGCGGCACCAGAAAGAAGAGAACAATGTGATCATTCATCCGAAGCAAAAGCGTTTCACGACTATGTAAGTAACAACAAATAAACAAAAAATTGCCCAAATTTATATATATTCAATTGAATGATTAATTCCTAATCAATTTGTTTTATTGAAAAAAAAAAAAAAAAAAAATATGTATATAGGGTTTTGTGAGTTCGGGATACGGCGTAAATGGCATCGGTCACGTAAGTTGATTAAAACATAATTCAAAATAAATATTTGAATTCCATGATTTTGATAATTTCATTATTTATCATTTAAATCGCAGAATGCTGGTCCTGCACCTAGTCCAATCGGTCAACTGCCGCCAAATGAAGGAATGCCAGGTGGACCAATGGCACCAAACTTTTTTCCAGTAAGTTCGCTTCAACAGATTTCATAACGATCGTTCAACATGAGCATTTCTTTTTTTTTTTTTGTTTCATTTGCCTGAATTTTTTTCATTGAATAGGCAACTATGAAAATAAAACAAAAATGTTTGAATAAAAAACAGCAACAAAAATGTTGTGTGTAAAAAGCTTTCCTTATAAAGCGTACAATTTATAGAGAAACCATTTATTCAAAAAAAAAAATGAAAAAAAAAAAAAAAATAAAAAAACGCTGATTGAGAAATGCACAATTGCTCGTCCGAAATAAAAACCAAATGATGAAAACTACAAATGAAAAATATTATGTGACATTTGCTTACCGTCGGTCAATAGATTTTCTTTTTGTTTGTTTTTTTTTTTTTTTCTTTTTTGTTTTTGTTTTTGTTACCCTCGGGGGGTAGAGATTTAATTTAACCCTTAAACACATAAACATATACACAAACACCTACTATCCGTTTAATTTCTATCTCCGTTGCCACGCAATAATGCAATGTATTTTGAATGAAGCGCCCAAAACTTCCTTTAATTTTTGTATAACATAAACATTTCTAACTAGTGAATGCCATTTGTTATCTAACCATAGAGCAAAATCACAAATCACACTCTTTTTTTGAAAAAAAAAAAAAAAAAAAAAAAACATTTAGTACCCATTTAAATCATTAATCGCACGCAATCAAATTCATGTTTCATCTTTTTTGAATGCAGTTTTTAAGAGACAATTTCGAAAGGATAAAAGGGAAAAAATATAATTAACAAATCCAAGCATACAATAACAATCATTATCGATAAATAATATCCTAAAATCAATTCATTCATTGTACACAACGTTCATTAGATTAATGATCGAAGAAAAAAACAACTTGAAAATTCTTGAAGAAATTTATCCGTGTTTTTGAACGTACAGTTAATAAAGGAGGATGAAGAGAAAATGATGATGATGATGATGATAAAGAATTGAAAGCACATTTTATGCCATATATAAATATTATTTCTGTTTGGTATTTCTGTTTTACTACTTGAAAATCTCTGTGTTTCCACTCATCTCAATTGTATTTCAATGTTATTTCTGTTGTGTTTTTTACCTCAATTATTTATATTTTTTCCTTAAAATATTTTTACAATGAACTCAACGAAACACCGTGAAAAATTAACAAATCAAATGGTATTTTAATATGCAAAAGTCATTTAAAAAATAAAAATAAAATAAATAAATAAATCGCTGAAAAAATTTATTGTATCATGTGCCAGCGAGAAAAATCTCAATAGATTTTCTAAATGATGATTTGATAAATGATTAAATACCATTTAACAAAACAACTAAATGACTCAGGCAAATAAAATATTCGATGATTTGTCCGAAGAAAAGAAAAAATACTGAACTCATTTTCTGACATTTAAAAATGACAGAGTGAGAGAGAAAAACGCCACACCATTTACCATAAATATTTGAATGACATATATCAATCGCAGAAATGTAGTCTCTGTGCCGTTTTTGTTGCTGTATCAAAGTGAAAAATGAGAAAAAAAAGAAAGAAGAAGAAGAAGAAAAAAAAAAAAAATAAAAATACAAAACAAAAGCAAAATCGAAATCAAAAGGCGTTTTGAAATCACTCGAATATCGATATCAATGTTGTGTTTCATTTTCATTTTTTTTTTACGGTGTTCTGTTTGTTCGTTTGTTTGACTGTTTGTATGTTCTTTGTCGTGTTTTGTACATTTTTTCCGTTTCTTTTTTTTGTTTCGTTGCATATATGTGTATTTCACAGAATTCTACATTGAGACCATCACCGCCAACACACCCAACAAGTCAGCAGTCTCCGCATCCACAGCCACCATCTTCGCATAATCAATTGATGTCCGGTCAGGTACAGGTTAGTTTTTGGGTCGGTTGTAAATAAGCAAAACAAAAAACCAAAAAAAAAAAAAAAAAAACAACAAATCAAAACAAAACCAAATGAAAGAAATCAATCCAGAAAAAAAGAATGAACAAAAAACAGTGAAGTTTGAACTGGAAATGCTTTGGGAAAATGTGGACCACCGGTCTCTGCGTTCAAAGATCATGTTAAAAACCAAATTTCTATCTTCGACACACGGACTCAATGAACGCGTATTAAAAAGACACGACAAATCAACCACTTCACATTCACAATATTCACCTTCCCACCACCCCCACTTCATGTCCTTTCTCTCGCTGTCTCTACATCTATTTTCATTTCATTTTTGTAATTTTCAGTCATTTATTATTTTTTCGTTTTTTTTTTTTCAATTGTTATTTGTTTTCTTTTCAATGTTTGTTGCACGAATTTACAAAAAAAAAAAAAAAAAAAAAAAGTTGAAAAAACCAAAGTTATGCCTGCCATTTTCTATCAATTTTTGCACACCGTATCACAATTGCATATATACATGTTTACACGTTTTGATGATACCCATTCAGTTTTCACAACCATTTTAGTTTTTGCCAATAGCAGCGAATTTTTCTTCCATCACATCGATTATTATCATTATTTTATCGATTATTCTCGTCGATTCATCGCGATTGCATTTAAAAATACGTTGATAAATGACAATGTATCAAAAAGTAAATGTCACAAATTTTTCAAAACTATTTCCATTCTGCGAAAAAGTTTGTGTAAATAAAACCTTGTTTTTTTTTTTTAAATAAATTTTCAATTTTATTCCGATCGAATTTTTTTTTTCTTTTTTTTGATATTCGAAGAGTTTATCAATTATCAATCGATATGCGTGATTGAAATTGAATTGCTTAGCTTAAGTTTTATATCAAACTCATTTTCATTTTCTATTAAATATTTTTGTATTTTGTATAAATCTATTTATATTTTGTGTTTTTTGTTTCTGTGATTAGTTGAAAAAGAAAAAAAAAAAAAACCAAACAGAACACTTCAACAAATTGAATTTTATTTAAATGTTTTCGTTCTTTATATATCTCTATATATACATATATGTGTTTATATTTATATGTGATGTGTTTTGATGTCGTATTCTCTTAACGTTGAGACTAAGCTATCATGTTTATTCCCTCTCCGCTTCTTATCATCAAATTTATACGTTAAATGTGGTGATCTTTTTGTTATTATTTTTTTTTTTCTTTTATTTTTTTAAATTCAAGAGAAAAACCTCGTTATTAATGTATTTTGTGGATCAAATCATTGTAATTATAATTGCGATCGATCTGACCGATCGGCCAAAGACATGAAACACTTGGTCATTTGTTGCTTAATATTGTAAATGTGCTTAAGTAATTTTCAAATTATAATGAAAATGGAAAAATAACACATGTATGCAGGAAACATCGTGCAATATTTTCCAAAATATCAGAAAAAAATCGAGTTTCAAAATCATCGCCGTTTTCAATACACATAGATTTCAATGATGATTAACAATTGCCTAAAAAAACATCGTGCAATATTTTCCAAAATATCAGAAAAAATAGAAAAAAGAACAAATTTAGGCGAAAAAAGAAAAGAAACAAAAAAGCATTGAAACTTTTATAGAGTTGACTAACGTGTTCTTCGGTAATTTATTTTTACAGTCGTTTATGGGCGCGCCTCGGTATCCATCAGGACCTAGAGGACCTGGCGTACGAATGCAAGGAATTGGAAATGAATTCAATGGAGTAAGTATAAATCGTGCGCGCTGTGAACAATGGATTTTTTGCCACTTGTTTTTCCACAGGACAAATCAAACACAAATGCTCTAAAAACATTTTAAAATGTACTAAATGTTGCATTTTCATTTTCATTTACAGCCACCTGGACAACCAATGATGCCAAATAGTATGGATCCAACACGGCAAGGTATATTTATTCATATTTCATTATAAAATCGTTTTTATGGCTTTCATGCCAGTTGAATTGAATCGATACATATCAATTTTTTGAAATTTTTTCATTTTGTATGAAATCTAGTTGAATTGGCTTTGTTTTTTTTTTTTTTTTTTTTTTTTTTGTTTCGAAAAAAATGAGAAAAATTGAAATTCCTTCCTACTAAAATTCCATAATAAAATCATAAATTAACGAAAACATAATAAATCCAATAGCATTGATATAATTTCTTTCTTTTTAACTAAAAACCGAAAACCATTTCATTTGGATATTTTGTTTCGTTAATTGTGGTTTTATTTTCCTTTTTTTGATAATTGCGATTCGTAAATGTTTCACCAAATTTATATTTAATTTTTTTATCTATATATATATATATATATATATATCTATATTTTGATGAACTAATAGTTGTTCCTCTCTAAGTTAAGTCAATTTAGCGCGTAATCGAAGACAATGAACAAAAAGAAAAAGTACAAGTTGCCGTACACTAAATAGAAGATATTATGTTAGGGTGTTTAGAAGAAAAAAAATCTTATTTTTAATATAATATGTGTCAGACAATCAAACTGAATATAAAAATTATAAAATCTATACATTTAATCAATTTCGGAACCTTAAGACGTTGTTTCAGCCAAGTAGACTAAAATTATTTTGCGACGCTTACAGAGCTTTTTGAATGGCTTTTCAAATTGCTAATTAATATTAAAAAATTAAATTTTATTTCCATCGTTGAGTTTTCACACTTAATTATAATACTGATCTTGGCATAACAAAATATTTTTTTTTTTTTTTTTTTTCGTTTTATTTCGCCACGAGTATCAAATGTTCTTATCGAACTGCTTCAATCAAAAAAAAAAAAAAAAAGGTCTTTGACTTCACACAACAGTGAACCAAAAAATATGTATGATAAACAAAAAATACAAATCCATCCAAATGAGAAAACAAGAAATATATCAGAAAATATTGCAAAATTCTTCATTGATAAATATTGATTTTCTTTTCATTTTCTCGACTGATTTTCAAGAGAACAGACATGAAAAAAGAAGAAGAAAAATAACAACGTACACAATAATATTTTTTTTTTTCCTCTCTTTTTGCATCGGTAGTTGGCTTAGCAACGAACGATTCGAAATACATTTTTTTTTCCACTCATTCCCATTGAGATTCAGAATTGAAAATATAATTGCACAAAGAGATATTAGAGCAACGATAGTTGTTGTGCTTCAACTGAACAAAGTAAAAAAGTTAGCAAGTTTTGTTATTTAGATACAAAACCGGGAATAGAGAGAGAGAGAGGCGGATAGAAATGACTAAAAGAAAAAAAGAAAAAGAAGGTGAAAGGAGAGGGATAGTGAGAGTGGGAGTGAGAGAGAGAGAGAAAGAGAGAGAGAGAGGGAGAGATATCGAAATCAAATGCATACTGAAGACACTAAAATAAGACATCTTATCTCTTTTTCCTATTTTATAGGTGAAGCTGGCGATTTTGTAGCATGGCAAGGTAGGCAATTATATGTGTCGCTTGTCAGCTGCCTCTATGAATTTTACTTAGTTTTTTTTCTGTTAATTTTTTTTTTTTTTTATTTATTCACAAACTTTAATTTCATACCTCTATTATGTTTTTTTTTATACCAAAGAACAAAAAAAAAAAAAAAATTTTTGTTGCTTTACTTTCATTTTCAATCAAATTGAAAACAAAACACAACAATGGAAACCACAAACAAATGGTTTTTCCTTAATTATCTCCATTGACATTTTTTTTTTATTGTAATCGTAATAACTTTCCCTGATTGTAAAATATGCATATAAAAATTACATTTATTCATTTGTCAAAAAAAAAAAAGAAAAATACACAAAAAAGCGAATCATTGCACAAATTTCATTTTGATGAATTCATATGTGTGCACTTCTGCTAAAACGAAACACAAACATAGCAGTCGAGATTTGTTCTTTTTTTTTTTTTTTTTTTTTTAAATAGAAGAAATGCGTTTGTGAGCTTCGATTTTTCTTACGTCTGAAAATTGGTTTGAATGTTTTGAGCTTCAACTATTCACTATTCGCATACATGTTTCGGTTGAAAATTGTTTGGCGAAGAAAAAAAAAGAAAATTATGAAAACAAGAAGAAAAAAAAAAGAGGTTCAGAACAACAAGTTTGTAATCAGTTTCCTTGAATAATTTCGATTTGGACATTTTCTCGCTCAGTATGCTGAAGCAATCAATGGCATTACATTCACACACCAAATATGTCAGACGTGTGAAAAAATCATTTGGAAAATTCGTTTCGATGGATCTTCAAAGTCCAGTTCATTTGGACAAATAATAAATTGTGTTGTTGTTGTTATTGTTGATTTTTTTTTTCATTTTTTTTTTTTGGTTTTTGTATTATTTCGCCTGTGTTTATTTTCATCACGAAAACTGTAAACTCACTGAATGAATATTCATTGTTCTGATTTCATTTATGTGAGTTTCTGTTCTGTTTCATTTCGTTCTTCATTTTCCGTTTTTTTTTTTACTTTGTTATCCGCTTCGGAAACAACCGAAATTATTTTCAAAATCATTCGAAGTAAGATGGTAGGCATTTGGAAGAAATACAAAATTTTGTGAAATTGAAATTAAAATTGAACATTTATTTATAATTGGCATTAAAAAACAAAAAAAAAAAAAAAAAAAAAAGAAGAAAAATCGAAATTAATTCGAATTGGAAATGAAGTTTGAAATTTGATAAAACAAACAAAGAAATGGATGAAAATGAGCTGAAAGAAACGAGTTTTGCGCCTTGTTTTAGAAATGCTCCAGCATTTCAATTGAACGCAATAGATGTTTACTGTCACACTTTTTCCCATTTTGGTTGCAGGAACTTTGCATTTTTATTTTGTGTTCGAAAGTCTATCTATAAGTCCAATAACAAAAAAAAAAAAAAAAAAAAAAAATCATGTGTCAAATTGATCTCATTACAAATAAGTCGTGCAAAGACAAACACACAAACACACACAAATACATACCAAAATAGGTCACTTGTTCGGAGCATCTGAAATGCGATTGCTTGTTTCAAGGCAATATTTTATGATAGAACATTCGACACAATAAATTCTAATGACAAAACTGTTGGTTTACATTTGAAAATTGCATTGCGTTTTTATCGATTCGAAAATTCAAAATAGATTTTATCAGAGAAAAAAAAAAAAAATAAAACCATATATATGTCGAAATATTCTATCATGAATTATTTGTCCCTGTTTTGTTAGTTTATAAAATGTAAAAAAAAAAAAATAGTTGGAACTAATGTTGCATCAATGGAAACAATTGTCATTATTTGTTAATTATTTCAACTATAAATTGCTTGTCCATCGGTATTAGTTCACAGTCCATACATAAAGATTCTTTATATATAAAGATCATAAACAACGATGAACATTTCTATCTACACAATTTTAAGCATTACAATAAATTTACTAATTTGCAAATATTATTTGATGTTTATGAATTTATGATAAATAAATGATGAAAATCATTTGAAAATCGCTAAAGTTGACAGAATGTTATTTTCATCGTATGTGTTTCTTTTTGTTTTAATTCAAATTATGTGTGTATGTTTTTGTTTTTTTTTTTTTTTTTTTTTTTATTCGCCATTGTGTCGTCATTTCAATCATATTATGCAATTTTCATTTATTGTCACAGTTTAATTAATCAAATCATATTTATCATTTGTTTGTTATTTGTATTAAATATGATCGCGTCCAATAGTAGAATTGCATTGATAATATACATTCTCAATGCAATTCAAAATTTGATTTTAATGTGGTAAATGAAATTCCATTTTTTTTCCCATCGAAATCATTTACTCTGATTTACATTTCTATTAACTAAAATATCTGGGGTGATTTGAATCTCATCAATGCCATGAATCTCATCAATTTTTCATGAAGTTTGCGAACGCATTCGTGAGAGTTAAATCCCCCTAGCTGAAAACATAGAATTTGCTCCAATATCACTAACGATAATCGAGACATAGTATAATGAAAATCGATTTCATATAAAAGTGTTTTCTTTTTTTTTTTCTTCTCTCGGTTGTTATTTATGTGACAGAATAATAGAAATGATCAGAATCAAATTGTTGCATGTTAAATATCTACGCATTGTTTGTTTTATTTATGTGTGTTCATTTATAAATGATTTTATTTAATTTGTTGTGTTTATTTATACCATTCGTTTATCAGAAATAATACAATTTGTTTGGTTATAAATTCTCATCTATCGTAAATAAATAGGCAAACATGTGCACGTATTTATGTGGTTTAATGAAAAAAAAAAAAAAAAAAAACAGTACATTTACAAAATTTGCCAATTTATCCAATTAAATCCATTACACTAAACTCATGTAGGCCACTATTTTATTTTTATTTCATTTTTTTTTTTTTTTTTTTTTGTTTCTCTCTCTCGATATAACAATGCATATATCAAATTAGTTCGATGTTATAAGATATTCAGAAAAAAAAATTAAACAGAAAAATTTTTCACCATCAAATATGTTTGCAATCGATAATATAAAATGTGCATATTTTTTTTTTCTCTCTCTCTCTTTCTTTCTCTCTCTCTCTCTCTCTCTCTTTGTCTCTTTTCCATTTCTTTTTATTGCCATTTACATTAAAAAGGCGGTCCACCAGGCATTGGACCAATTAACCCAAGAATGAATCCACCACGAGGTCCTTCTATCGGCGGTCCAATACCAGGAGCTTATGGTCCAGGTGGTATGCGCGTGCCACCACCAGGTATAATTTCAATTTTTAAAAAATGAATTTCTTATGATTTTCCATTGAACCCATCAACTAATTTCACGCATTTGATTTGTTATCATTATAGGCGCACCAGGAATGCCACCGGGTATGGGAATGGCAAGTGGAGGACGACCTCAATGGCAACCAAATACGTCAACACCTATGAACTACTCGTCATCATCACCAGGAAACTATGGTGTAAGTATAACATTTATGTTCAAGTAAAGAAGCCTGTTATATGAATGCCTATGATACAGTCAACTGTCGACAGTTATTGTATGATCATACAATAGGCAAAATGTCAAACAAAATCTAACAGTTTCTTTCGTACACGAATCGATTAATCGATCGTTAAACACTATCGAATGAAACACCTTTTCTCTATCATTTCAAAACGTATTATTCGAATTTTGTTGTTTTTTTTTTTTTTTTTTTTCATTCATCGAACTTTATTGTACGGTTCTTTTATTCAAATTCATTTTACGTTAAAATCATGAAATGATTCAAATCCTATATATAATTTCAGGGGCCTCCGGGAGGTGGTCCACCAGGACCGGGAACGCCGATAATGCCTTCACCTCAAGGTAAATTTATCATTTAATGGAATATTTGCGTAATTTTTAGCAATTGTTATGGGTTTTTGTCTGAATGATTTCAGATTCATCAAATTCTGGTGGGGATAATATGTACACATTAATGAAACCAGCTGGAGGGAATATGGGCGGGGTAAGTTTAGCAACAAATTCATTTGAATAAATTGAATTTAAAAAAGAAAAAAAAAACAAATTTATTGATATATTCTCAATGTATAGCAAATGAATGAATTCAAGCAAGAGTTTCCAATGGGTTCGAGCGGTGATGGAAATCCAATGGGTGGACCGATGGGTGGTCCAAATTCAATGGGAAATGTACTTAATGGCAACGATTTAGATGGAATGAAAAATTCACCAGCCAACGGTGGACCTGGTACTGTTTTTTGTTTTTTTTTTTTTTTTTTGTTTTTATTGATTTTTTTTTCTGTAATGAAGACTATTGATACATGCAGCAAATCAAAGGAATTGAGTGAATAGAGTACCAGCAAATTCAGTTTGTTGCATTATTTTATTAGCTCAATTCCAAAAAAATTTCATTAGATGTATTATTACATATCAGATGCTTATAATTTCATTTCAAATGTTAATGAATTTATTTATAATTTTCCAGGCACACCTAGAGAAGACAGCGGCAGTGGTATAGGCGATTATAATCTAGGCAGTTTCGGTGGGCCTGGAGAAAATGTAAGTTTTATTTGAACACTAGTCAAAACATTAGCAATTTCGTAAACGAAAAAAAAAAAAATAAGAAAAAAACATAAACAATTATTTCCTATTTCTCCACAAATACATATACACATACACTTTTATTTACGCTCCATAATTTTATGCCAAACTGAATTAATTTCGAATTTTCTATGTCCATCCATTCATTTTTTTTTTTTTATTTTTTTTTTTTCTCTCAAATTGTATGGAACAATTTTGTTTTTTTCTCTCAATTTATTTATTTCACTTTTTTGTACGGGTTAAATCTTCTTTTAATTCCTATTTATACATTTATTTGCGAATTACAAAAGAAAAAAGAAAACATTCATTGCTACTCATTATCTTTGCTATTGTATTTGATTGTTCTGTTCAAATTAAAATATTTCCTATTTTCACAAAAAAAAAAAAAAAAAAAAAAAAAAAATCAATTTCGAATTCTTCCTTTTTAATGAAAACAAAAAAATTAAAATGTAAATCTTTGCATTAATTTTCCCTAATACTTCTAATGTGTTCAAAAACAAAACAAATGAGATGACAAAATGAAAAAAAAACAAAAAAACAATAGATATCAATTTAATTAAAATTATCATCTTGTTATTACAATTTTTTATCCTTTTGTTTAAGTAAACATTTGTACAAATCAAAAAATTTAAACTTATTTTTGATGTAAAAAAAAAAAACTATTAACAATGAACAGAAATATAGTTGAAAGGGCAAGCAAGGTTAATAGAATAGAGAGATCGGATTGCGGGTATATGCCAAATACTTTAACTTTTCCTTAAACGTCTTTTATTTTTCTTTTTAATTTTCTTCAAAGGGAGCTTACATATTTTATTTAAACACATTCTATTTTTTTTTTTTTATTCATAAATTGCGTAAAAGTCTCTATTGGGCGCGCTCTATGGCCTTATAAACTTTCTTTTGTTTTTCGAAAATCCTTATTGTTTTTTATGTTCGCTTCTGAATTTTATCTGATTTTTCTTGCAATGCCAAAATGTTGCCATGAATCGAAATGTCTTTATTTTTGAATTTAATACACATTTGTAGTAATGCGAATACACAAATAAAGCCATTTCTTTGTGAGATGTCAACATTCCATTTTAAATCACATATTAAAAGTGATCAAGATATTTCGCTTAAAAACATATGTTTTAATACAGAAAATTATAAGTGAACTAAGGCAATGTATGAAATCGGTAATGCAGTTTTAGCCAGTTTTTTTTTTTTTTTTTTTTTTTTTTTTTTGGTTAAATCCATATTTTTCCTGAATCTGTGAACTGAAATCATGCAAAAAAAAAAAAAAATTTCAATTTGATTTGTATTTTCGTTTTTGATTGGATTTTATCTTTCAAATGCAGAAAAATGTTTGAAAAAAACAAAAAAATAAAAACTCCAGAAAAATTCACTTCGTTACCGATATCTGTTGCTCACTTCAACTCTTTACTGAAATCTTTAATCAATTTTCATAGCGACTAAAACTAGGCCTAGATTTTCATAAAATCGCTTCTTTTCCGCAATTCATAAATCTTTGTGATTGGTTTTGCTTAACAGCTCCCCCCCGACTCCCTCAATCAAAAATGCTATTTTATACAGCTGCTGTATTTCATGATGTTTATGGAATTTAGTTCGCTCTGTTAGAAAAATAAACGTCGTATATTTCCATATATCTAAATGAAAATCGAAATTTTGAACAAATTTTCTATATTTGTTCTTTTCTTTCCTTCTATATTTTCGCATGAAAATGCGATCATTTAACTATAGACGTTCGTTAATTTAACTACTGGAATTACGAAAATTCAACCAAAAAAAAAGCAATATTTGAAAAAACCTACCCAAATGCCTTGTTTATTTTTCTATAACAAAAAAAAAAAATGGTATTTATCAGTGCTCATAAACAATTTTCGTTTTTAGCTCTTGCTTAAAAAAAAAAACAATCTCTGCTAAAACACAATTTATTCTCAATTAAACATTAGTAGAAAAACATTCACATTCATTCATAATTAAAATCTGGATTTTTCGATAACTTTTATTTACTAAAACCAACTTATGTCTTCCAACAATTTTTTCTTTTTCATAGTTTTATTGCTGAATTTCGCACACACATACTCACAAACTCACACGAATCGAAAAAAACAACAATCCCTCCTTGTGAAAAGTTATAATGAACTCAATTAGAAAGCATTACAGCCAAACTTGTTTAAACGAAAAACAAAAAATGAGAGTTATTTTAAAGAAGAAGAAGAAGAAGAAGAAGAAGAAGAAAAAAATTTGAATAACAAAAAAAAAAAAAAAAAAAAGAAAAAAAAAATACAAACAAACAAACAATTGCGAACAAAGAGACAGTACAAGCCAAACAAAATTACTAAATGTTCAAATAAAATTATAATCGAATGGAGCGCACAATATTCTAAAACAAAACAAAAAAATGCTTGATTGCAAACAAAAACAATTTGAAGAAAAGAAAAAAAATTAAAATAGTTCAACTGACCGATATTTAAACAAAAATATGTTAGAAGCAAAAAAACACACAAAAAAGAAAAAAAAAAAAAGAAAAAAAAAGAAAATTAGAACCGATTTCGAAAATGTCAAAAATAGAAACCAAATTAAATAAGATAACATTTGTGAACATATATAAGTAATCAAAGAGAAAAAAAAACCATAACAAAAAATTTGATGTGAAAACGAAAGAAAAAGCATCCAATCGAATTGAAGAATCGTTATAAATGTTTATATTTCATTTAAAAAAAAAAAAACAAAACACACAAACTACATGCACATACAAACACAAACGCACCGCATTCAATTGCCCGAAATTCTGAAGAATTAACAAATCCAACAACAAAAACTCTTAATAGATAAACAAATTTTATGCAAATTGTTGGACAATTTAAATTTCATTTTGAATTAACTGGTGATCCCCACATATCGTCCATTCATTGGTTGTTTCTTGCATCAATTGTTGCCACTTTGTTTGTATACTTGACTTAATGTTCCCAACCACAACAAAAAAAAACATAGAGAAAAGAAAAAAGAACATAATTAAGCACACACACACACACACACACACACACACATACACATACCCTTGTCAGATACTTTGTTTAGAGGGGCTTGTTTTTTTATTGTTGATTTGTTGGTGTGTCATCACATCACAATACATTTCCTTCTCAATTCGAGATAAAATACGTTAATCTCCTCTTTCAGGTGATGTTTTTTCCGTCCTTGGCATCCATTTAACATATGTCCGAATTCAATTTCAAGCCACTTAAAAATTAGTTACACGATACAACACAACTCGATTTCGTTCTCTTGAAATGATAGAAGAAGTTTTATTATCTATATATCGGTTCGTTTTTCCTGGTATGTATTGTTTTGTGTGTGCTTCGAAAACGATTAAAAACAAAAACAATTTTTTTTTTTTCTTTGGTAACATCATCACTATGAATCACTATAATTTTTGTTAATTTTTCAAAAACAAAACAAAAAAATTGTTTTCTTTTTTCGTCGGGCAAGAGAGAGCGTAAAATAAAAGCAAACATTTTCAAAAAGCCGAAAACGAATATTTCATCAACAAAAAATTTATGGGAGAGACCATTGATTTTGAAGAGAAATTTGAAATGAAATACTTTTTCTTTTGTTTTGTGTTTTTTTTTTCTTAATTCCTTTTTATCTTTTTTAATTGCTCTTATGCTGTACATTTAAGAGAAAAAAACAGAAACTTAAAGTTTTTTTTTAACATTAGAGTTCCGTTTTTTTTTTTTTTTTGTCTGGTTGTTTAAATTATGCTGTATTCTTTATTTAAGTTCAGGTAGTAAGTTCCATTTCTTAGTTTATGTTTAAATTTAAATTTTTGCAAACGTTCATCGTGTGCATTCGTCCCACATAAGAAATCACGCACACGACGAACCATTAAATACACGATTACTATTAATTAGGTCGGTCTTTAAAAGTTTTTTTTTCTTTGAATTTTTTTTTTTTTTTTTTTTTTTTTTTTTTTGCCACAATGATAACGATAAACACACAAGAACAAAATCATGTACAATAAATTTATAATTTGTAATTTTTGGAATAAATACGATATATTTTTTATTTTAATTCCTTTTTTTACATGTATATTCTTTAAATTTCGTGTCCGATTTGTTTTTTGGCATTAACAGTGACGCAAACAAAGCAATATTCAATAAAAAAAAGAAATGTTACAATTCGCACCAGAGCTCTATGCCTAGCCTTGATTTCATTTGTGGTTTCGATTTAACACTTGATTCAAACATTTTGTTTTTTTTGTTTTTTTTTTTTTTTTTTTTTTTTTCATTAACATTTTGAAAAAAAAAGTTCACGAAGCTATGAAACAGAAAATTTGCTACTCATGGTGACATCTGTATTTTGTCTATACAGTTTACCGAACTACATGAAATGTTCCACCAAATGAACAAGCTGTTCGTACCGGTGGAAAAATGTAATAGCAGAGTACATGTAATTTTGTATGAGAGTGTACGTCAATGTCAACTGTTTCTGGGGTCTGAAAATTCACGTGATGAAAAATGGAAAAAATTGAAATTTTTAAATTATTCAGCAGATTAGAATAAAAGTAATGATCATTTCGAGATTTGCTATACTTGAGTTAGATCGAAACACTAGGGCTGTGAACATTGAGCTAACCACAACATTGGGAAGCTTATACGTTCTAAATTGCACACTCACACATATGTATACACACACACACACACACACACACACATACATACACACACACACAATCACGCATACACGGAAAAAGAATCACAGTATCTAACATAAATGAAAAATGAGCGTTAACGTTTGCAAAAAAAGCACCGAATCACTTGTAAAGCGACTGTGGTGGAAGAATGAATGTATATATAAATATTTTTTTTTTTTTTTTTTTTTGTGTAAAATTAGATCTTTCATTTGTGCTTTTTGTCGTATTCCATATCGGTGTTAAAGGAACGTTTGTGTAGAATAAGAATCGAAAAAAAAAAAAAAAAAATTCAAAACGAAACAGAAAATTAAGAAAAGAATCAAATCGAATGAATATAAAAACTGTATATCTGGGGTTTGTGTCGATGTTTGTCTGAGCTTAATCTGCTTTGAACTGCCATTCTCTATTTGTCCCAAGCAGTTTTCGGACATAATATCAACCTGATAATTAGCGGAAAATAGCTTCGGAATATTTAAATGAAAGAAAAAAAGAAAGAAAGAAACAAACAAACAAATAAAATCGGCTGATCGATGTGTATTGTGATATAGAGGGCAGAAAATAATATATCCATTTACCTCGTTCTTTATACCGTCCGGACGAAAAGAAGAACCAAATTTCCAAAAATCGAAGGTAAATTAGGAATAACTGCTAATTTTGACACTTAGACAATGATAAATGATAAATGAAAATCACAATTTGTTTCACGAAACAACGGGCCAATTTCAATTAAATATTAGTGATTCTCATTTTTTCCTTCATTTGTTTTTATCTCTCAAAGTACTGACTAAATTCTCTTTTTTGAAATAATATTTAAAAAACAAAAACAAAACAAAACAAAAAAATTCGTTATCATTTATAATGAGCCGAAATTGCAACAAAATCAATAAAAATACTGATATAAAGAAACAACAACAAAACAAAACCCAAAGAAAAACAAAGAAACATTTAAAACACGGTTCATTTTTCGTTTTGACGTTTTTGAGGTCTGGTTTGTGTGCTTGATTCAGGCGTAACATAACTTAAAATCGCAAATGCGACTGCTGATCTCATTTAGTTTAGTTTGACATTAAACAAGTCAAAGAAACTCACATCTTTTGCTCTCTCTATCTCTATTTCTCTTGCTGTTTGTTACCCAAAAAAAGTAAAAAAAAAAAAAAAAAAATAAATCATTTGAAAATTAAATTTTAAACAAAAAAAAAAAAAAAAAACCGAAAAGCAGAACAATTAAAACAATCAAACAAGATTTCAATTTATTCTTGCCTTTTAATTTAATTATTGGACAATAGATTCAATTCACATCTTTCCAATAACTTAGCTATTTCGCGGATTCTTCGCATGTAATTACCTTTTTTTTTATTTTCATATTTCGTTTGATTGAAAATATGATTGATTGGAAAAAAAAAATGAAATGGATTGGAAATGTTGAGCGCTTAACACGAGATTAACTGTTGATCATGGATTTCAGTTTTGATCTCGATCGAAATTCAGTCTAATAGAAATGCTCAATGATATTGTATAAATAAATCACAGGCTTTCAAATTGATGCAAAAAAAAAGAAAGCAAATGATGCCGGCGATGTTTGTCTTCGCTTTATTTCTTTTTTTTTTTTTTTTTTTACAATTAATTTGTCATTCACACTTATTTGTACAAAATTGTTGCTTGTACATACACATAGATAAATATATGCATTTCATTCAATTGTGATTGAAATTGATTTGTGTCATTGCTACTTTTTTTTTTTCTTGTAAATTTCTCTTCATTTTGAAATTCATTCAGTTTACAAAATCTAAGTCTATTATTCGTATTATATTTGGGAAAGATAATATTGACACGACTATTGTTCAAATGGTTGAATGATTCTGTTATTTTCAAACACATTTATTATTTCATACACTCAACACATTCTCACTCGAAATAATCCAAAAATAATAATCGTATAGCAATGAATATATGTGGTTCCTATATATTATTATGTTTTGGTTTTGTATGTATTTAATTTTTGTTTTATTTGTTTTCTTTCGGTTTCGCATTTATTGACACAAACTCACTAAAGTGTTGCTATATCAAAATAATTTGTTTTAACTTCTTTCTTTTTTTTCTTTTTTTTTTTTTTTTTAATTTATAAGAAAACAACACAACAACAAAGAAAAAAATAATAATTTTTGCAAAAAAAAAAAAAAAAAAAAAAACAATATTCTAATCTGTTTATCTCTCTTTCTCTGTTTCTTTTTCCATCTGCTCTATTGATTTTCAACTCTTTGAATTGTGATATCTGCTCAATGTGTATATCTGTCTCGCTATTTGATTTCATCCGACACAACCCACAATTTCAGGACCAAAACGAATCGGCAGCTATCCTCAAAATAAAGGAAAGCATGCAGGAAGAGGCGAAAAGGTTTGAGAAAGATTCTGATCCCCCAGATTACTTTATGCAATAGCATTCCTATTTCCATCCTCATGGCACAAAAGCGACTAAAACTGCATATTAAACGCATAGAAATTTAAAAAAAAAGGAAATGAAAAACAAAAGTAACGAAAAAAAAAGAAGAAAATTTAAAAAATAATTCTTTTTTTTTTTTTTTTTTTTTATTTTAAATAAATGCGAAGAGATGAAGTGGTAGAGTAAAAGAAAAAAATAAATACGAAACGATGCAAATAAGGAAAAACAATCTTAAGAGTCAGCTAATGACAAAAAACTTTGTAAAACATCGACAGGAGAAGAAATATAAAAAATTAGGATTCTCGTAAAAATGGAGCGACAATTCACCACAGAAATGTAATTGAAATAGATAAATAGATTGACTAAGTGGATGAACCAAATGAGGAAAAAAAAAAACTTGTAATTAAACCCACACACACACACACACACACACACAAAATGACAAGACACCTTACGATTAAGATAAATGAACAACAACAATAGAAATAATTGTAAAAGTTCCAAACAAAAAAAAAAAAAAAAAAAAAAACCACACCAAAATGTTTGCGTATCCACTGTTAAATTCATTCATGTTCTGATTCATAACACAACAAATGGCATTAATTATATTTCAATAGAACGATTAATTTTTAAACAAAAATTATATATGACATGACTATGACAGAAAATGAAAAAAAAAAAAAAAAAAACAACCGAATTACTAATAAGAATAGCCAAAATGATTCATAAGTAAAACAGAAGAAATGAAAAATAAAATGCAAAAGAAAGAGGAAGAAGATGAAGAAAAAAAAAACACGGAAGCATTATTTTTGCTCACTCCCAAACTAGCTTCGCATTCAATTGAATCGATGATCTCTCTCTCTCTCTCTCTCTCTCTCTTTCTCTATCTTCTTATCACAATTTTGTTTGATTTGATTTTTTTCTATTTTCGATAATAAACGTTTCCGAAACATTTCCAAGCTGGTTGAAATCTCGAAATTTTAAGCCATTGTGCGTGTGTTTGTACATAAAATTAAAAATGCTTGCTTTTTGCAAACATTTTGCAAAGATTTTTTTTTGTTTTTTTTAGTTTTTCGATCGGTTCTGTTGCATGCCACCCGATTCTCGGGAATGCATTTGAATATTTGCATTTTTCAACTCGTGTCAAAAACTAAAGAGAAACAAAAGTAAAAGATTTCTAAGTTTGTGTGTGTGAACATTTACATCATCAGCATCATCAACATCATCATCATTATCATCAAACAATAACAAAATATGTCTTTTCAGTGTCGCATTTCGGTAAATTTTTTTATGATTCACTTTTTGCACAATGAAAAAAAAAAAAAAAAAAGATTTAATCCAATTTGATAATGTTTACAGGTAGTAATAATGAAAAAAAAAAGCAAATATTTTTTCGCGATTTGCAGTAGTAAAGAATTACAAAAAAAAAAAAAAAAAAAACAATTCGGTAAAATGTTGTTTTAATCACTTGAACTATAGTTAAATTAATTATCGAAATTTCCTAATCCATTTATGCTTTGGTTCAGTCACGACCACGGTGTATATGATCTCAATAAATCTTCTTCCATTTGTTTCATTTCGTATTTTTTTTTTTTTTTCTTGTAAAATGACTATTATTATTGTATTACATTTCAACGAAAAATAACTAAATAATTGAAATTCTTTCCAAGCTTAAAGCATAATAAACATATTTTTTTTAAAACAAACGAGAATAGAAAAAGAAGAAAAATAAAAACAACAACATATAATTGAAGAAATAAAACGAAGAGACGAAGGGTGAAGAGTAGTTATAATATTAGTATCTGAAGATTCATTGCCCAAAAGGGCAACAATAATAACAACACATACACACACACACAATGCGCAATTAATGGTAAAAATTTAAATAAGCATGAGAATTCATAATTTTCCACGAAAAAAATCAAATTGATTGTCTACAAAATAGGGAAACTGCATTATTATTGCAATTAATTGTTATGTTTGGCTCAAATAAAATCAATTAAACGCTCACGCTCATGTGATTCCAATCATTGTGAGCAATATTGTCAAAACTAAAGACACAAAAAGAAAAAAAAAAAAAAACCAACATAAATCAATACATAAATTCAATTTATGTGCAAATGCACAAGTGTTTTTTTCTTTTAAATTATTTAAATGTAGAGCAAAAAATTCATCATTTTTGAGCTCAACACAATTTCTTGATTGCCACTTATTAATATGTAGCAAAACACAAATAAATTAATAATAATGAAATTTTTCATTTATAATAAAGAAAGAAAAGAAAAGAATAAAAAAAAAAAAAACAACCAACAACATTTCAACTCTCTTCTTTTGCGGGCTTCATTATTTGGAAGACCGTGTATTGTGACTGCATTCACTCTTGCAATTGATGCGTGAGCACAAGTATTTCGTATGCTGTGTTTTTGTTTTTTTTTTTTTTTTTTTTTTTTTTTGTAAATTTAAATGTACAGTCGCTTGATTGATGATATAATGTACTTGACTTGACCAGGATTTGGCAATTAAATAATAAAAACCATTTGCATTAAATGTAGTTAATATTAATTTTCTTAAATTCACGGAATGACGCCAAAAAAAAAAAACAACAACAACAACAAACAAACGAGTCCCTACAATTCCAGTTACAAGATGAATTGCACGCCACACACAAACACATACACACACACATACACACACAACATTTTGCTACCATTGGCAAACTTGTATTTTGAATGTTAAATAGTTTTTAATATTATTTAAATGTTAAATGAAAATAAAAAGGAAGAATAGAATGTTTCTTCTTTTGTCAAATAATTTAAAAAAGAAAAAAAAAGAGAAAAAACTAAAGTAACAAAAAAAAAACAACAACATGAGAAAAGAAAATATGGAGGAAAAAAAACACGTACGCATACTGTAACTAGAAATATTTAAAAAATAAGAGAAACAATTTGTGATCGTTTTTTCATTTCCTTAACAAAGAGTGCTGAAACAGAACACACCCACATACACCTACAAATGGTAAATTTAAAAGAAAAAATTTAAAAAAATTAAGAAGAAGAAGAAGAAGTTAAATGCAGCAGATTTTACTTGAAACGGAGAAATTATTTAATTAAAAACAAAAACAACAAAAAAAAAAAAAAACAAAAAAAAAAAACAAAACGTAAAATTAAAAGGAAATTTAAAATGATTTGAATGAATTTTTAAGTGCAACAAATTCAGGTCGAATCATTTTGAAAACGTAACTTAAATAAAATTATGAACGACAATTTAGTGTAAGTGGAAAGACAAAGGATTCAGTGGTTTAAGGAAATGAAAATCCACAATGTAAACCAATGTCGAATACATAAATTAAAACAAAAAAAAAAAAACAAACAAACAAACAAAAAACAACCTATTTTGCATGAAACAACAACAAAAAAAAAAATAAATTAAATAAATAAATCACTTGAAAAATTCAAATAATTTAATTAATCGATAAACGAAAATTTAAACAAAACAATGGGGATAATTTGAACGCAGCGATTCCGAAGGGTTTTGCATATCAGGAGGTTGATTTGATCTGTTTTGATACACGCATATATACAAAAAAACACACACATACACACATTCACACATACAAACAAACAAACGAAAAAAAAAAAACACACAAAAAATGTGAGTTTCACAATGGATCTTGTAGCTATTTTTTTTTTTTTTTGTGGTTCGATGCAGCGCATCACCCTCGCACCCGATATACATTGTCCAACGGACGCCGCCCGTACCAAATTATTCATAGCAAAATGAGTGAAATAAGTTAGAAAATGGTAGTTATTTCTGATGATGAACCGAAAGGAAAGAATTAAAATCTAAATAAATCTATGAGTATATATATATATTTGAAGTACATATATTACTTATGTGGTAAATACATTGAATTGAATTAAAAAAAAAAAAACAACAACAACAAAAAATTAAAGTAAAAAAAAAAAACAACAACAACAAAAATTACAATTTGAAATAAAAAAAAATATTAAGTTAAGGAAAACAAATTACATAAAATATTATATTTCTTACTAAGGACTTCATACAAAATGAAAAAAAAAAAAACAGAGAAAAAAGATGTGGAAGAAAATCACTAATGTGTGGATATCACGCGCAAAACGCAAGCACACCCGAAAAAAAAAGAAAATTTGAAATCAATCGATATACACGTTTAAAGGTGAAAATTGAATAAAGAAAATCATTGAAAAGAAAAAAAAAAAAAAATATAAAAAAAACACCCTGTTGCATTTATTTCATTTATTTTAGATTTATTTGAAAGGTAATGTTTTGTATCAAATTTTTAATTGCGGTATAATTGTGACCACAGTTAATTGTCTTATAGAATGAATATTGAGCATAACATTTTGAAAGACAATTAAGCCAAAAAGAAACAGGATAACAATCGAAGAAAAAAACCATTTACAATGTAACGTAATTTTATCGAGAGAAGAAATAAAAAAAAAAAAAAAAAATTGTACCGAACAATGAGGTAAGTGGCAAAAAGTATACAAAATTAGTAAAGCAAGATGATCATGATGTGTGTTCCCTTGCTATTGTTTTAATTCGCTTGGGTCAGTTTTTCACTGATGATTTTGATTTTAGTTGAAAAATGCGATTCGGCACTCCGATGAGATTTATCGGGCACAGACCGATTGTTTCGTATCGAAATAATTACAACACACTGGAGAATTAGACAGAAAATAATGGATTGCGTGGTAAAATGGTTTTGTATATTACATTTATCTCTCTATTCTGTTCTATTTCATTCGAATTGCCCCATCTATACAATTTGTATTTTGATGCGTTCAAAGATTACAAACACTCAAACACACATGCACACATTTCACGGCATTTGCGGTAATATGGAGATGATAGTGTGTATGTGTGTGTGTGTGTGCGTTTGTGTTTCGTTTAATTAATTTTTGAATCATTTCATTCACATTGATGCTGACATCTATTTCAACCAATATAACTTGATTCTCAATACCGTAAGTATTCTTTTGTTAGATTTTGTGTTTTGCGATTTGAAATGAATGTGCAAAAACCGCAATCGAAATATCAATTTCCCGTTATGTGTTAAATACAATCATCTTTGCCTATCTCTTTCCCTTTTTCTTCTTTTAGCATTTTTTTCTCTCTCACAGAGAGTGTGAGTTTCTCTCTTCTCATTATTTCTATCTCTAATTTTCTCTCTCTCTCTCTCTCTCTCTCTCTCTCTCTCTCCTCCTTCACTCTTTCGCTTATTCACTTTCTCACATGTTTGACATACCCAATAAAATACATGATGTTGATTTTTCTTCGTTTTCGTTGTATGTATATTGTGTTGAATGGCGTCAACATAATTTTCGCTTAATTTTTGGGTTAATCTTGCAATGCAAACCATAAAAAGAACAACCAACACGAAGAAGTAAATGTCAGCAAATTAAATGAGCTATATCGAAAACGACACCGAAACAAAGTTAGACCAGCATCAGTAGCAATAACAAAAATAGAATGAAAAAAAAAAATGAATAGTGATTGCGCGCCGTTCGCTGATGATACCCTTGTACGTTACACTAAAAACAGTCATTATATGAATAGCAAAATTGTAAATATATGCGAGCATCGAATAAAGCCAAGTGAATTGGGCATGAAGATGAAACTCCAAATGAAAATGACAACAAACACATGCGGCGCCCATACATACGGCCCATGAATTAACAGTTACTTGTTCATTGTATTTGGAATATATCGCCTGAGAGCTGAGTTTAAATGCGTGTGTGCGTGTTATTGTGTATGTATGATTGTGAGTGGAATGAATGTTTGTATGAAATGTGCATGGGTAATGATTGCGATTTGGCCTATGAATGATGTCGAGCAAAGCATTAATCGTACAATTCGGATTAAATTTTCTTAAGTGGAAGGATGTTTAAACATGCTGCCTGAACGCGAGACGATAGAGTCTTTTCGATTTGCATGCACAATTCTCTCCACATTTGAATATGAGAAAATATAATAATGAACTTAGTGCCAGGCTACCGATTAAATGTCAAAGAAAATTGGGCATTTCTTTCATTTTTTTTTTCCTCGTTTTGCTTCATGTTTTGCTTTCAAGTAAATCCAAATAAAATGAAATTAACACACGCATTCAGGCACAAACCGAACTCTGGTTCACTCTACACAGTCTAACATGGCTTGAAATTCAAAAATTTACTGTGCTAACTGAAAACTGCCATAAAGATGTAGGGTGCCATGCATACATTGAATTCAATGCAAAAGAGAGAAAGAGAAAGAGAAAGAGAGAGAGAGAGAATCTATGCGAAACTATGGATTAAATTTAAATCCGTTGATCTGTTTAAGTGAACACCAGCATTTCATCTTTTTAACTTTGTCGCCAGTTGACGCATATTATTTTTCGACAATGTCGCACGTAAATTTAAACCACATTCCAAGAGATATTTGCCGCTTTGTGTACGTTTGTGTATGCTATATATTTGCCATGAGATGATGGTGTCCGTTAGATTATAATATAATACACAAAAGTATTAGCCGTTCAGCTTTTTATGGCTTCTGACTCTCCTTTGTTTTTTTTTTCTTTCACACTTTTTTTGTTGTCTTTGTCGTCCGCAACACACGATATCAACTCTTTTTCCTCTCCTTTCTCTCTCTCTCTCTCTCTCTTGCTCTTTCTCTTTCTCTCTCTCACTCTCAATCTCAATCTCAATCTCTCTCACTCACTCTCTCTCTCTCTCACTCTCTCTCTCTCTCTCTCTCACTCTCGCTCTCACTATCAATCTCACTCACTCTCACTCTCTCTCCCTCTCTCTCTCTCTTTCTCTCTAACTCTGTTTCCATCTCTCATGTTATCTGACTCTCTGGTGCTGTTTTTTTCTTGTTCAGATTCAGCCGTTCGTTCTTTTGTTTTTACTGGCTTGCTGATGTGATGTTTGAAAACAAAAACAAAAGAAAAAAACCAAAGCGAATGTGAATTATCTCTATGTCGTCGGTGTAGATGATTGGTAACGAACTTAAAGCACATAAATCTCAAATGTTGCGTGTATCTGCTTCTAATACCCTGACAACAATCCAGTCTGATTCAAAAGTAAAAACAAATGAAAATGACAAATAAAAAAAAAAAAGTGACAGAAAAAACCGAAGAAGAAAAATAGCATAAGAAGCAAAACGACAAAATCAAATGAAAAAGAAATCAAAGACATTAAAGCACTGGGAAAGATTTCGAGGCAACAATTTGGAAAAATATAAACGAATGATGATAATGAGGACGAAAACAACGGCCGCTTTGTAATTCTATTGACGAATCTAATCAAAACTGAATCAGCAATAATTTCCCATCGTCTTTTTGAATGCCTGTCTGTTATTACTTTATCTAAGTGTTCGTTGGCATTCGTTCATTGTGTACGCAGTGTAACTGCTTGTCTAGCAGCTATTATTTTGACAAGACAAACATTTACGTGACCGAACATATTTATTACAAATAGACATGCCTTTGCAATGCAACAGCAGCCACACAGCCAAATCTTATTTTCTTAACATTTCAATCAATAATTACTGTCATTATTGCAATCAATAATTTAAATGGTTTCGTTTTTCTGATAGCGCACCACACAACAAACATTTTTCACTCCAAAACATTTCACGCAATTCAATGTGTTTTCTCTTCTTTATTGTTTGTTTTTTTTTTTTTTTTTTCCAATTCGTACATTTCAACTCAATTTGAATATAAATTTAAAACACGTTTGTTATAAAAAGTTAAGTTTTCCCGCAAAACATTAGTTTTTGAATGACTCGTTAAATTTTCGTATCAGAATTCTTATTCATTTATGGATTCCTAATTAGGAAAATGTCACTCCAACTTTTTCAGATTTTTCAATCGAAGTTTTATATTTCCAATTGTTAATGATATTAAAATTATCATTTCATAAATTTTCAGTTTATGAGCACAAGACAAAATATCTTAATTCAACTTAACAAAGAATATTGGGCTCAGTTGAGTTTGTTTTGACTTACAAGCTGAATTTAATTGAGCTTTTGAAAATGTTTTTTTTTTTTTTTTTTTTTTTTGTTCGTTTTAATTATTTTATTTTTCAGCCATAAAGTTGTTTCAGCAATCGAAACTCGATCGTATTTCACAATACATTGGATTGGTTTTATATCGTTTTTTTATTAAGTTTAGTCAGCTAAAATGTTTAATTTGGAATTGGTAATTACATGTAATATGGGGATTAAGCCTGAAGCAGCCTATCAATTTTACAAAGCTTACACATTTAACTCAAGCTAATTTAATTCTATTTGATGCGCATTGGATCATAGTAGTATCAACATGATTTCAAATATTTTGAACAATTTGAATGTTAATATGTTAATAAAGTAATCTCAATGAAAACTGACTGTATTTCACTCAACAACGATAACGACGACAACGAATCCCGTTTTGAATATAACTGTCGAAAATGTGCTCGAAAATTGGATAGCATAGAACAAAATTTCCACTATAAAATAAAATAGTAGTAATGTGTACAAAGCACACATAACTGTACAAGTGTACATTGCGTGGAAAAAACACAATCTAAATGGAGATAAGTTGGTTGGAATGACAAAATTCGGCAATTTAAAAGATGCAAAGATTCAAAGATACCAAAGAATATCTAACATCATTGACTATGATTAGGACAAATAACTAAAGAAAATGGAACACAAAATGGAGGGCAAAGAGACAAAATAAATAAAAAGAGAAGAAAAAAAAAAATTATACAACTTTTGAATTGCTACTTTAAAAGCATTGAAATAAAAGCACAATTTATTTAGTTATATTCTTTAGTTCCTTAGATGTAACAAACAAAAGAAACAGAGAGAGAAAGAGAGAGAGAGAGAAAGAGAGAGAGAGAGAGAGAGAGAGAGAGAGAGAGAGCAAGAGAAAGAGAGTGAGAAAGAGAGAGCCATCTTAAATGTTGAGTACTCTACCAAAAACAGATATACAGATATGTTAGCGAAGAAACATTTATTCGTTCAATGGAATGAAATGATCCTAATTTTCGTTCGTAGATTTGTGACAAAAAAAATAAAATTTTTCAGAAAAACTATTCATTCATTCTTTGAAAACACCATTTTCTGATGAACACACTCATTGTAATGCTAAAATAATAAAACAAACGTAAAAAATATACATTTTGATTTATCTATGCATTTAATATGAAATTCAATGTAGTTTTAGTTCTCAAAATGTATCCGCGATTCAACAAATAAATGTAGTTATATTTGTCTTGTGCAAATGAACGAACGAACGAAATACTCATTGATGTTCGTTAAAAGCTCTACAACCGAAGCAATGGTTTACTTTAAATATTATCGCTTGTTTGTTACTATCATTGCCATTGTTTATTTGAAGGCCGACATTATTTGTCGGTATCCAAAAGAAAATCCAAATCTACAGTGGAAAAAAAATCATCACCAATCTTTATACCACAAAATATTACCATTTTCACATCAAAACATCCAGGCAGCATTATAACATTAAAAAAAAATTTGCTCACAGAAAAAGGACGGATAAAAAAGAGCACCGCACGAAAATGCTAAAAAATAAATTGAAGACACGCAAAGATATGGCACGGTTGAAAAGCCCAAAATGAAAGTGACACAGAACTGATGAGAATGAGAGAGATTGATGGAAGAAACACGGAGAAAAAAGATAGAAATGCACAGAGAGAGAGAGAGCAGAATGAAAAAGAAAAAAATAGAGAATGAAGGGAGAAAGAACGAAAAAAGAAAAAGAGAGAGAGAGAGAGGCAGCATCAAAGAGAATATGCGATAAACAATGAGATATTGTTAAGATAACATACAAACAATAAAGAAAAAGGAAAAGTGCCACGACACTCTCGGCGTTAACAAACCGAAATAAAAACCGCCGACAACAACAACAACGTCAACAGCAAAGACGACGACAACAACAAAAAATCATATCACAACGTAATGTTTTGTTCGATGCCTTTTTGGGCTGTTTTGATGAAAATGGGCAATATTATCATAGAGATTACTGGCGTGTATCAGCTCGTTGTATGAATGGCAATGGTGTACGCAGAACAGTCATTGCTACACTTTAACACGAGCCACATTTATGGCAGATAAAATCAAATTCACATAAAATGTTCGTTTCAACTCTCGCGCTTCTTTTCTCCTTTTCTCTCTCTCTCTCTCTCTCTCTCTCTGTCTCTCTCTCTGTTTATCTCTCTCTCTCTCCGTCTAAATCCCTTTTTGCCTTTTACATTCACAATCGCATTCGCATTCGTGTCAAAAACAGAAGCACGTTCAAAACTGATTCGCGCCTTTATTCACTTTAATATGGCTACTTTTATTTTGCTATGTGATCTCTTACGTGGAACGTAAGCGCGCACAATTTCTACGACAAAAGCTCATTCAATGTCTTGTTTTAATTTAACCATAAATTTCTGGTTCATTTTTACGGTATTTCTTTTGGGTCTTCTTTTTCGATCTCTTTTTTTTCTCACCCATCCATACGGTCGTCAATCATCGACTATCAACCATAACTTAAATCAAATTCGCATAAATAAATCGAAACAAATCTTATGCTTGACATTTTGGATTATGTGTAATCTGGAATGACCAACGAGGCATTTTTTATTACCGAACATGATTGAAGTACCGACCATAATTTACAATGGCGGAAGGAAATCATTTGAAAATGTTTCAATTTTCTTCAATATCAACAAACCAATATGTAATGTTCGCGTTGAATGTAAAGATACACAATGAAAACGAATTTAAAGAAAAAAAAAAAAAAAAAAAAGAAAGGGAAAAAAAATATTATGGAATCGATTTCATGTGGAATCGATTCATACCCAAAGGAGACATATACCAAACAAAAAGTACGATAAAACACCCAATAATTTTGTCAAAATTTATTTTCGTTTATCTTGCAACTTGGAATTGCAACATCATCATGTCTTCATTGTTCAAAATGTTCCATTCTTCCTTTCGCTGATATATATATATATATAACACGGCGCAAACAGTAGATAAACTGAAGAAAGAAGAAGTAAACGCATAATTCATACATCACAAAACTACCAACGAGAGGATGAAAGTAGACAAAAGAATCGGAGGAGGGTGGGAGAAAGAGAGTGAAAGAGAGATAGATAGAGAGAGAGAGAGAGAGAGAGAGAGATACGACAGAAAAACCGGCATAGGGGAAAGTAACGTATCAAAAGTGGAGAGTTAGAAAAAAAACGAAGAAATGAAAAATCCGACGAAAGAATGAAAGAGATGAAAAGAAAGAAAGAATTAGAAAGAACGAAAGAAAGAATTAGAAAGAGAAAAATGCACAAGTGTTGAGATTTGAAACCAACATATCGCGCGATGGAATCATATTTCAACGCATGGAATAATCCGAATAGCATGTGACCTTTGCATTCCATTCATGATATAAAGTTTGAGTTGCCATGAAAGTTTTGCACTTGCACAATGTTATTCAGCTCAAATTGCATATTATACCATCAGTGTGGCTGCTGCTGCTATGTTACTGCTTTTCCACCCTTCATACCAAAAGAAAATGAAACTCATTTCCAAGTTGAGGGAACAACACAAGGCTAGTTTGTTCAAATGTTCATTTTTGTATGTCTTGGTGCAAGTCCTTCGGGTATGTCTAAAGTTGTTTTGGGATGTGGTTGTATTATACAACTTGTATATATATATTCATTCGATTTAATATGATTCAGTATGAGTGTGCATATAGCACACTATAATCAATGATGTTATTTTTTCCACATTTTTCACAAAAAGCCGAACTTTTTTTTTGTATTTTTAATCGTTGACAAAGCAACGACAAAAATCATTTAAATCTTAAGTGATGGTTTCAATTTTTTTGCTATTTGAAATCGGAACCAAAATTCATTTTAGAATTGTTCGTCATTTCAAATTGCCTATTAATTAATGAATTTCAAGTATTTCTTCATCTCAAATTACGTTGTCGTGATCATTTTGTTTTCAATTAAATTTTCCATTTAATTGTTTGATATAATTTATATACGATGCTGCAACCGGTAACCATATATGCTCTAAAAGGTCGCAATTTAACTTGAGAATTCAAAGTTCATAAAATGTAATTGTTACATTATTATCGGCAGCTATAGTCAATGTTGCAATGTGTATAACGGAATTTGAACAACGCACCGAATATTCATCATACTCAAAAAAAAAAAAAAAAAAAAAAAAAAAAAAAATTGAATTTGGTAATTTTGAGATCTATTTCGTTGCATGTCTCCAGCTTAGAGATAATAATCAAATTAGAATGAAAAGCGGGAAAATCACAATGTCTTCAAAAATAAATTCTTATTTATCAAGATTGAATGAGAATGTCACACAGTATGAGAATCAAAAAAAAAAAAAAAAAAAAAATGTCACTTTTCGAAGAAAATTCGCTTTTTAGTTTTTTTAATGACTATTTTTTCTTTTATAAAAAATGCCTCTTGAGTCGATCAAAATGCATCATTTTTTGGGAAATATGAAAAGGCATTTTCTATTTCAAACAAGATTGATACTCGAAACAAGCTTGGCACAAGAGATAATATACAGCAATATCGAATGAGTTTCATAGTTTAGCGGTATTTTTAAGAAATCCAAGAAAGAAAGAAAGAGAGAGAGAGAGAAAAACAGTAAAAGAGAGAGATATAAAGAGAAAAAGGAGCACTTATTCATTCATCTCCAGTGGAAAATATCCCCAAAGATACACAAGAAACACATTGGAAAATCCTATAAACACAATACCGAGTGGTACCGATAAGTGCGCTTGCTTTTTCTCCCGTTTTCCACATTCCGTGGTAGATAAGTGTGTATCTATGATGTTTATGGTATTTAAACATGGTAGATGTGTGCCTAAATGGGTTCAAAAGACCGAATATGCTAAAATTGATATCATAAAAAGTGAAAATATTTTTGAATTTCATTCTGTGAATATTTCAATCACAATTATTTCAAATTTTTAGAAAATTTTGAATAAACAATAATATTTGGATTTACAATAAATATGATGAATAATATGATGATAAACCAGTTTCGGATTTGAACGGTTCGGAAAATTTATTTTCCCGGGCCGCATTAACAATGAATAAATTCGGGGGCACAAAATGACGTTTGTATCTGTATACAGAAAATATTCGCACTACCACCGTACAGATGCCGTATTCGTCTCATCGTACAATGATGTTAAAAAAAAGTGGATAGGATGTGCTTGAAAATGTATTAGTATGATACTGTGTGTGTGTGTGTATGTGTGTGTATGTCTTTCTATTTGAGAATGCTGTGTATGGCATCAACATCAAAAATGTATTTGTGTGTCTATGTATATGGTACATTGTGCATTCGTTATATGGATTGTCTTCAGTATAAACGAAACGAAACGAACCGTACACACGACGGAAGAAAATACACAACACAACGGGATTCAATTATTTTGTTGGTTACTAGCACACACAGTGTACGATTAGATCCCATTGGAAATTATAACGTCAGTTCTAGATTTATACTCAGTGTGTACAGTTCTCTATCGCACTCGCGTTTTTATCTGTTCAGCAAATAACAACAACAAAAACAAAACAGCAACAAAAACACAAATTTTTAATATATATATATATATATATATACACACAAAACACAACTATCCGCTTTTTTTTCGGTTATTCGGTATTCGGTATTCAAAACGTTCGTATCCGCTTACTTAACTAGCCAACAAAAATCCGTATACAATATCTACTTATCTGCTTGATCTTTCGCTTTGCATCTTTTTACCAAATGGTTTGTGTTTAATTGTTTATGTAAACAACGGTTAGAAAAATGAAAGGAAAGAAGAAAAAAAACCCCCCGAAAAAGAAATAAAATTGAATGACAAATGAGAAATGAAAAATTCATAACGAACGAAATATTTGCATGTAGTTTTTGTTTTTAACGTTATTTTAACACATTTTTTTCCCAACATTTTCTAGAAATGTAAACAATCATTTTTGCGGCGGTTGAAATATTTTCTTATCATTATTTTGGTTTTTTCCGTTTTTTTTTTTTTTTTTTTTTGGCTTCGTTTGTGTTTTTTCTTGAATGATTGTTTTTTTTTTGCAGTTTAACGAACAATGTTATTTTTGAAAAGAGAGTAAAAAAAAAATACCGCCTATCAAAATACGAGCCCCCATCCATCTATTTTATCTATGCATTTTATGAGTAAATTGACTGAGTCATTAAATCGGCTTCATGGAAATGTAAAATTGTCAACATCAAATATACATAAATAAACTGTATGATACAAGAAGCAAAAGCAAAAAAAAAAATAAATAAATAAACGTGTATAACGATTCCGGTAAATCTATGTGGAAAATGTTCATGTAATATTAGTGTTTTCCGGTGATTTATAAAATAAATATTAAAAAAAAAAAGAAATTGCTGTGTGTAAGTGATTGTGTGCGTAGATGATGATGGTTTCTGAACTATGTTAATGATAAAACAATGTACAGAAGAGGAGAAAAAAGAAGAGAAAAAAAAATTGAATCTTTGTGAAAATATTCCATGGATGTTTGGTGCGTGTGTGTGTGTGTGTGTGTGTGTCTGTGTATGTTTTTGGTTTTCATAAAGAGAAACCATCATCATTTCCACTTAAAATTCAATGATTTATCAACATAAACACCTTTTGACTATCAACCATTTACCATTTTGAACGATTGATATGGTCCACAACATTTAACGGAACAATGAACTTTTACACAGATAAGCAATAGATATAAAGTTTATTTTTTGTTATGCTATTTTCCAATATTTTTTTTTTAATATTTTCCATTCATTTCTTAATATAGCATTAATTATAATCACATTATTATAATCACATAAAAGAGAGAAGAGGAAAAAATTGAATGGCAAAAAAACATCAAAAGATTTGAATAATGTGAAGATAGTTTGGACACATTGAAAAAAAAGAAAAGATATTCATTTTATTTCATATTGAATCGAATACAATTAAGGCAAGAAATTTAGTGTTGTTGAACAACAATGAGGGTTGCAAAATGAAATGATTATTTTCAATTCTTGAATGGAAATGGGAATGGGAATGGGAATTGGGCAATGAGAATGCGAATGTGAAACGGGATGAGCAAAATCCTTGCCAAACCATCTCATGTTCGATAACATTTAATGCTTTACACACGGTTTATAATTACCGACATTCCCGCATATGCCATCACACTCTTTATATCTAATTTATTGTGAATGAATATCCATTTTTACTTAGTAATCGAAATCTCAATTTCTTTTATTACGCTGAACAAGAAATTAGAATCATATCGGTAATAATCTATCCCATTATGAGAATCACGTGTCTTTCACACTTTTTAATTGCTCTATCTGGGTTTCATCTTGGATATCTGTAATGTTATATACATATGTATATATATATACAACATCCGCATTCATGAAACCATGAAACAGAGCAAAAAAAAACAAAAAGTTTTGTCTTTGTGTGTGTGTGTGTGTGTGTGTGTGTGTGTGTGTGTGTGTGTGTGTTTATTTGCTTGTGCAATAAATTAATGACATCGATGTGTTTGATAACAAAAATACATTGAAAAATTGCGCGCTCGTAATGTCCTATTATTTCTTTATTTCTTCTGATTGTGGTTTTTGTTAATATTTTCATGTGCTTTCTATTAGGTCTGATTTATCACCGACCATTTCATTTCATAAACTTCAATGCATAAAAACCACCCATTAGTCGGTCGATTCGAATTCGTTAATATGCTACGATCATTTTGAATTTTACCATCAAAATCTTGCATGGAGATGATTCCATGTGTCTCTTTTTCTATCTCTCTCTCTCTCTCTCTCTCTCTCTTTCTCTCTCCCTCTCTCCCTCTCTCTATCCCTCTATTTTTCTCTATCATTCTGTCTCTTTTTGTATGCCAGCTGTAGTATATTTCGTTGAAATGCAACAATCGCATATCAATGCCAACGAACCATTTGATAGAGATAAAGTAATTTTTTGTGTTTTACGTTTGCCATTAATGTTTTGATGTTTTGTTCGTTTGCTTATTTGCTATATTGTCAACATTATTTTGGTCGAGAATAAACCCTCACTTTAGCTTGAATTACCATTTATGTACGGATGTAATGGCTGATTCTCGCTCTTTCTCAATCTTTATATCTGTCACTCTCCCCCTCTTTATCTCTTTCTCACTTTCTCGCTCACTCTCACTCTCCCTTTTTCTTTCCCTTTCTGTGGTTCATAAAGTATGTCTGCGATGATGCGTGTGGAAATCGGTAGATGAAACGATATCATCTCTCTATCTCATAGTTGTTATATGTATAGACGGTCGCGAAAAAATGGGACCGTAAGAAAACGCACACTGTCCCAATGAGTTCATTACTCTTGATGCTTTGCTCTCCTGCATAATTCTGGCAATTTCTTTCGGTTTCATTTTTTTTTCTTCTTCTTCTTCTTCTTCTTCTTCCTCTTCCTCTTCTTTTTCTCGTTTTGTTTATTTCATTCATTTCTTCATTTTGTTAGATGCGTGTGCCTATGGGTGTACGAAAACATATCTTAAATCGAAGGAACATTAACACATTGCTCTGGTATTATTTACATCATTTCATTTCATTTCGATAGATTCAATAGATTAGATAGTTTCATTAGATGGCAACGTGTTTGCCAATAGCAAAAACTTTTTCGTTTACTTATTCGGTTGTGGATTTTGGAAAATATCTGAAACATTGAATGAAATAACATTGCTTTACTAAAACAAATTAATTACATAAAATTGCAGACGACCATGTTTTTCGGTTATATTCTATATATATATATATATTTATATTGCGTGCATGTATTTATCCGTTTTTACTTAATAAATCCAACAAAACTGTTTGACTGTTGAGCGCGCATATCTTTGTATATCAAACAATTATTAGAAGACATTCTGAAATCCAAGGTCTTTCGTAAATTTTTCTTCGTTTTTTCCACTCTATTTCTATTATCCATTTTAAGTAAACTACGAAGCGGTTACTGTTGCCCTTCACAATGAAATTATATAAAACGAATCTTATTTTGCTTTCTTTTTGTCACTCTCTCTTTCTCTCTCTCCTCTCGCTCTCGCTCTCGCTCTTCTTTTTCTATCTACTTTTTTTTTTGGTACGGTTTAGTTGATTGGACACAAAAGTAATTTTCTGTCGGCAAAACAGACAGACTGGCTGTTTTGTACACAATTCAGTTTGGCTTTGGTTCCCATTTCGTTGAATGTATGTCATTGTGCGAGTTCAAAGATAATCCCAATAATCAATTCAGAGTTGCATTGTAGCACATATCAATTCAGTGACTGGCTGTTTCTCGTTTCTTTTGCTCACACACACACACACATACACATCGTCGATTGGTATCATTCCGTCGCTCTTTCGGGTATTTTTTTTTTTTTACATTTTCAGTTGGTCGCATTTTTCACTGTCTTGCTCTAGCTCTAGCATTTCAAATTTTCTCTTACTCACTCTCTTCTTTCTTCCATATATGTATGACATACACGCACAACGACATCATTATTTGATTTAGTTTGAGGCGCATTTTCAACCGTTTATTTAAGTTTCCATAGATTTAGTTTTGCTCAAGTCATAAATTCTACGCTTCACCATTTCAGATTACTTCTACTCTACTTTATCTAGTCGAAAGATTTACGTTTTATGTGCTTATTTGCGTCATTTTTTTCTTTCTACTGTTCTCTGCTTTTCTTTTTTCAGAGGAAAGTATTAATGTTTCATCCTTTAAGTATATTTTGATAAATTAAGCGCAATAAAAGTTTTGCCAGCATAGGGAAAAATGGAATCGCGAATAGGACGACAAAAAGGAAACAAATGAACGAATGAACGAATGATGGAGAAAAAAAAAATATATAATAATATCGCAAACTCGTATTTATTCATGCACTAGCATTCGTTCTGCGTAGGGATTCGACAAATATGATTTTAGCTGGTGATCGATGCCTTACAGATAAAATTGATATGACTTTATTTGATTTTCGCTGCTTGTAGCGCAGAAAAAAAATAATAGGATATCAATAAACGCTTTACGATTATGCTCAATAATGCCGCCCCCACCCTCTAACATAGTCTCTCTCTCTTTGTATCTTTCTCTATTTTGATTCTGTCGATATATTTGCCGAGTAAAAATCATTCAGCAGAAAAATTATGGAGCATAAGTAATGATTTCAATTCCACTAGACTGAATATTTGTTAGAGAATGGTTGCATTGGAGCGTAATGTAAATTTTCAAACGTTCATCCTTCATTCAAATTAGAGGGCAAAGTTTCACTCACTCGCTGTGCTTGATGTTCGCTCATTTCTCGCTCTCTGACTCTATCTCTCTCTATTTCTCACTATCTCTCTCTCTATCTCTCTCTTTCTCTCTCTTTCTCTCTCTTTCTCTCTCTTTCTCTCTCTCTATTCCAATCCGCGACAATTTCTATTTCTATTTGGATAAGAAACATGTTAAATGTTTAGAGCAAGCAAAATTTGAAATAGCAAAAGATCACGGAACGAACGCGAATGCGAACGCGAACGCGCATTTTTCTATATTCGCGACCAAAACAAACATCAAGCGATAGATTGAGATGAGAAACTAAAATAAAAACTTGAATTTGATGGGCGAATTTTGCGTCGTCGTAACATCATTTTCTCGCTTTTGCTCTAATGTTTGCTTTAAAAACAGTGAATTGCTTTCGAGAAACTTTTATCACCGCGTCGATGTTCGTCAATAAACGGTTCAACTTTTCGGGGCCACTTTGCTATATAACGTTTTATTTCAAGCTAATATTCGCTTTCATAAGCGGCCACATAAGCGCGCACTTATGGCAAATTAGATGAACGACGCCGGCACCGTTGCTCTTGCTCGCGAACATTTTCTTTTCTCTTTGTTTCTCTCTCACTCAGTTTTCACTTTACATTTTCCTTTTATTTTCATGTAGTTTTTTTTTTTTCTCTTTCTCTATCACACTCTATCTCGTCAGCAACCACAATAAATTCACATAGTTTACTCTACTTTATTGCAATGTGAAAAGTTTTGTTGATTTGCTATTATCATTATTATTTTTATCTATTTTTTTTTTTCACCGTGTCATTCCTTCAATTTCTAGAACTCTATGATTTATATTCAATACCCAATGATTGTTGATAAAATCTTGTGCAAAAGTTATTCGCGTAATCGTTGATTGATCGTCTAGGCTTCAGGCGTGCAAATTATACGCATCATATAGAGAAAGGCTTGCTTTTGTTTGAATCATCAGTTTCTTTCTGAATCTACTTAACTTGATTTCTCTCTCTCTCTCTCTCTCATGCTCTCATATTCACTCTCACTCTTTGTTGGTCCATAAAGTTGATGTAACTCATTCTGATCTTCTTTTTTCTCTCTATTGATATGCATCATCTATATATAGATATGTTGAAGATTGTGTTTGTGTGTGTGTGTGTGTCACATACTGTCGAAATCATCGACAAAATAATTCTCAACGGTGCACTTTACGCGAAAAGTGGATAGAGAATTATTTAGAAGCACCGGAAAATATCTCCTGAAATCACTTTCATGTCATGAGAAAGAGAAAGAGAGAAAAAGAGGAAGAGAGGCAGAGAAAGAGAAAGAGAGACAGAGAAAGAGAAAAAAAGAGAGAGAAAGAGAGAGAGAGAGAAAGAATGAGAGAGAGAGAGAGAGAGAGAGGAGAAAGAATGAGAGAGAGATAGAATGAACGAAAGAAAGAGAGAGAGGGAGAAAGACATGAGCTTGGTTATATGTGCAAAAGTGACTTGGTATGGTAGAAATCGATTTTAGAATCACGCATTGCATTTATGCCGTTTTGGGTTTTGTTTTCTGTTTGTTACAGGCAATCCCAAAATGCAATAGCATTTCGTATGGCTGTTTGTTATTTGCTTAATCAGTTAAAGTGAATGGATTCGAAGCGTACCATGTATGTTGAGAATTACAAGCCGTTTCCACTTTTGAAATAGTTTGTGTTGGTACGTTACATGCACTATTGTCATCTTAATGTCATTGTTTTGTTGTTGTTGTTGTTGTTGTGTGTTTTTTGTATTTGTTGGTTGACGCAAATAAATACACAAAATATCCCTTGGAAATAAATACAAGGAAATCCCATACTAAACAAGGAACAAACACACACTCACTAGATACACACGATCTTTCCATTCTCAATTGAAAAATAATAAGTATTTATAAATGCTCTGTTGACATTCTCATTTTTTTGTTCTCTCTCTCTCTCGCTCTCTCTCTCTCTCTTTCTCTGTTTTGGCACTCAAAATTTATATTGGATATTGGCATGCCCATCGTGAATGCAATAGCAATGATAATTCAAAATATATTGCGTAAAAGGTGAAATGAATTGATGTTGTTGTTGTTTCAAATGCATTTTGATTGGTGGCCGTTGCATTGATAAAACCCGGCACTTAATATCAAAATGTCCCTTCATACTCTTTTCATTACTGCACAAAGCATATATACATTTTGGATATGCTATAATGTAGTGTGTCATTACAGTTGTTGTCGCGTTCATTGTTACAAACGATTATAGCTGTGTTGTGTTATGTTGTGTATTTGTATGCATATTGTGTGATTTAAACTGTGCGATTCGACAGAAAATCGCACCCTATTCGTAGTGTCATTTTGGGCATTGATTTGAATGCATGTTGTTGCGTATTGCCTCCTAGTGCGACATACTGAGAGAGCAGCTCAGTGACAATGCGCGTCGCTGAATTTCGATTTGTCTATTATTTATTATTATTATGACTATGGCCCTATGCGACCGAGTACTTTCTCTATTCTTCATCGTAAATTTTGTTCTCTTCTTTTTTTTTTTTCTTTTTTTTAGTTTTGTTTTGTTGTTGGTAGTGTTGTCGGTTTTCCCCGTTCATCGAATCAAATGTACATTTGATTTGAGATATATTATTTTGTGTTGATGCTGTTCGTCGCTTGGTGTCTGACTAACTAGCATTCACTCTATAGACTCTTTCTATCTCTGTATATATTGCCACTGTGTGTATGTGTTACAAATAAACATTCGTTTCGCTCTCTTCATTGATGCTATTGTTGTTATATCCAAATTACACACACGTTTCGGATGCTTGTTGTGAATTGGACGCTATTGCTTGTTTGATTTCAACAATACTCCTTCAAATGATGACAAAAACTAAATGCATTGAATAAATTGGCGAGAATGAGGGTGAGAAAGAGAGAGAGTGAGAGAGAGAGAGAGTGAGAGAGCGAGGAAGAGATGATGAGAAGAGAAAAAATCAACGATGAAAATATACAGTATCAAATCCAACTTTATTTATGGGTAACGTGAATGAATGAACGCGCGTACGTCAATAATCCAATACACAATCATGCTGTTCATCAACATGATCATTTTAGACGAACGCCGTCTTTTTCAATATATTAACGATTTATTATCGTTTTCGAAACATTATTTGTTTTATGCATTACCGCACCAGATTTTGATTTTATTTTGTAAACGGGTATCGAGTGCAAAATATGTGCAGCCCAGCACCAACAAACACTCACAATCTGTTCGGTCTGTGGGTTGGTCGGTTGGTCGGTGTCTGACGATCGAAACCCTCCTTACTACTTCTGTATTCTCTCTCTCTCTCTTTCTCTTTCTCGTGCTCATACTCCTTTTTCAGCATGTATGGCTTGCGAATGGAATATACAAGTCATTTGTATGCATCGACCATGCTCGATGCTAAAATGCAATCGCTGAATGGTTGTTTGGTGGTGGCATATATTTTAAGATTATTGCCATATTCAAGAATTCACCATGTGCCGCAACTAAACATTTCTATACAATTTCCGTAATATTTTCAATGTTTTGTGTGTAGTACTTTCTGTCTCTCTCTCTCTCTCTTTATATATATAGTATATATATTGCAGAGATGACGATGAGCGGCACAGATTGCTTTTACTATCAATAACATTACTACATTATTGCCACAACAACAGTTGAATCCTCGGTTGAATCTGTTTATCTCTTTTTTTCTTTTTCTCTCTTCTCTCACTATCTCTCTCTTCTCTCTCTCTCTCTCTCTCTCTCTCTCTCTCTCTCTCTCTTTCTTTATTTCTCTTTCTATTTCTTTTTTTTTTTTCTCTCTCTGTATCTCTATCTATCTGTCTTTCGTTCATTCTCAAGTTCTCGCTCAACCACCACATTGCATTGATGTGAATATGCATGTCATCATTTCATTTTCGTTACCATGACAAACCGAAAATTAAAGTGTACTGTGGATCGGTTTTGTGTGCTTGGTCACAAAACTATTCAACATTTAAATAAATTTCAATGCAACATTTTCGAAAATTGAACGACTACTAATTGATTTAGTTTTTGTTTTAGCCATGGCAGAAAATTGCTAGTTACGATCAAAATATAGGAGACAGATGACAAGAAAGAGAGAGAGAGAGAGAGAGAGAGAGAGAGAGAGAGAGAAATAAAAAAATTGGCTTCGGACGCACAAAAAAAAAATATAAAAGTGATGTAAAGCACTCAATCAATTACGATGTCAACCTGAGAAAGTCGTAAATTCAATTCAATGTTTCAACTTTTTTTTCCCTTCATGCCGTCTATGTGTGATTTTTTTCTTGAATTTTTTTTTTTTCGTTTTTTAATTCGTTGAACTTCAAAGTTGCACCGGAATACCGTTTGTATGCCAAACTACATGCTGCGAATAAGCAGCGTTTCAAATGGAAAAATTTGATGACTTGATGCAAGAATACAGCAGAATAACATATACATATATACATTGAGAGTGAGCGAGAGCAAATGACAAATGCAAAGGGGTAAAGTAATGAAAAGTGTAAAGAAATACTAAACAAAATCAAATGTTTGAAGTTACGAAGGAAAAAAAAAAATCATTATAACAAACCGATTGAGCGATAGAATGGATGAAAAAAGTGGAAAACAGAGAGGGAAAGAGAGATATCAAGATAAAAGAGCAGGATGAAGTGAGACGGAATGAGATGCAAAAAGTCAACCAGCATAAATACCATTAAACAAGAGTGACAGCAGCACACTTCGCGCTTATGAGCCGATGAGAATTTCACTTTTGAAGTAGTGAGTCATTTGGAGAAAAAAAAAAAATAGAAAAACGCTTTGGGAATTGTTGTTTTTTTCTCTTCCTTGTTCGTTTTTCTTTTATTTTCAGTGACTTCACAATTTTAATGTGTATTTTTGCTGTTGTTCTTTTCATTTTTATTTATTTTTTTTTTTTTCATTCATTTCATTCCATTTCTTTTCTCTCTGTCAAACTTTTAGATCTCTTATTTTTATCGAATGCAATAGTGTGTTTTTGTTCATTATGTATATTTGTGCTGCAACGAAATTCGAAACGAAAATGTATGTGCGCGCGCGAGCATGCTGCACGCTGATGGTGATGGTTCGTTTATTTTTGTAACATCATCAAATATGCGTTGTGAACTGGCGATATGTTTTCGTTTTTGACGCCTGTAAATTTATGATTTGCCTTCATTCCAACCGAATGGGAATGGGAATGGGAAATATGATGGGAGGATTGCAAAGAGCAATAAGAGAATTACTGATTGTGACGAGGCAGAGACACACACACACACACACACACACACACAAAACACATTCGAGATTCGAATACATCAATTTTCGGATAATACTCGGAGTACCAACCAACAAATCAAATCATCAAGTGCGAAATTCGCAACACACCAAAACAATACCAAAATGATCAAATGCTAAAAGAAGAATGATTCGCACGAAAATTCATGAAACGATTCGTACGTGTACTTTGAATTCATTCAAAATTTGAATCTGTGAGTTGATTTCGAAAGATGGTTGTTTGTATGACTTTTCGCTTTTGTTGATGCGGTTTGTGTGTTCGTTCGTTCGTTCTTTCGTTCTTTTTGTGTGTCTTTGCTTGCTTTTTGTGCACATCAGATCGTGTTTGTTGGCTTTATTGTTGCATTACCACTTGCTCGATTTTATTCCATCTTGACTGTTTCGATGCGCATCGTTAGTTTATTTGCTTGTCCTTGCTCTGTCCCGTTCGGTGTTTTTTTTTTTCTTCTTTCGTCTTTTCTTCGTCTACCGATGCGAGCAGAATAAAAAAGTGAAGCTAGCGCGCGTTTGTTGACATTTTTTTTTTTTATTCTTCATTTCTCTATCACCAAAAAATATGTATATATATACTTGAAATCGCTTGAAATCCAAGGAGCACTCGGCCAAACATGATGCTTTGAATTTTTGTGTCTGGCTTTAACATTTGAATGCTCATTTCGTATGTGCTTGAACCGTGAAAAACCGTTTGTATTTTCATTTTTACATGAGTAAACAGAAGTGAAGATGAAAATGACGAAGAAAAAGTGAGAATTTTCAAAGGCAACAGTGCAGATCGACAGTGCGTTGTCATCATTGTATGCGTATAAGTTTTATTGCCATTTTGGCTATTGGCTGATCAATTGCTCAAATGTGTGCCAGCCAACCAATTTCAACCAATCCAATGATGATATGCTTAACGACAAATTCCAAAGAAACCAACACGGATGACAATGGTAATGGTGATGGTGATGAAATGAATATTAAACCGAATCGAATTCGTGTTTTGAAAAAACCTCGAATTCACGTTCACAACTCTCCGCGGATTTGATCGGGCGAAACATTATTCCCTCTTTTCCCTTTAAATTCTTATCGTATGCTTCATTCGTTTCACATTTGATTAGAAATGTAGTTTTACGTGTGTCGACTCGACGAACCAATACGAAAGTTGCATGCAAAATATAAATCATAAAGGTTATGGCATGAGAAACATTTCGAAATTACGTTTGGCATATTTGATGCACGTTTTATTTATGTTTACGTTACGATTTTCTCACATAAAATACAAAATCAACAACAATACCGTGGCCCCGAAAATCTTTTGGCCCATGAAAATTCATCAAATGCGAGTAATAAAAATATTTTGCCTTTTCTGTGCATATACTCATGGCATTGTGTGACACAAAATTTTAATTGGTTTAATAATCACCATTGAATCATTCAAAATGGATTTTCTCTATTTCTTGGCATCTGAGAATGAACGCAACAAACGGAATGAATAGAAAAATATAGAAAAAAAAAAACAACAACCGAACATTTGTTGAACCAAAATTGGTCAAGTTTTTATTGAAAAGATAATAACGAAGAATTGGATTCAACTGGTTAATTCAGCAGCGAATCATTTCGGTTAAGTTGGACTTGCATCGACAAAGTTTCAATTGAAGGGATTTTGAAATGATATTTATTCATATATATGTATATATGTATTATATATGGAAATATCAAACAGGCAATTTTCGGAATTTTTGCAACGCAAGCAATGAATTCAACGATACGATGTGGCTGAATCTCATGTTTTGAACGATGGAATGTCTTTTTAACCAAATTTGAAAATGGTTATTGTGGGGATTTTACCTCTCAACTCTTTTTCACTTCGTTTTTCAAACGAAAATTCTTGCCATTATTTCTATTAATTAATATTAACATTATCAATGTATTAATTTTTGTTGTTGCCATCGTTTCGCATCGCATCGCATCTCATATCGTCACTGTGGATTGTGATTTTGGTTGGATATCTTGTCGCAACTCATGCGTAAGTTTTTTCCGCTGGAGAACTTATTAGGAGTCTTACAGAAATTTTGATTGAATTTTAAAAAGGAGACGATGACGATGATGACGACGACAAAGACGACAATGCCGACAACGATGACTGAATATTTTGTGTAGGGCGATGCTCACACTTTATCTTTCATTTTCGGCCTCTCTTCACTCACCCCTTTTTCATCCTTTGTCTCTCCCTCACTTTCTCGTATCCTTCTCTCTCTCTCTCTCTCACTCAATCTCTCTCTTTCTCTTTCATTGGCTTACTGCATGTATGTCATTTCATCGTTTTCATCTCCCATTCGTTCATTGTGAAAGAAATAAAAGTGTGTCGACATCAAGACTCTCTTGCACATCTCGTCGAATGTAAAATGTTTAAGACGGCAAAATATGAAAAGACACAAAACTGACAAATTAAATTAATCGCGTAACCATAATTCACGTACATGTGCGCTTGCTGCCGAACGAGACTGCGAGAGAAAGAGAGAAAGAAAGAAAGAAAGAAAGAGAGAGAGAGAGAGAGAGAGAGAGAGAAAGAGAGAGAAAGAGAGTATGGAGAGTCAGTCAATGTTAAAATCGGTGCTCGAAACAAGCACTAAAAACAAGTCGTTCACACACAAATCCTGAGACACACGGCATTCAAAATCGAAACATTTTGGCTTTCAAAACACTCGAATATACGTGCATACACACACTGAAGCCACACACAATGAAACATGTATACATACATAAATAAATGTATAATAAATGTGGTATTTCTTGAAGCGTGCCAATTTCTCTTGAAGACAAGAATAAATCTATGCATTAAACGCAAGCGGCTGGTATTTGCGTGAAGAGGGCCTAAATATCTGTATATTGACAATAGTAACAACGACAACAGCAGCATTAGAACAAAAAAAAAAAAAAAAAAAAAAAAAAAAAAAGAAATTCATGTACACAGTTAAACATACATGCACATACACTTCGAAACACGCGCCATCAACAAACAGACATACAAACACATAGACACCGATGAGAAACTTAGTAGGCTTGCTCGTCATTCAATTCAGGCTTTGTGAGAAAGGACTTACATCCAAACGAAACTTGTTAATAATAATAAATTTGCCAACTGATGATAAAAGCACACGAACAACAAAATCAGCCACAAGCGCTTGTGTGATTGCAAGTATAAGTTTAAATGAGAGCAAAAGAGAAAGGGAAATAATGATGGGAGGGTGTTGGTGGCAAAGATGATGAAGGAGAGTGTGTGTGTGTGTGTATATGTTGTCAAGTATATGCAGACATTGATTTTAATGGGATGAATGTTATTTTTCGCGCGGCAGTAAATAATACATAATCAAATCATTTATGCAGTCAATCACGGAACAACAACTGCCACCAACAAGATAAATATCGTGCACAAGATTGAAAGACAAATACGTCTTTTCCGTTTTTATTTCGTTTTGCCAATTTGTTTTGCCATTCATTTTGGCTTGCTGTATTTGTCTATGTCAATACACAATTGCACTGATGAAATGGCAACTTGCTATTTTCATCGCTCACACTCTTACTGTCACTCTCTCTCTTTCTCACTGCATGCCATCAACTGGTTTTATGGTATTGTTTATTTTCAACAGAAACAATTTCGATGCCCAACACTGGATAATTGCACTTAATTATGATTATAAAGTTTCCATTCATCGCTTTTATTCTGTTCACTGTCACAACGCCCATCGCAAAATCTCTTCATCCACGGATTGGTTTCGTCCGTCGTACTGGTCCCTTTTTATTTATTTTTTTTTTTTCTCTCTCTCTCTCTCTCTCTCTCTCTCTCTCTCCCACTCTCCCTCTCTCTCTCCCTCTCCCTTGGTCTGTTCAATTTCTCTTTCTAACTGCTTTTCATTTTCATTGTCCATTGAAAGTGGAAATATAAAAACAAACGTACAAACAAAAACAACAAGCAACGCATGTTTCATTAAGCGAGACTGTGCCATGTTTGTAAAATAGGCTTCATAATTATACGGTACGTCTGCTACTGTACAAACACGAAAAATACATTTTTCTTCAATTCATCATTCAATCCGTCTGCTTCTTTCTCTCTCTCACACCCCCTCTTTTTTTTTGGAACAAATGAATAAGAAAAAGAAAAACCACTGAAAATTGACTGATGAACAACGAAAATGAATAAGTTTAACAGGCAAAATAATTAAAGTTTTTCTATCTAAGATGCGGCGACAGACTTCAATGGTTAAGCAAACAAATGAAACAAATTCAACCAAATAAAAACGAATGGAAATATATATACATAAAATAAATCCTTTTAAATTACTCACTACTAACAAATGAGCAACAGCGAAGAATGAAATGAAAAGTAAATGCAAGAAAAATATTTCCAAGAATATTGTGATGGAAATAGAAATGAAGTAAAAATTACAATCTCTGTATGGAAATCAGAAAAAAAAAGCAAAAAAAAAAAGGAAACAAGAAAATGAAAAGATACAATTTCGTATCAGATGATAATTTTGTGTTGTTAGTTTCAAGTGGCAATGTGACAAAACATATGCACAATGAAAATATTGTGCGACAGATTTAAGTATATGCGTCTGTCCCATAAATCTCGCATGTGCGTTATCTTTCATCGAATAATGCATCAAAATAAATATGTAAAATCCATTTTATTTACGAATTTGGTATTTGGTATTCGTTGTATCGTTAAATAAACGAAAATTCAAGGTTTTGTTTTGTATTGAAAATGTGTGATGCATGAATTTAAAATGGGCATATCGCATGCTATGCATGCCATATGTATAGTTAATTCCGTTAGTTTTGGTGTTTCGCCTTCCATTGAGATTATTTGCCTCGAAGCGTCGAGTCTTTTCTTACACAAGACCGTGATTTGCGCGCTTTGCATTTCTTCTTATTTTTTTTTTTTTTCTTTTCGCCTATAAATTGTGTCATAGCAAACAAAATATATAAAACGAAATTTCAAACGGCGCAAAGAGGAACACTTGGACTACTCACATCATTTCGCTGGGTGCATTCACTATGTTGACTGCCTAACAGCACACAATCTTTGGATGTTTTTTTTTTTTTTTTTTTTCGGATAGTCGTTAGGAATTTGAACATTTGTTCAACTTCAATATTCGTGTATACGTAAAATACATAATTTGCATCGCCGTTTGTTCATTCGTTCATTTCATTTGGATTTGGAAATGAATTTAAATTTTAATCATTTATACAACTAGCTGAATGGGGGTTGCTGATATCAAATTGTGTATATAACAACTAGAGCTACGATGACGACCACAACGACAACGATGCGATATATTTCCACTCATACTTACACACTATCACTTTCTCTTTCTACAATTTTTGCTCGGGAAATTTTAACGAAAACATGTGAAAACATTTTATTCCATAAAATCTCAAAATCCAACCAAAAACATCAATGCGTTTTATATAAATTGTGGCTGCAATGTAGTTTGATGTTCGGTTGGTTGTTTTTAAATGAAATCCACAGCGCTATTTGAACAATTTTGAGTAAATAAGCATTTTAATTTTCATAATGTTAATGTTGCATTGCAATTTTTGGGCCGCGTAATCAAAGCAACATCATTTTTCAGCTACATTTGCATGTAGCCAAATCAAAGGCATTGGTGGAAAAAATTTTGTGGTGTGTAAAATGAAAAGATGAATCAAATGAAACAGCACAGTAAGAAGAAGTGAAAAAAAAGAACAAAAACAACAACAACAATAGCATTGAATGTTTATGCAACCAACGATGGCAAACCAATGAACGGCATTCATTTTTATTTGCTCATTATTCGAACATATTAAAATATGTGCGTTTGATGGCATAGACAATGTTGCAATAGATGTTCGCGATTTAGATTTAAGCCATTTCTTGCATACAACAGCGAACGAACGAAAGAACGAACGAACGAACCAACGATAGGAATGAATGTATGAATGATAGCGAAGATATGCGCGAATGGTTGGTTGGTTGGTTGGGTGAAAATGAAGAGAATGGGAAAGCGAAAGGGGGCAAAAAAAAAAAGCGCAACCACGAAAGATTGTAGCAGTTCCATTTAATTTTGTTTTCCACCGCCCTCATCCATAAATCTACATATAAATTATAGATAAATCTCGCCCTTTCCCAGCCAATGTGCCACAATAATCGTCGACAACGTCGAAATGCCACAATTCACCACACATTCTCATACACATACAAAAATACACAAAGATGAAGATCTAGAAAAGGCTGCATGATGAGACCAGGCCAAAAGCAATGATGAGCAGTCGCAATTGAAAGAGAGAGAGAGAGAGAGAGGGAGAATTTTATGTGTGCGACACTCGGCTATGATGATTATACCATGCCTCCCAGCCACAATATTGACTCAAGTAGCGGCATATATATATAAATTGCATGTGTGCGCGTGTGTGTGTGTGTGTGAATGTTGATTCACACTGATGAAAGCCTCAACGCAGACTTGTTATTCACATATAATTTTTGTTCATATTGCTTCTAGTTTATTCTTACTCTCTTCCATTCTGCTGAATGATTCACGGCCTAAATTCTGATTGAAAACGATGGCAAATAGCTAGCACATCTCAAATACTGACGCACCGACAGACAAACCAACAGACAAATATAATTTCATTTTACGTACAACATGATCTCGGTTATTCAAATGTAAAATAACACGTAAAATGCTCTTGCTGCTTCTGTTGTTGTTGTTATTGTTGTTGTTGTTGTTATTCATCTTGCTTGCAATCATCCGATGCTGATGGCTGTGTTGCTAGCAAATCGTTCTCATTCTTTCATTATACTATATGCATGATTTATGTCACTTTTTTTTCCAACCATATTCGATATAGATGAACATTCAAATGATGTACGCACATCAATGATGGAATTCTCATCAATGGTATGGCACAATCAAACTACATACATATACATTAATGTGAACATTATCCGTCAAACATGACGCTCAAAACAGATAATCTTAGCGTAAAAACTGTTTAAATATGTTTGAAATAAAAAGAGAAAACGAGGAAAAGAGAGAGAGGGAGAGATAATAAAATGAAGATTAAATGAGATCGAACAAAAAAATTAATGCTTTTTTCCTACTTAAAACCGAAAAAAAAAACGACTCATCATCAATATTAAGCATGTCAATTGTGTCACTAAGAAACTGTCAAATTAACAGATTTTTGATGATTCCCATGGAAAAATTCATTTTACCAGCTGGCACATTTTCATCCCATCATAAAATATCTCAATTGCATTCACTCAAAATGCATTCTTTATATTTATTTATTCATTCACAAATTTTGTTTGATTGTTCAGTTTGCTGAACTGTTAATGAAATTTCCGAAATGTGTTGTGAAATATTGCAGTTGGATGCCAGATCACAAAATGATTCAATATCCGTGCGCGTGTATGTATGCGTGCGTGTGTGTGTATGTGTTTGTGTTCGTGTGTTGATGTTTATGTATAGGCCGAATATGATTAAACTAACTGTTCAGCTTTGGACCGATAAATGTACAAATTCCAGTACTTGTGATCAAAGTAATGCTCTTATATTTTTTAGTGAATTGAGTTTTGAGAGAATCACTTCGCACCCGGCCAAAAACTACTTTAAATTTGATAAAACTGGAGTTCATTTACATAATACACCCGAGCACATTCCATTTATTTTTCCCTTTTATTTTCATTTAATTCGCCGAAAATATTTCAGAAAATGTTGGAAAACAAATGGCAACGGAAAGCAACGTTTGATAGAGAAAGTGAGATGGAATGAAAAATAGAAAGAGAGAGAAAAAGAGTGTGAGAGAGAGAGAGAGTGAAGAAGCAGAGATAAAAAATGTATATTGTATGTATGTTTCAAGCCGCAAAAAGAAGAGAATGAGAAGAAAAAAAACCAAGCTTTTGCAAGACATCATTCCAAACATTTTATCCGAGCATA
>JAQOWM010000914.1:195000-210000 GCA_029041755.1 Resseliella maxima | reverse complement strand
TTGTTAGCTGTGGTGAATTGAGCACTTGCACTTCATCGCTTGGCCGTTTTTGAGATTTTGTATTATTATTAAACGTGTAGCTATGGTTGGGTTCGGTTGCTTTTTCGAAATTTGATCAGAACATGCAAATGTGCACTTCTTTGCACATGCATCGGAATGGGCATTTTTCATTTTATCCATTGTTGTTGTTGTTTTTTTTGCCCATGTCTGTATGCGCAGGAAAATACATCGAAGGCAACCAAATGGTTGTGGTGTCCACCAAAATTATTTATGATGAAATACTAAACACCCATGTTAAGCAATAGACTTGGCTTTGCAAACCTTCAGACATATATATATTGTCTCTCTTTTTCTACGTATAAAAGAGAGAGATAGACAGAGAGAGATGGAGAAAGAGAAAGAGAGAGAGAAAGCGAGTATGTGATCGGTTTTCCAATTTTATGCCATCAAAGCTATAGTTAGAAAATATAGCATTTAGAAAAAGCGTTTTGGGGTGAAGCCGGAAAAAAAGTGTTAGAAAAGGAACAGAAAGAGAAAGACAAAGAGAAACAGAGAGAGAGAGCGGGAGAGAGAGTGTGCGTATGAGAAATATGAAAGAAAAATGAGAGAAATTGTGTGTAGAAGCCAGCGGTAGGAAAATGCATACATAATGGTGAGGAAAGCTTTGTTCCAAAAGTCGATGCACTATAGTTATGGATGCACTTACAAACTCAAAGTCAAATTTGTGTTTATTATCCTTTGGCGCCATACAACGACGCCTATTCATATATGGCCAGTGAATATCTGGCATCGAATTTTAGGTAGAATTTATGCATCAATCGAAACAGGCTGAGAAGATGGCCGAGGGAGATGGAAAGTTAGATAGAAGAAAAAAAACCAATATGAACAAGTCCAGCCGCTAATATGCAGTGTAAGAGAAAATATTATAAAAGGCAGACGAACGACACACGATGTACAGAACCACAAAAAAAAAAAAGAAAAAAAAAAAAAAAACGAGAGAATTATTGGTCGAAATTTGTGCACGCATACATATATTGACGAAATGCATGTACACTGTATGATCGAAAATCTACGCATCGTCCAAAAGCGAAACCATCAATTGAGCTGTGTGTGAATGTGGTTGTTTGTAAAAGCAGCCACTCAAGAGCAAATTGGCGAAAAGCTTTGTCATGCAGACATCCCAGTGTGTTTCGGCTATTTCCATAATTCCGTTCACCATGTCATCCCGTATGCCATTCACTAACCCACACCATCCCATCCCCATCCCATCCCATTTGTAAATTGAACGAATGCGCTATTTGCGCGCAATACCAGACCATCCCGTGTATATTTAATACGTTATCAAGTAAAATGCAATAATTGTGTACCGAAATGCACCATTTATCGATGGCATTTTTGGTGATTCGGTGACGCTGTTGCCATTTGCCAAACTGCCAATGCTGTTGCTATCAATGCACAAATAAACTGTGCTTTGCAATTTCACATACACAAACACACACATGACAACAAAACACACCACACCACACTATACCACATTATGCCATGCACATACACACACGCACACGCACACGCACACGCACACACACCAAGCTAGGATATGGGTATCTATGCGATGTAAAGCGGTCGTCAAACATTCAACGAAATATTCATGTCGTAGAATTTATGCAAATCTCTTATCAAAGTGTGTAAATATCTGTGTGTTTCGTATTACATAATGGAACAAGTTTTAGCTCTCTGATGCCTTGACTACTTTAAACCAACCGAGAAAATCTACACAAACGACGATGACGATGACGATGACGACAATACGACGATGCTTCTTGCTGATACGCATATGATCTTGCGACTTATGATACACACACATACGATGGCTCATTATTATTGTTGTTATTATTAGTAATACCATATATTTGTTCACATATTGAACACTTATTGCCATCGCATCCTCGTCAAACATGAAAACTTTGCAAATGTTTTGTGCACACCATTCCCATTCAAAAACAAACCCCCCTCCCCTCCTCCCTCACCAAAATCCATTCACATTCATTCTAACTCGTTCACTCTCACTCTCTATATATATTTACTCTTTTGCTCATTCTCACACACTTACTATTCACACTGTTTTTCCACATTGTATGGCCCCCTTTCGCTGTTCATTTCTTTTCTTCTCTTCCGTTCTTTCTTTCAACAAATACACAACAAATACAATCGATAAACGAATGACCCGATAAATGTTGTTATTTGGCATTCACATAGCGCGATAACTTGCATAAGCCTCTCATATAAAGTGAAGGATAAACCGACAACAAGACAATGCAGAGCACTTATCTTCTTGAATGGTCGAACGGATTTTGTAACAGCGATTTTCACATGAGTCCCCTAAAACACAAACACATTTTCTTTCCATGTTTTTGTCTTTTTAGTGTTTTATCGTTTCTTCTTCTTTTTTTTTGATTTTTTTTGTTTTTCTTCTCAAATGTTACTTTATTTCCCATTTTATTTCCAACCAAATGCATATGCTGTGTTAATTTGTTGTGTTTCTATTCAATACTGCAAAGAAAGTAAAAAAAACAAATTCAGTTTGCAAAAATATTGGACATGTTAAAACTCTTAAGTTAAACTGAACACTTAAGAAGAAGAAGAAGAAGAAAAAAAAAAACAAACACAGTCGACAATAATATAAAATCAATTTATAAGAGTTAAAAAATATGAAGGCAATGATTTATGCAAGATATATTATAGAAGAAGAGAACTAAAGAAAAGTTCAAATTAACATCTAATATCACACTAGATGTTGTTCATTTTTTCAACAACATCTTTTACATTTTCACAACATTTAAAATGTAAAACATAAATGTGTAAAATACGAACTGAGTCAAGCTATCATTTCGTTGAATTACGCGATGTTCCTTACTCTCGACAGATGATGTCGACAGTCTTTATGCGGCGGCACAGTACACACACACACACACACACACACACACATGATGGAATCTTGAAAATAGACATTCCGAATGTACACACAATTCTTGAAAATTAAAGTGATTTTTAATGTTATTTGGTTGAAAAGAAAAAGAGAGAGAGAGAAAGAGAGGGAGAGAGAAAGAGAAATAGACGGGGGGCACAGAAAAAGAGGGAGAAATGGAAAGAGCAGGAGGAAGAGTGGAAAATGGAATCAACGATGGCAAGCGATGATAAAAGGAAGCACGAAACGAATTAAATTATCAGTCAAAGTAAATATCACAACGTTTATATTTCGGCAAAAATTCAACTTTGAATTCAACAGTCGCTTTACTTGACAGTTGACTCCAATCATGTAAACGCTGAGTGGAACATGATAACAACGCATTCAAAAATGAAAATTTAGGCAAACTACGAATGAATAAGCGAAAAGTAGACGAAAAAGAACAAGAAAAAGAAGAAAAAATAAGAAGACGATTCCATTGAAGAAATGAGAAGGCAAAGGTAGACATACAGAGAAAGAGAGAGAGAGAGAGAGAAAGAGAGAGAGAGAGAGAGAAGAGAAAAAAAAAATATTTCTTCTTCAATTTGAGCATTGTAAATATTTCTGATTGTACTTACGCTTTCAAGTACAAACCTTTTTCGTTAACATATGCATACGTGTTGTGTTTTGTTGACGTGCATCTTTTGTTGATTCGCTGAATTGTTTTCACCGGCAAACTGAAGAATAAGAAGGGATGATGTGCGTTGCGAATTGGTTGAAAGATGGGAAAGAGACCCAGACAGAGAAACCAAACGAACGAGAAGAATGATTGGTCCAAATAGTATAGTATCTGTAAATAAAATTCTTTATCATGCATCGTTCATCGTTCGCCTTCCCAGGAGAAGCATCGAAAAATGTTTGCTATTCTAGAAAGCCCATTTCAGGATAACGAATTTGGCGAGCCATATCTATCGTCACACATGAAAAATGGAATGGTTTCACTTTTTTTTTTATCATAAAATATATGCGAGAAACTGAAAAGTATTTGCCATATCTGTTTATTCACAGTATACATTTGTGTGTTTTGGTGTATTATTGCTTTGGCGCGCCTTCATTCAATTCCAAACCACTATCAAATGCGCTCACAAACGCATTTCATAATAATGTTATCTAATTTTATTGTTTGTAAAAGAAAGAAGAAAAAAAAAAACGAAAATAAATAAGAGAAAGTGTTTCATTGTAAAACAACGACGAACATACACACCACATCACACTGAGCAACCAAACTCTTGAACCAAGAACCTTTTCTTTTTCTTATCGTTCTATTCAACTTCACTGTTCTTCTGTCATGCATTTATTGCAATCATAAGTGCTTTGTCCTGTCTCTCCCTCTTTTTCGCTTTTTTTTTTCTCTCTCTCTCTCTCTCTCTCTATTTTCTCGTTCTCCCTTTAGTTCTAAGTTCAACTGAATCACATTTTTCATGACCGTTTATTTTACGATTTTACGATTTTACACACTTTGTTCTGTGTTACCATGGCTCATTTTGCACTGTCTTTTATCACCGGTCGCTCTCGCTATTTCACACTTCATACCATGGGGTTTTTGCGCTCTGTCCTTCTCTCTCTCTCTCTCTCTCTCTCTCTCTCTCTCTTTCTACTATTCCCAGACTCACTGTATATCATATGTCACATCGTATTTTGAATAGTACGAATGAAATGTAGTCAAAATGAATGAAAACAAGTATTATGAAATGTGGAGATAATTTGTTTCAGCACAAACTCGGCAACCAACTCATCCTTATTTTTATCATTTTGTACATCTCGTTCTCTCTTTATTGTTCTATTTTTTGTTGCGTTATTTGTGTTGGGCAGATTTCTTTATAACACCTTTTTTTGTCAGTGTATTTGCGCATAATTTTCGCATTTCCGTTTCACAGCCACTCTTGGTTTGGTTTCTCTTTATTCCTGTATGTATCCGTTGTTATTTAATTTTTTGTGTTTTTTTTTTCTTTTTTTCTTTCTCTTTCCATTTTTCATTATCCACTTATTCGACACTAGGAAGGCTCAAGTTGAATAAATGAAAACTTGGAGATTGCCACTTTCATTGACCACAAGAGATTTTGAGTAGTTGTTCAATGTACTTATTTTCACATTCTCTCTTACTCATCCAATTTTTCTCTCTCGCTCTATCTATGCCATCGGAATTTTAGTTTCATTTACTAGTGTCCATTTGGTGGTTTTGTTCAAAAATAGCAATTTCATCTCTATATGTCTTTTTCCCTCGCATTATATCAAAAACATTGTGTAATTTTGGCTGGAAAATTGAAAATCCACAAAATCCATTTGTAATGATTGTCGAGTGAATGATGGACTTTTCGGTTATTTGTGATAAACATCACAAGATCAAAATCTCATTCGAATTCACTCTCTACAACCAATTCACAATGTCAATCTTCAAAAGACTTTTTGGAAAATCAATTCCGGTGCGGATCACACGAAAAGTCGGAAACAATCCCACATCAAAATATGCAAAATGAAACACACACACATAGTTGAGATTCAAAATCAGTTTTTGGGACTATGAAATGAATAGAAAGAGTTAAAGAGTAAAAGAGAAAGGGAGAGAAAGAGAAAGAGAGAAAGAGAGAAAGAGAGAAAGAGAGAGAGAGAGAGAGAGAGAGAGAGAGAGAGAGAGAGAGAGAGAACGAGAAGGAAAGGAAAAGTGTTAGGAATTGAGAAAGATAGACAGGGAAAAAGAGAAAGCAACAGAGAATTTGATGCAGAGCTGAGAAACATGCCGCAGAAACCAACAAAAGAATCTGGAAAATTGTGACACAGTGTTGGAATCAGTGACAGACAGGCGTGAAAATCATATGTATTGCATAGTACGCTCACACACACACGCACATAGCATACAAGTTATAGAATAAGTGCTTAGTCATCAAATGGGACTTTCTGTATGGGTTTTGTGGATTTTGTGGTCAAATGTAAATAGTATGGCTTCGCGGTTACAATTATTGACCATAAAAAAAAAAAGTTGAAGTTGATACGCGTACATATAATTCCATTTCCAGAAATATATGTGAACAAATTATTATCGTTCATGAGCGCGACCAACCAAATACCCACCCACCGCGCGACACACCAAATGTGCTAATATTTTGACTGAAACCCATCCATATATACTCGCACACAATCACACCCAATCCAGTGTGCATATGACGTGGCGCAACCTACGCGGCAAGAAATTCCACGGAAAATGTTTCGCATAATTTTCGCATTCGAATTGTATAATCTCATATTTATATTATCGCTCATATGATGATGATATGATTCATGCGTTATGACAACAACCACATAAAATGACATCCAACGCATATGTGCATGTATAAATGGTATTCATGTATTTACTTACATATTCACTTCTTTTCACCGCTTGTTGCCTATTTTCTATTTTTTTTTTTTTTTTTTTTTTTCAAATATCATTCAATCGAATAAATAATTTTCGATTGAATTTATAAATTTTCTCTATCACTAACGTTGTCGCTTATTCGTTCGTTAGAAATTTTACTTCTGTATTTTAGCATCAATTTTATCGGATTATTATTTCGATTATTACTACAATATAATAAATCATCGTGATAGCAAGCAAAATAAGAAGCAAAAAAGAAAAGAGAAAAAAAAAGAGACAGAGGAAGAGAGAATGAGAGAGAGTGTGTGAGATAGAGAGAGAGAGAGAGAGAGAGAGAGAGTGACGTGAGACCCAAAATAGGCACATTTTACATTCGGCAACACATTGCTTGGATCGTTTCGATCCGCAATACCAAGTTCTTTCATATTCACGGCTTTTCTATTTTTCTTTCAAAAAATGTTCTATTCCCGTTTGCCCTTTTCATATTCTTATGTTCGCTTATATTGGGGCCCTCATCTATAAGACGAGTGTCAGTGTGTATTTCTATTTTTTTTTTTTTGCTCCTCAATTCAAGAAGCTTTTCTTCTCTTTCAATTTTTTTTTTTCGTCATCCTTTTTCGCTTCGATTTTTCTTCATATTTCTTACAAACCTATTGATTATTTCCGTTTTCGTGTTTCTCGACATTGGATTATCCAATACGGAAGGGAAAAAAGAAAAAGAAAAAGAAGAGAAAAAAAAATTGCTGTTGATGAAATTCAATTTGCGAATATTACTTAAGTACGTATTTGGGGCATATCCTCGGCGGGTTCATCCCTTTCCTGTTTTTTTTTTTTTTTTCTTCACTTCCTTCAAAACATATGAACCATTTTCAATTAAAATTACATACAAAGCTTAAAACAATGAAACTTTTCGCTCCCCATTCAATCACTGAAAGACATACACTTTGAAGAATGATTGTGAAATATTTCGGTAACAAGTACTTTTAGACAATTTTACTCATACCAAAAACTGATCTTATTGTACCAATATATATCGAAAAGTGAGCACACACACGCACACACACACGCACAGCTGAGAACAACCTAAAGTCAAACCGAAAAGCCGATGTGATAAGAAAAGCGCTCGGTATTTTGATTGGCAAGTAAGGGTGCAAAAGTATGGTATGAAATATTATAAGTTTTGAGTTATTAGTCATTTCACAACAAATAAAGCATATAGATGCACGCATAAAATATCAACAATTTACACTCAATATAGGCAGACATTGTCTTATATGAAAAGGTATATATATATGTATGGGAATAAAAATAAAAATAAAAATAATCTACGATACAACGCAAAGACAGAAGAGACAATATGTACCGTTAAGGCAATAACGAACAAACAAAGAGAATGAAATCATAACAGAAGGGAAAATAGATGCGAAAAAATAGGCACGTCGAATACTCGATGAACACAAGAAAAAAAAAAGAGACAGAGAGAAAGAGAAAGAAAATGAATGAGAGGAAGATGGAACAAAGAAGAAGAGAAAAAAAAAAAACTTAAATAGGCGAAGGGATTTTTCCAAGCACGTAAAGAGGTGCATCATTGGATTTCGAAGTTATTCGGCAAGCCTACAAGCAAGTGAACAACAAAATATACACGTTCGCAATAATCACGAATAACGAAAAACGAAAAAGATTGCTTTATGATAAATTATATTTTCTCTCGTTCATATGATGAACATCCATGTTTGTGTTAGAATAAGTTCTTTTTTTTTTTCTTTCTCTTCATCTCGTTCGTCGATTTGTGTTATTGGTGTAAGGATATTTGGGCTCTATCTCCCCACGTTCCATACTTCTTATCCTAAGCCAAATAGATGTGAAATTCGAAAAACGACAATGGCAAAATGTTCTCTCTTTCGACACACACATACACACACACACACAAAGAGAAAATAAAATAAAATAAAATAATATAAAATGATGCGTACTATTTGCAGCAACAGCAGATACTTTTAGCTGTGGGCTTTCCATCCATTTGGTCTAGTGTGCAATCCCAATCTCAATGTAAATCAAACACTCAAATACTGCTTTCCCAAGATTCCATCGATGTATTTGACTTTTCCATTTCACATCGATAGATTACAATATTTTTGCAAACGGGACGAGGATTTATTTTATCGCGCAAGAAAAGAAAGCTTACTAACATTTGAAAACAGCAGAGAGAATGAGTGAGAGAAAATGAGAGGGAGAGAGAAAGAGAGAGAGAGGGAAAGAGAGGGAAATGGAGGGAAATAGTGGGAGAGAGTGAGTAAGTAAGAGGGAGTGATGATGGTAAAATGAAAGAGTCCGATAGAGGAATTGAGAGCGATGAAAATATAAGAACAGAAAGAGTGAATAGAAAGAAAAAATGAAAGATTTCAATACAGAGAGTGAAATAGATAGAGGAATAGAGAGAGAGAGAGTGAGAGAGAGAGAGAGAGAGAGAGAGAGAGAGAGAGATTGTGAAAGGAAGAAAACGATGGAAAAACGTATTTGGGAAAATTCTTTTTTTTTTCTTTTATACACACTTTCGAATGTAAAGCCACCATTGCGGATGACGAAGAGAAAGTGAAAAAGACAAAAAATAGCTGTTTGTCTACATGTTCCCACAATCGTGTTGTTTTTCTCTTTCTCTCTTTCTCTTCTTTCATTCGCTATCGAATATATGAATATCTCCGAAATTCCGATTTATTCTGAGTGTATCATTGATTCTGAAATCCAGATGTGGCTGCAATCATTTTCCTTTCCTACTATGTATTCATGCATTAGTTTGTAGATAGTTGAATTATTATATTCATTGAAACTAACGAATGGTTTTCTTTTCACCTCTCCGTGGTGGTGGGGTTGGTGGTATTAATGCTGCTTCATCTTGTGCTCAAATGCGTTCGTGCCTTTGCATTCGATGAATTACTATTGCACAAGATCCATGTATATTCTTTTTATGCTAGTGTATGCAGCATTCACAAGTGCGTTTAATTGGCTTACCAATAACCATTTCCCATTTTCCTTTGGCTGAATCGCGTTCAATGTGTGTGTGTGTTTTTTTTTTCTCTTTTTTTTTCTATAACCATTTGCAGCAATTGTTGATTTTACTCTCGCTCCCTCTCCGTGTCTCTTCCGTTCTATAATTTTTTCTCCCTTTTCTTCCAGTGTCGTTTAAATTTTTTCTTTTTTTATTTTTTGCTTTTGTTTCGCTAAATTGTAACTTTTCCTATTTGAAATCTTCTATTGTCGACATTTTCGTTTTATTGCCAACAATGAAAACTAGCACGAAAATGGCAAAATGTGATTTCATGAAAAACGATTGCGATGCGGATGGCAAACATAAAAAGTTCACCGAACGAAGACAAAAAAGCGCACACAAACACACCACCGGTGCAGAATAGCAGAAAAATGAATTCGTTGTTTTTTTTTTATTTTTTATTTTTTTTTTTTTTGATATTGTTCTCTGGCAAACTTAAAATTCATAAAATTGTTTTTCGTTGTACCATGAAATCGTTGCATTTGGTGTTAAACCATTTTCCAATAAGCGCAAAATATATGTATAAAAAAAAATGTTACGAACAGAGGAGAGGAAAAATCACTTCGAATCTGATTTCTTTTTCACATTTCTCAAGAATTCAACTCTCTGGCATAATTCATCTAATAGATGAAATGATCCATAGCGGCGGCCGTCAATCGATTTGATTATGGTCATCAATATAATTTGCATAGAAAGATGCTGACCAATATTTTCCCTGATAAGACTTACATGCTTATTTAATGTCAATGTAATTTGTTTTCGATTGGGCTGAATACATCATTGTACTCATAGTGTGTGTATGTGTGTGAGTGTGTGTGCATTTTATGTCCCTGAATTAATTAGTGATGCGGTATATTAAATTATGTTTATTACAGTCGATCACATCAAAATTCCTAAATGTCACCATTTCTTTTTACATTTATTGTATGTAATGTATTGAGCGATGTTGATTGACAATTTTGCCTGCCGGTTTTCATTTCGTAAAATGCCTGAAAAATGCAATTTTAATTAATCCTCTTTGAAATAATCACATTGAACATTCAATTGACTGATTTTCTATTGATTTGAATATTTCGAAACACATCGATTTGCTTGTTACCAACAAATCGGATATGCTAAACACATAAACGGGCAAACAATTTTTAACATAGTTAACATTTTTGGAGAGAGCCGAATAGAAGCGGAGAAGGAGGTTTTTGTGAACCAATTGAACGTCAAAAAGCCTCATTAAATTTGCAGGCCAAAAATTTTATCGATAATCAGTTACAAACTTGACATAAATCGAGTACGCGTGCATTTGCAATGCGTAGAAAATTATGGACAATTCAATGAGTAAACAAAGCTTTTATCGACTAAATTTCAATTGAATTGCAAATGTATAGCGATGCTTTAAATATATATATATATAAACTGAATAAATGACAATAATAATAATAATAGCAAAACCAACAGCGGCGGCAGCAGTAACCCAAAACAAAACAAAGACGGAAAACTTTAATTCATATCACCTATTATTTGATGCTAATATTATGATATTGTTAACGTTGTATCATATGTATCGGTATGCGCATAATTCGTTGGGATCAAACAGGAAAAACAAAAACACATCACATCACATAATATAATATATGAGATAAAATCGTTCTCATATCAGCATAGTCCATGCTATCTCTCTATCTTGCATTCTCTTGAATCACTCTCTCCATCATTTCTCTCTTCTTCATTCCTTTCCCCTCTCATTCCATTCCGATTTATTCGATAGCAACAGCGACAGTTGCTACCGGTTCACAACATAGATATTGAACGCATGATAATATTTGCATCAAACACTGTATCTAAAACCAATTATTTTCCATTATTGTATAATATGTAATTGTCCATTGTTCGTGCAAATTATGCAAGCACAACTTATTGAAATTTTGCACAACGCACCAAAAACATAAACAATTGATAAAAAATGCATACGGCCACAACAATCACACATACACTCTCGTATACGTGTACGTTATACATGCATACATAACATGAAAAACAACAAAAACAACATGGCATAACTTGCCGAAAAAGTGATTTCTGTTGAATCGATTTTTCGAAAGTGTGAACAGAATTTAAATAATTTAAACTTTTTGATACGTTCAAGTTATTAAATATTGAAATGTATGAAAATGCCAGTCCATGCTTGTGAACATTGTAAACATTGTTCTCATGGTCGATGCAACATTTTCTATCGTAATATTGAAGTATTTATTAGAAAATGAAGGAGGGAACGAGAAGACAATAGTAGACAAAAACAACAACAACAATAAAACAAAAATATGCATTTTTTTTTTTTTTTGTATGGTCAGAATTGAAGCACATCTATTGTCGTAGCAAACTCAATTGCAATCTGCATTTCCAACTGAAATATGTGTTGTGAATAAGTGTGTTTTATACGGATCCCCTTTTTTACAATGACATCAATGATAGTAATAAACTGAACAAAATATGAATTCCAACAATTAATAGTTTGATAAGTTTTATGAAAATTGCGGTCATGCACGTCGTTTTGCCCGAGTAGCCAGTTGGAACGAGTGTTTCATTGAATCGAGTACGAATATGGGACTGGTTTTTTTTAGTTGAAACATGCTCAAGTATGTGTTTTTGCAATATTTTTCTTTCTCTCTCTCTCTCTCTCTCTCTTTCTCCCTCTTTTTTTACCTCTTTTTCTCTCTATCTTTCTCTCTCTTTCTCTCTATCTTTCTCTCTCTCTCTCTCCCCCTCTTTCTCTCTCTTTCTCTCTATTTCCATCCTGCTCGTTAGCTCTCTCACTCTCCCTCACATTCTCTCTTGCTTTTCCTTTCTTGTTTTCATTCTCGTGTTCAAGCATTGTCGCCATTCTGTCTTTTTTTATCATTCGCGTAAAGCTTTTTCGTTGGCAAACGGATAGACTCAATAAAAGTGGTCTTTTATGCTATTTCATTCACGAATGACCCACAAGTATATATGATTCTGATTGTTGACTAGTTAGACTGTTTTAACAATTTTCATTGAAACGAAGCAAATATAGCAAACGGTTTGCAATTGTTTGGCCATGTTGTCTTCGTTGTCGACCGTTGCTTTCGATCCTTTACCCTTTATTCGTTTGCAAAAATTCACAATTTGTTGATGTGTACACACATTCACATCCACATAAGTTGTGTGATGGTCTCATATGAACGGCACATAAAAAGATTTTATCATTTTATTATTTCCTTTTTTCCCAATAAAACACATCGGTTACACAACAATACTCAAATACATACTCACAACTTGCATACTTGCACACACATATATGATATATAATACTTGATAATCGCGCGCGCGCCACTATTTTTGACTTTGGATGGCCGGTGTCGGCGTTTCAGCATTTATTATACGGTGGCATCAATTGATAAATGCATTTTACGGTGGCAGCCAAACATTTTTGTTTAGCAAAAGTACCCTCAAATATTCAGGAAGGACGGATGTCGACACAAATACACACCCAATTGCACATACACTGAGCTTATACAGAAAACTATTGATTTCTATATGGTAAAATCATGGTCTTTGTTAAACATAGATAGGCACTAGGCAGCTATTATAGCAAAAGCACCAACATCAACACCAGCAGCCACAGAGCGGCGGCATCAGGCATACACAAAAGAAACAATTTATTTCAACAAAATGGCATTTCCTATAAAAGTTCAGCTTGTTCCGGTATATATCGACGGGATCCGTTCATTTGCATTCAATTTTTCTGCTATCTATCTCGAATTTCATTACTTCATCGTTCTGATTGTTCGTTCGTTCGTTCGTTCGTTCATTCGTTCGTTCGTTGATTCGTTTGTTCATACAAAAACCAAACCAAATGTTATTCATGCACATTCAAAATTGTTCGGCCACTATTCAACATATTCTTATTGCATACTTGATATTCCATTTTCTATCACATTCATCGAGGCAACAGAGAAAGAAATAGTCCTGAAAAAAAGGATGAATCAGAGTTATAGCGGCAAAGAGACCAATCGTTTGGTTTCTAGTGTCTAAAATATAAACGCAAGTTTTTGGTATTCCAAAGTTGTGAAATTCGGTAAACTAAATGTTTTTCATTGAAATGGAAAGCGATCCCGTTTTAAACGAATGATTGTCAAAACAACACCGTTGCCTCTTTCCGTTTTCATTTGCAATTGGAAAATGAACAGAGCATCATCAGCATATCGGATAATATATAAACAAAGTATGATTGAGAGAATTTTCATTCGCTTTAATCGAATTGCTGGCGGTCATTTCGCTCTGATGCATCGCACTTTTTGTAATTAAGAAGCTTCAACAACAAAACAAAACAAAAAAAAAAGGAAAAAATTGGGCGAGAAATAGAGCGAGCAAAAAAAAAAAAAAAAAAGAGCAGTGCCTAGCATGTTAGCTTGCTTACAAATAGAATTTCCAAATTAAATGACAAATCCAAATTGTGATGCTTGCTTGCTTGGTGTTGTTGTTGTTGCTGATGCTGCATGTCGTAGCAAAATTTCAAAATTAACTTTCAATCGATTTTTGTGTATCAGTTAAAAACAAACAAATAAACCCTTGAAAACGTAACAGCGGATTACACAAACGTATATGTGATTGGGTTCGACGATACAACAAGCAAAATAGAGCTAGCAAGCAAGAGAGAGAGACAGAGAAAGATAGAGAGAAAGAGTATACGATGGCCAAAAATAGAAAGAAATCACAACTGAATGGGATGTAATGGAAAAGCGTCGGCAGCATCGGCAGCACTTCAAATACGGAAATGTGAAGCTCTGTCCAATTCTCTCCCGTTTATGTGTTGTTGTTGTTCTGTTTGTCTTTTTTTTCGGTTGTTCTCTATTGTTAGTTATTTTTGTTGTATCGTGTGGTAACTGCAGCCGCTTTTTTTTCTCTTTCACTCTCTGTGAGTTTAAGTGTGTGTGTGTGTGTGTGCTCAGGAGGCAAATAAAAAAGCATAAAAACACACAATAGTGTAAATCTGTATGTTAAATGGGAAAAAGAGAGAAATCTGGTTTAGTTCATCGCATTTTCATTAGCCAACAACCAAAACGAATGGTGCTCTGCTTCCAAATAAAGAGTTCATCTCACGCGATTTCAGTGGGAAAAGTCATAACGAGCAAACGAAGCGACGACAAGAAACGAGGGATTCTTTTTTCTCTCTTTCTCTCTCTCTGTCTCTCTCTCTGTCTCTCTCTATCTCTCCTTTTTTTATTCTACTGCATGGATGTTTATGTGTTTGTAACCGTTTATTCAAATATGCGCTGTAATACGTCTGCATGCATACGAAATGACAAAAATATAGTCAAATCGCGTTAAATGAATGACTGAACGAGAGAGATAGAGAAAAACAAAAAATGAAAACAAACATAAAGAAATAAATACATGTGGAATAAATAAAAAAACATTGAAATAACGAATCAAAAAACAGATGAAAAACGTTACAAAAAAAAAAAAAAAAAAAAACTGAAAATATGCGAATCTATGATGTTTTTTGTGGTTATTTTTGTTGCGAAAATGTGAACACACAAAACATATACAAATGAAAAAAAAAAATGTATTTATTCTATATTT
>JAQOWM010000914.1:172500-192500 GCA_029041755.1 Resseliella maxima | reverse complement strand
TTATACTATTGTTGATTTCAGTATTAACCATCCCAGCCATCCATCTAATTAAATTATCGATATAATTTGATTATTTTTGGTTAGCCAAACAAAATGGACAAACACGTGAATACGAAATTCATGTCCAGAAACGAAAAGAAAATGCAAAACTAAAATAAAACTTTACACATAGTTTTGCACAAGCAAATGCAAAATGTGAAATAAAAAGAGAGTTTGAGTTTGAGTTTTTTGGGGCAAAAATACACAAGCGATCAAAGTTTGTTAATTTTTGGTATCTATCCATTCTCTCTCTCTCTTCCTTTCTCTCTTTCTCTCTCTTCCTTTCTCTCTCTCTCTCTTCCTTTCTCTCTCTCTCTCTTCCTTTCTCTCTCTCTCTCTTCCTTTCTCTCTCTCTCTCTCTTCCTTTCTCTCTCTCTCTCTCTCTCTCTCTCTCTCTCTCTCTCTCTCTCTCTCTCTCTCTCTCTCTCTCTCTCTCTCTCTCTGTGTATTGCGACAATACATTTGGGAGATAAACAAAGAGAAGAGAAAAGAGAGACCGAGAAACCGAAAGCGAGATAGAGAGAGAAAGAAAAAGAAAGAGAATGCATATGTGTAGTGGTTGGTCGAATTGGCTTAGGCTTAAGCACAATGAAAAATTTGTAAATATGGGATTCGCATTGTGCACGTCTCAGCAAACATCGTCCAGTTATCTCATACTTTCTATGCGCAGTGTGCAAACAGAAACTGTATTGTATACGTCAATTCATTCATATGAACAACAGTTACACCAACAGCATCACCATCGCCACCAGCAGCACCAATAGCAGCAGCATATGTTCATACAAAAAACTCATGCCATAAAAGCTGCTGCGTTACATTTTCGCAAAATAATAACAATAGAAAATAATTTCGTCTCGGGTGGAATTTTTTTTTTACAGCTTTTCGTTTTTCCTGTAATTTTGCGAGAAGCGTGTGTACTGTATCGTACAATACTTCGGTGTGCGTTTGTGTTTTTATCTTTTTTTTTGGTTTAAATACCAAAAGATTTATGCTTTGTTGTTGTTGTTGTTGTTGTTGTTTTTACCATGAATTGTGTCTATTTCTATTTTGACTTGGTTCGTTTGTCTATGTAGTTGATGTTCATTGTATGATTGGTTTTTTTGTTTTTATTTGTCAATGTGAGTTAAAGTTTCATGGGCTAAAATGCGTTGCAACCGAAACCATTTCCACATCAGAACATGCTCGAAGGAAATGAAACGATCGCAATTTTATGTTTCGTCGTGTGTTTTTCTCGCCCACACTCTTTCTTTCATATATTTGTCTATTCTGTCTCCTTCTCTCTCTCTCTCCCTCTCTCTCTCTCTCTCTCTCTCTCTCTCTCTCTTTCTTTCTCTCTCTTCACTCTATATCTCTGTCACTCTCTATCTCTCTTTATTCTATTTCTCTTCATTTTCTTTCCATTTTCATTTTCGTTTTCATTCTTCATCATTCACATTTTTTTTTTCTTTTTTTTTTCTTTTTTTTCTTCACTTTCTTTTCTTTCTACTTCTTATCGTTCGTGTTTCACAATTTTTGTCATTTTTTTTTTCGGGGTATTGTTTCTTTGAATGAAACCCGATGCATGCTAAACCATGATTATTTTCTTTGGCTCATCCAAAGTCAAAAAGCTTAACCACTGATTTTAATATGTTGCGAAGTGCCATTGTTCGACCATTGCCATAACGAATGTTCACAGTTGAATACCTATTCCATATCGATATTAATACCTCTTTTTTTCTTTATTTTTTTTTTCTCTTTGTTGTGGTTTTCTTTCATTTCTTTTATGTAAGAGTGGATGAGTGGATGTGCGTCTGCTTGAGTGAATATTTGTAAGTAAAAATTGGCGAAAAGTAAATAAATGTGAAGCGCAAAAAAAAGATATTATGGTTAAAAATCATACGAAAAGGAAAAGACATTAGATCATTGTTAAACAATAAATTGTATGTGAAAACCCACACAAATTCGATTTTCCAACTAAAAATGGAAAATGGTGTGAAAAAGAGAGAAAAAACAAATACCAAAGAGAAACAAACAAATAACAACAACAAAAATCCACTAACAATCAAAATGAAATGCAGCCTATTCAGGCAACGCGGCAAACAACAAAGTGTGCATAGAACAAAGGGAAAAAACGAGCGAGCGAGCGAGTAAGCAAGTGACTGAGAGTGGAAAAAAACGAAATCGATAGTAGAATGATTATTATCATGAAGAAGTTTATGTGTATTCAAGAATCACCATTAAGAGTCCATTATTCACTCAACGAACAACCGAATATATAAATACATTGAGACAAAAAAGAGAAAGGGCTAACGGGTGTTCGTTCTTTGGGGCAATGGAAATGAATGAGTGAGAATGTAGCTAAATAAAATTCCCCGTTTTATCATGCCGAAAAATAATATGCGAGGCAAAAAAAGGCAGCAAAACTCTTCGCAATGGATGCATGTCTATCGATTAGACTGTATAATAGTTTCGCTTTTCCATTGTCACTACATTTTGCTCTATTTCTTTTTGTCAATGGTAATGTGCGATGGAAATCTGAAAACACTGTAGGCTTGCGTCAGTTTTCGGTGTGTAAGTGAAGTATGGCAAATGTGAAAATATCATCCAGTTCATTGTTACATTGTCGACGACGACAACAACGACGCTTTTTGCTTTCCACCATCGCTTTTTGCTTTCTCTTTACTCTATTCGATGGTTTTTTTTTTTTTTGTGTTTTGCCTCAGTTTGCCAAAGCAAATTTTCAACAACTATTGGCATTGTTTTTCTTGAGCTTGGCAAACCGTATGTATCTTTTAAACCAGATACACACGCTACTGATGAGCGTGTGTATAACATGACAGCTATGTGCCATTATGATTTTCATTTTTTTTTTTTTTTTTTTTTGGGATGCGAAATGGCTTGATGTTGAAGAAGGGCCGTTGTCGCTTAATCTGTCATTTCACTTATTACTTTCCTCCTTCGCATAAACTCACACGGGGAAAGAATTGTCAACCATTCATGTTCATGTTCATGGGATTTGGAACAGTTCTGTCTTCACAATTTCTTCTTCATCACTGCACAACTTAGATTTTTTTTTATTCGGTTTTGCTTTTTTTCCTTTTTCTTTCTCAATCTCATTCTCATTCTCATTCTTTCGCTTTTCATTCACTTTTTCCACGTATTTTTGCTCTTACTCATGCTCTTTCATTTTTTTTTTTTGTCTCCATTTTCCGTTTTTCATCTCATTCTCTTTACTCTATATTATTTTCTCGTCTTTTGTCGAATCCCATTTAAGCTTAATTTTGATGGCGCTATACACACACACCCATACACACAGTAAAGCTACCATCGTTAAATAATAATTCATAATAATGATAGATTAACTTCACAACATTAATGTGTGCTTGCTTGAAATGCGATCATGCAACTGAATGGAATAGAATATGAATGAAAATCTCGATGTTCGGCTGCTGTCTCTCTCTTTCTCTCTCTCTCTCTCTCTCTCTCACCTCTCTCAATTGTGTGTGTGTGTGTGTATATGGTTGCGTTTCCGTCGCGAGAAACCAAATTTTCGCCCCAAATTGTTTATGTTTATTTTGTCATTTGCACATTTCGTTTCACTTCACCAAATTCACATTTTCCATCATATTCTCATATTCAGGAATTTTGCCGCAAATATTGCCAAAACATGAGACTGATGTTGATTTGTTGTGTCATCATTTCGGTTGCAACTAAAATAATGTTGATAAGCACTCGCTCGTTCGTAATTTCACTCACTCATTCATTCGAATGTGCTACAAAAGAAGAAGAAGAAGAAGAAGAAGAAGAATGAATCGGTGGCAAACAATGGCAAAAAGCGATGATAATGATGCACAAAATAGACAATAAAAATTATGAATCGGTTTGACCCGATAACAATTGAGAATGTGCATTTTCGTGCACAATTTTTTGTTGTTGTTGTTGTTTTTGTGTTACTGCTTGAAATGCAATCTGAAGAAATAGCCATTTAGAGTTAAAATTGAACACCAATTCATACTATGAATGAATGTCATTTCAAAATGCATTTGCCCCAATTTTTTTCTTTTGCACATACACAATTGATGTATCGACGAATTGACTTTTCAAAATTGTCTGTCTTCTGCACATGCAGCAACTATCATTGTGCAATCGATTTTATGTGGTGCACATATAAAATGATTTTTGGTCAAAATACATCGAATGAATGAAGGAATGAAAGGTGCAATGGCTTGTATTTCCAACAATTGCAACAATATTGTGAATAATTCAACAAAACCGACGAAGATAGATGACTATCGTTTAAATTTATATTCTACTATTGTGTATATTGCCATTATTTTGCGCGTTTTCTCTCCTCTCTCTCTCTCTCTCTCTCTCTCTCTCTTCCTCTCCCTCTTTCTCTCTATTCATCCCTCACTATCTCTACCTATTCATTCATTCGATGGTCTAGTTTTATTGGAACCGAAACCAAATCAATGACATCGAAGAATTTTGAATTGCTTGAGATGTGAATCTTAACGACTCACTTGGTGACTCCAGTGGCATTGTTTTTATTTTATTCTATTCAATCGATGTAAGCTCTTTGCTTGTCCAGTCATTGACAATTCGAACAAAAGTACACTTATCATGGTTTGTAGTAATCGAGAATGCATAGCATATCTTTCACTGTCCCCAATCTTCATTTTCTCCCTCTCATTCTCTCTCTCTCCCCTCTCTCACTCTCACTCTCTCTCTCACTCTCACTCTCAGTCTCACTCTCACTCTCAGCCTTTCTCACTCTCTTTCTCTCTCTCTCTCTCTCTCTCTCTCTCTCTCTCTCTCTTTTCACTATTTTACTCTGTTTGTGTGTGTGTCAACAATACGTTGTTTGCCTTCTGGATGTGATACATCATAATTTTTGGCGAAAGCCAAAAGAACGAGTCATGTCATGCTTCAACATAGATATATATTACGCCGTTGTCCAGAAAGCTTGAAAAGCGTTGCGATGACATGAAAATGAACATAAATATTTGCAGGAGCATTTTCTCTGCTATTAATAAGTCTAAATGTTGACATAAAAACAATAAAGTGGCATAAAAATCGCAAGTGATGAGTGTATGTGATTTTGTATGAGTCGCCGAGTTAATATGTGTTTGTTGGCGTGCGAGGGTAAGTGTGTATGTGTGTATGTGTGTGTGTATTTGGGAGGGTGTTTAGAACAATTACTCTAATGGATCCAGCTTTGAATTGATGTGCTTTTTGCTGTGACCCATCACCATATCATTATGGCTTCACATACACTGACATTTGTGTTTGTTTTCGACTCTATTCGTTCATATTTTCTTTTTCCCGTCTATTTTCTATTGAGCTTTTGTTTTGGTTGAAAATTTAAATTGAGCCAGTAACTAATTGCGAGATTCATTATAGTTAAATCGAATTCGTGGGTTTTTTTTTCGGGTCGTTTTTCTGCTCATTTAGACCATTTTATGGTTTTGAACTGCCTCTAGCTAATTTTATTTTAATTTATTATCCAATATTATATAATAAAATGTATAATCATTTCATGCTCATTTTTGTAATTATATATTTGATTTATTTTTGCAGATATTCTGAATCGATCCATTTTTTTTTTCATCATCCATTGTCTTAATTATCACTGCCCAGCACCATTCGCGATAAATACTGATTGGGTTTGATTCAACAAAAACCGGACCAAACCAAATTGAAGACAACATAATCATTTACATATAAAAAGATAATTGCTGCTGCGCGAAATAAGATCATTTTGAATTTAGCTAAAAAAAAAAAAAAATTAACAACAGATTCAACGATACAATCGAGAAATTCGAGTTAAAATTGAAAATAAATTGGACACTACAAAAAACAAAACACGATTGTTTCCAATAATATGAAAAAAGAGACAAAACTCAGTTAAATCAATTTTGAAAATAGGGCCTAAGAATTTAATTAATAAATTTCAACATACGATATATACAAAAGAGCTAATGCAATAAATTATTGAATAAAATTTATTCTCAGTCGACGATAAAGAGGAAACAAGAAAAAAAAAAAAAATAGCCAAAACACTGGAGCCTCATTGACAGCCCGACTGAACCGATCAGGAAAGAATATCAACAATAAAAAAAAAAAAAAGCAAGAATGCATACAAATGCACAAAACCAATACAATTACCGTTCTCATTACGCGCTATAAGCCAATATAATTTTAAAAACGTATAGTTAATAAATGCAATCAAACTTTAAATCAACCGAAAAAAATTTACGCGCGCGATCGACATTATATAGAGCAATATTCATACCTGCATCGTCGAATGCAAAAAGAGAAAATATATAGAGAGAGAGAGAGAAAGAGAATCAATCGCCGACGATACTTGGGGAAAAACCGCAAATAACTGTGGCAAAAAGTGTTTCCAAAATAAATTGATAGACCGAAAAATTCAATTGAAATAAATTTGGTGAAGCAAACGAAGAATGAATTAAAAAAAAAACTACAACAACAACAACAACAACAAAATATAACGAGTTTAATGTGCGTGAATGAGCAATGACTTTTTGTTTTCATTCCTGCTGGCTATTGACCTCGTTTGTGTATTTCCGCATTTTTGTTCTGTGAATTGTTATAATATTTGAGAAAAAAGAAAAAAAAAAAGGGAAAATACAACCAAAATCCGGGAATAAAAACGATCAAGTTTTCGACTTGGAACATTTGTTTCCCAATTTTTTATTTATATAAATTGGTTTCGGGTTGAATAAAAATTAAAAAAAAAAAAATAATAATAATAACAATAATACAGCGATAAAAGTAAAACAGAGAAAATCAAATAAATATTACGCGCGGTGAAAACATCAGTAGTTGTGACGCCATTGTATTATTAGGTGAAAATTGTATGACAGTGTTCATTGCACATGGTGCACTTGTGTTCACACATAATAATTGCATAAAAATTGAGCATCCATTCCACAAAACCGTATTGTGCAACATTAACACCAAGACAACGGACCGAATTTAATCAAAAAAAAAAAAAAAAAAAAAAAAGACGAAAAAAAAACAGAACAAGAGAGAAAGAGAATTGTGTGCGAAACGCTAATACGAACCGTGCAAATAAAGCTCATAACATTCGAGAAAATAAAAGATCTAAAGTAAAAGCGTCGGCAAAATAAAGTGAAATTCGACTAATGCCGAATGTACAGAGTGTCATAAATTGAGAAACAGAGAGAACGAAACAAAACGATAGAATAAACAAAACACACACACACACACAAAAAACATCATTAAAATTTTGCAAAAGCTCATTAAAGTATGCATAAAATAGTTGGTGATGGGCTCACGCATGTGAACAATAAACAGCAATTAATAATTGTTTGATAATTAAATCAATTTGTCATTCGTCAGCGGCGGCAGCGTTCACTTACGTTAACGGTATATATACGGTCGTGGGTGTGTGTATATGTACAACGACATTTTATTGGACACAAGACATTCCAAGTGATAAAAACCGCATCATAAGTGAAAACCGTTTATGAAGTTGTAACGAACCATACAGCGGTGCTGGTGTATTTTTTACAAAAATACTCTTTGGATTTTTTCGGTCATATCAACAGTAACAACGACCACGACGACGACTACGATTACGACTACGACGACAACAACAACAACAACAACAACAACAACAACAACAAAAAAAAAAAACAACAATATCATCAGCGGCTACGTAAACAACAACGAGAATAAAAAGTGAGCAAGCAGATCAGAGAATCGTGCTTCGCACATAAAGCGTATAAAGTGTCAACACGTTACACAATTTACACGCGCTTTTATGGCATAATTATGTACATTACAAACAATAACAGAATCAAGCCGAACAGAAGAGACAAGTCATTTTTATAAAAAGGATTGAATAGACGATACACAAGCTCGCTGCATGCCACTGTTTTGTGTGCACGTTTTTCACATATTCGCCAAACACACACACACACACCACACACTCACACAGACACACATTTGGACCCGGTCGAACCCACGGAACAACACGCTTCGAATCGTGTGCATGTACCCGCTTTAAATAAATGATGGAAATGTGAAAATTTTCCAATTCGAATTATTCAGAGAGTTGAAGGCAGGCAACAAGCGGCATTTTCACTCTAAATCAATGCGAAAAACCATTGAGTTAGAGGTAAACACTCCCAACAGTCAACTCACTTTCTCTCGTTAACACACACACACACACACAGAGAGAGCGACACACACACACACACGAATTCATTTACTCATTCATTCACATGTAACGCATTCAACATAGCAATAACCATTAAGACCATTTTTCGCATTTCACTCATTACGAATTTCGGGGTGGAAATTAAGTGTTTTTGCAAATTGGTTACACGAAACTTTTCCGACGAATTGAATTGACTGCGTATATTTATATGCATGTATGAGTGTGTATGGAAGTTAAACGGAAAAACGGTGAAAATCCATAAATGCGGAAAACACCATTCATACGCACTTGACATAATTGCGTGAAACGGCCTGACAGACAGACTGACTTTGGACTGAATGAAATTGTAAATGTTCTCACATTTTGGCATATTTAAAACCATAATAAAACAGTAAAAGCAAACGCTTTCGACGAACGAAAAAAAAAAAAAAAAAATAATTCAAAACAACAAATGACATACAATTTATCGGCATAATAATCGCCTTGTCATACATAAAAAAGAAAAAAGAAAAACCATCGCCGAAAAACCAAAAATCATAATAATAAATGCTACGTTATTTTTACCACATTGACATACACATCATCTCATGTTTCGAAACGAAATTATTCCATTGCTTATGCGATCAAGGACGACACAATTAATTAAAAATTCCAATTTATGGTCTAGACGATAATTATAAAAATATTTTATACATAAATCGCTAAATTATACTTTAAAATTGACAACAATTCAATACAATTTCATTGTTTTGTGGTTTAAGAATCCAAAGCATATTCGTTGATGATTCATGAAATACAACGAACAAGAACAATAATATATCAAATCATCAATAACGTACAGCAATAATAATAATAAAAGACACACAAAAGCTACAACAATCTGCCGCAATTTTCCAGTATTTTTGAATGTTAATGAAAAATCGAACAAGTCATTTAGTCAATCAATTTAATGAACTAGTATTGAAAATAAAGTGTCGTTTTGACTTGAATAATAAGTAATCATTATAACGTCAGACATAATTAATAAAACAAAAAAAAAACAAAAAACTAACAACAAACATTATTATCCAACACAACGCATACACAGTCAACATAATCGCAATAATAAATTTTCGTTAAACGGTTAAAATTCACAATTGACGCATGTGTAAAAAGTGCATTTAGTTTATCATTATAATTATTATTATTTTTCAAACGAGCAACATTTTCAAGACGGAGAAATCTCACGAATTGCGGCGTTTTCAGCGCAAAGAAAACGGTAAAACCGTGAAAAATAATTATTTTGTGTGCGAAAAAACAATAGCGGCCGCCACAAATAACATTAAACAATATCACCAACATAATAAGCAGCGGCAAAGCCACATCAACACGAAAATCTCATCAAAACACCACCAGCGACCTAGCCAAATACATTATCGCGTTAGGAATGACGTCATGATATCACAATTCGACTACCGCCTTTGGATATTCTTTAGTTGCTTTATCGCATTACAATGTAAGTACCCAGAACATTTCCTTTATTACTAGACATTAAGCGGTTTTCAGCTCCTGTTTCGTTTAGCTTAAAATGCCATTGAAGAAGACAAAATTAATGCGCTATGTGTATTAGTCTCTTCTCTTCTCTCTCTTTTTCTCTCTCTCTCACTCACACTCATACTCACATTTTATAGCTATGAGCTGATTTTCTTTTCTTTTTTTTTTTTTTTAATTTTCATTTTCCTCCCTTACACTCAATTACTTCTCTTTCTCTCGATTTCAATCTATGTTCTTTTTCGATCAATTTCTCTTTCATTTTTCCGTTCCGTTCCGTTCATTTTCATCATTTTCAATGTCAACAAGTATGAGCAAGTGAGTATGAGTGAGCCCAGAGTGCAAACGGATCCATTTGCCAAGGTTTCGATATAAACGTGAAGGAGAGAGCGAGAGAAAGAGAGAAAGAGAGAGAGAGCGCGAGCACGATTGCTTTTAGTTATGCATGAAAACTGATAAATTGCATATTGAAGCAAAGAGCTTCGAATAATCGAACATTATTATCACTTGCTCGCTAAATCAATACTTCCTTGGCTGCGCTTCTGTTTGCCATTTTCACTCAAGTTTCATCATGAAATGCTAAGAGCGGAAGCATCACAGATGCTTAAATGTAGCAACGTTGTTCCGATGTGTTTTTTTTTTCTTTTGCCTTCTTTCTTCCTTTTTTTTTCCTCTCATTCATATCGCGATTGTATTGTTGTTTTTGTTCTTAATCATTTTTTTTTTCTCTCTCTCTCTTCTTCTTCGATTCCTCTTTGCTTTCTCGTTGGCATTTGCCGGTGAATGAACCAAGTAGTTACATCATCAGCCCAACGACATAAGTAGACAATGGAGAATAGAAGATCTATAGAGAATTTACTCTGGCAAACATACCGACGTAAAAATATAAATAAAATGAAAGAATGAAAGAAAACAAGTAAAAAAAAGAGATATAAAAGAAACAACAATACACACGCAGAGAGAGAGAGAGAGAGAAAACCGAGAAAAGCAATGGAAATTCCATCAGATTTATTTCAAATACAAAACGGAGTTGTTCGCATCACCATCAATTTTGTGTTCATCGTTTTTCCGATTCCGATTAAATTGACTTCAATTTAACTTTCATGGGGTAGTGTGCGCTGTGATTTAGTTACATTTCGCATGTGTAAGCATAACACACTGTGGATCCATTCTCGTATATGAATGCGTGAATGTTTGTGAGTTTTATGTTTGTATTTGTAGCAATTTTGGTAATGTTGCTGCTGCTGTTGATCACAATGCCTCACGTATCTTTCAAAAGAAAATATCTTTCGACCGTGGACCTGCATCGAGAAGAGGGGGTTTTTGTAACAGTGGCATCAACAATTCACAACCGGAGACAACTTAATAAAATGAAACGAATGATAGTCGAACCAACAACAATAACGAAATGCCAATCTATTTCAATTTCAGCACTTTCTAGTTATATGAGCCAGCAGAATCTTGACGGAATTGGAATGAGAAAGAAATGAAGAGAGAGAGAGGGAGAGAGAGAGAGTGAGAGAGAGAGAGAGGTGAGAGAGTGAGAGAGAGAGAGTGAGAGAGATATAAGTGAGAAGTTAGTGTGAGAGAGTGAGGACGAAATGGTACGAAACAAAAAGTGCAAAAAAAAAGAAAAAAAAAAATACAAACGCAGACGGTGAAATCGAATCGGAGAGTTTGCTACTTCATACTGTCTCTCGCTATCTCTATCTCCCATTCTCAACCTCTCTTTCTCATTCGTTTATTTAGTCTCTTTATCTTTTACATTGGTTGTGAATATGCAATCTTGTGCTGTTGTGAAATGCTTACTTATGGCTTTATCAGTTCCATTTATCGGTAAAACCCAATAGCTACAAACATGCAAACAGGGCCGTTTTTCATTCGTTTTCGTTGTGTTGCATACGACCATACCTAAAGGTATTGGAATAACAACATCAATTTCATACCAATTCAAATGACGAATTTGAAACTTTGCTATGGTGGTTGGCATTGGCTCTTGTACTTTTATTTCTTTCAGTAATTTCAAACTATGAGCCATTAATAAAACGGAAAAATAAGTGGTACAATACATGATAACAAAAGAAAAAGTAGCAAAAAAAAAAAGAAGACAGAATTGCCATCAGAATGATTACAAAATCAAATGTAGGAATATGAAATGAGCAATGGATTTCCGAATGAAAACGATGCTGATATGGAAAAGATGCGTTGATTTGTTTTTGAATGTTACGGATAAAATGATTTTGTGTTTTATGTTTTGTGGTTCATATATACACCAACCCTCCCAACCCCCATTCCCACATCCATAAATACATGTAGTAGAGGTGCAATTGGCTAACCCAATAGAATCATGTGTAGGGAAAACCAGCAAAACCCCAACAAACATCGAAATGAAATAAACTGAAAATGAATATTTTCTCTGGTATTCTGTTTCCACCGCAAATGATGTTTTCTTTTAAAATTTTTTTCGCAATTGTATCGTTTTTTTTTTCATTCATGGGCTCCATTCAGTCTATGCTTCGGTAGGAATTGGTATTTCTTGCTTGTATCTATTTAATGTGGTGCAAATCACAAGAAAAAATCTGTACAAAATATGAAATAAAAACGAGAGAAAACCGAGATAAGAAAAAAAAAAAACAAAGAAATGAATGCGGGATTGTTTATATTGTTTGCAGTATAAATAAATTGTTTTGTTCGTTTCAGTGTCGTGGCTCACTCGAATTTACGATCCGAATTTTTTTTTTTTTTTTTTTTTTTCTCAATAATTCCATAGTTTTAATAATTGGCACCAGGAAAATAAACGCATTCTTTTCGAATACATAATTCTCCAAATACGAAAAAATGAAAGAGAAAAAAAACTGGTAATAGATAAAAGAATGGTATTAAATAACAATCAAACATGGAAAATAGTCAATGTGTGAGAAAAATGCTTATTGATAAATATGTCGGTTGTGTGGTTTAATTTAGTAAATTGGTAAATACTCTCTCGAATTTAAATTTATATTTTAAATAACAAATGAACAACAACAACAGCAATAAAAACGGAAGAAAAAAAGAGAGAGAGAGGGAGAGAGAGCAAATGATGCCAATACTGAATTTATCATATATTGGTTAACATCAAAGCCAGATCTCAGTTTCGATAATAAATGAGTGTAATTATATTAGCAGCATTCGAATTGTATTGCATTTTATCGTTTTGGATTTTGTTGTGTGAGTCGAAACATTTTTTTTTTTTTTTTTTTTTTTTATTGTCATCGATTTAATTCTGCCGCCCAATAATGATGTGTCGACTTTTCTCGCCCATCAAACTGGGGACCCATTCTGGCATTGACAATGCTACACTTATTACCGAAATTCATGTTTGGATTTTTGGCTCGTTGTGCATATTTATATTCACGAAACCAATGTTTCGATGCATTTCATGCTCATTTATGTTTTTTTGCTGCTGCTGCTGTTGTTGTTGTTGTAGTTCATTTTTTTTTTTTTTTGTTCTTCTTTTTGGTCGATTATTGTTGTAATATTCCAATTTAGTTGTGTCACACTCGATTCATTAGTACCAAATGTAAAATCAATGTCAATAACGTGACTGATAGGAGAAAATAACTTTGACTAATATACTGTGGCCTATTCCACTCATACAATCAATATCAAAACTGCAATATGTTACAATTAAAATATTTAATTTAACCACAAATTCACATCACACAATACAATAAATACTGCAAGCGTTTTAAATTTATCTACTTGTCAAAAGTTTGAATAATAGCTATTCATATCACAATATCTATTTGATTCTCTCCCTTTTTTTCTCGGTCTCGCTCTTTCTCTCTCTCTCTTTCTCTTTCTCTCTCTCTCTCTCTCTTTCTCTTTCTCTCTTTTTTCACTATTTCTCTCATTCATTTTCAATGTATTCTTGTTTATTGCTCTTGCTATCATTTCTGCACTCGACACGGTCTCTCTCATTTTCCATGTTCCGGTATCATAGAAAATGATGTATTGTGGCACAATTTGCATTTATATTAACTTCCAATACTTGATTACATTGGCATTTTTCTTCATTGACGAAGCGAAATTGTACAGAAGAATGAGGGAAAAAAATCAACTTTATCAAAAAAAAAAAAAAAAAAAAAAAAGAGAGAGAAAACAGAACAGAAAAAAAAAACACTTTAATTATGGGGCAGTCACAACAATAACTGTGTTTATAACGAGTTAGGATCGTCGAAACAAAGATTAATTTCCTTGATTTTTAGACCTCTCACAGCCAATCAGAAGGAAGCACAAATCTCAAAATGAAAAGAATTTATTATGGGGAAAGTGAACAAAAAATAATAATAAAGCGAAAAAAAAAATGACGATGTGAATGAGAATGAAGTAAAAAAAAACACACAGACACACACACAAATTCCAGCATTTCTGCGTTTCACTTGAAGCGTTTCAATTTCAAAGAAACACTTAAAGCCAATTTGCTAGACAAACCCCACTAAGATGCCAATGATACTAAAAATGGCTAAATGCATTGTTAATATATTATAACTTTGGCCCGGTCTTAGAAACGCAATCACATTCAAAAATGGAGCGCGAGCGAAATGTGAGAACGAGAAATGAGAGAGCAAAAAAAAAAAAAAAACAAGAAAAGAAAAAACGAACTCGTTTTTCTTTTGTGGTTCGTTGTTGCTTGCACATAACATTTTTAAACATACCAAGAATGGGCTGGCAGCCTCACCGCCAGTTCACTGCTCTATTTGGCGCACAAGTAAAAACTTTTTACTTCTAACAACTTTTAAAAGGTTGCGGTCATTGAGTTCATTGCTGAAATGTCTTAAATTACTCTCTTTCTCCCTACTTCTCTCTCGCTCTATTTTTTTTTTTCTTTCTCTCTCTCTCTCTCTCTCTCTCTCTTTATCTTTTTCTGTCACTCTTTTTTTTCTCTTTCTCTCTCTTTCTGAATATTTGCAACGACAAAGATTTTCATTTCTTTCCTTCCTATCCTTCGTCATGGATATTTTCTCATTTCCTTTTTGCTACTCACTCTTGTCGTTGATGTGGAAAAAGCTTGACTACAAATACATTGAAATATAAATATAAATTTATATATGTATGCATAGAAAATAACATCAAGATTAAAAATTCACAATGCAACAACAAAATGGAAAAAGCTCAAAATCGCTTTTAGTTCGTATGCAAATTCAATTTTTTTTCCACTCTCTTCCTTTCGCACTCTCTTCCTTGTACACTTTTAACGCTGGATTCTCTCTCTCTCTCTCTCTCTCTCTCTCTATCTCGTTCTTGCTCACTCTCTTTGTTCTCATTTTCTCTCTTTGGATGTTGTTTCATTCTCGTAATTTTGATTACAGAGAACTCAGAATAAATTAATTAGCCGCAACGAAAATGTCTGTTGAAAAGTGTTCAAAGTGATGGATTGCCGCAGATTTGCTTTCATTGTTGAAAGCAATGTTAAAGAGTAAAAGCAGGGAGGCCAAATGAATGAGCGCAAGAATGTTTTTGTATGTACGAAAGTGAGAGAATGACAGAGAGAGAGAGAGAGAGAGAGAGAGAGCGAGCGAGCGAGTGAGAGAAATGTCGAGAGTGAAGTTTATTCATAAATATTGAGCATACATAGCAAACGACAGAAACGCATGCAATTTCCAATTAAATTGTATTGTGATTTAATTATAATCAAATGTTGCTGAAGTGAAAGAAGCGTATTATGTTTTAAAAATGGATAATGGTATGATATTTCAGTACAAAAGTTGATGCTTCCACATAAATGTAGTTTATCAATTAATCATATTGAATCATGCAATGATTTTGAGTGTTTTGTCGTTCGGTGACACAACAACAGTTGGCCACAAAATGTGAAAATGGTCGATGCGTACGTTAAACGAAATGATGTGGTTAACGATACACTTGCTAAATATCGATGCCAGCAATGATATGGTAATGTGTGGGGATGTTTTGACATTTGAAGATGCATCGCATACAATTCAATTTCATTAGTAGTGTTTAGTTGTTTTCGGTGGAATTGTGTTCAATATGGGTTACGAATTCTCGCGCCGCGCCAAAAGCTCACTTTTACTCTCTTTCCCATGCAGATGTATTCTCATATTATTCATACAGATGAATTGTAGACCAAAATAACCGTTCACACAATTGGCTTTTGTCTCACTTAAATGATATGAAAGACACGACTCTCTCCCTCTTTCTCTCTCTCTCTCTCTCTCTCTCTCTCTCTCTCTCTCACTTTCTCACTCTCACTCTCCTTCTCTCTATCTGTACATATAGATGTATACATGTTGGAAACCGTTGGATAAATGCAATATTACTCGTATTTCATCACTGCGTCAACTGTGATAATTGAAACAAAATACAAGCACAAAACAGCATCGTATGCGTAAAGTACATTAAATTTTAATTTTAATTTTAATAACAAGTCCTGTCATCAGCATCAGCATTTCACATGAAAATGAATTAGGATCAAACGAAATGACATAGAATTCTGTGAAAATGAGCGAATGAGTAAGTGAAATAAAAAATGGGAAACAAAGGGAAAAAAAAGGAAAAGGGAGAGCAAGAGCGAGATGGAGATACCGATGCAATCATTTGCAAAGCATTGAAATTAAAGTAAATCAGTAAATAACGAGCGAAAATGGGAGGAAAATTCACCATGAAATTTACAAGGAGTACGAATCGAAAATAAAAGGGTAGTAAAAATGCTATAATATTACTCATCCAGTCAATTTGGCACTCGTGTATGGCTTTTTTCGCTGTTGCTGCTGCTTTTTCTTCTTCTTCTCCTTCTCCTTCTTCTTCTTTATTTTCCATTTTTTCTTTTTGTCGCAATTTTTCTGTATGGCTGCTAATGATATATGTGCGATCACGGATCAACGAATTTATATACTATTTTAACACGGAATGTGTACGCGCGCGTTGAGCAAAGCGAGCAACAAAAACAACAACAGAATAAAAAAATACACGAACTGAGTGTTGGAAGCTTTTTTTTTTTTTTTGTATTCACTCATCACACCACATGCAGTAAAATTACATATATGGATGTGAGTGATTGCGTTCACCCAAAAACCACCATCACCGAAAATAACAGTACTTGCTGTCGTTCATTGTCATCAGAACATTCAACTGTGAATATGTGTGACCATGATGCAAGAATGGGCACACTCACAAACCGACATACTCTGATTAAAGAGAGAAAGAAAGAGAAAGAAAGAGAGAGAGAGAGAAAGAGAGTGAACAAGACCACAATTCACAAAGAAAAATCATCCTAGCACAAATGTATTTATTCTCTTTCAAAATGAGAAAAAGAAGTATAAAAAGAACGAAGGCAAAAGAAAAAAATGAAAGCAATTTCTGTAGATATCAATGCGTGTGCATTGCACATACGTTTCGATTATATTCCATAATAGAATATTTCATTCACACTCTTTGCTTCACATTTTTCTTCACTTTTTTTTTATTTTTATTCTTCTTCTTCATTTCCACTCGCATAAATACATATAAATATATTCGACTTTTTCTTTTCTCGACGCGACTGTTTTGTTATTTGTTGTCCCGAATTCTCTTCTTATTTGTTCGTTATGTTCTTGTGTGAGTGGCTTTTTTCCCTTCTTCTTCTTCTTCGTCATCTTTTTCATCATGTTGCTGCTGCTGTTATTGTTGTCGATGCCTTTCCATTTCGAATGGTGGTGGTTGTCGTTACTCCATTTCTTGGTGTTTCGTTTTCCATCTATTTGAGTTGATTCGCTTACTTACAAAAGAAAAGAAAAATAATAATAATAAAAAAAAAAAAGAATAAGCAGAAAATATACGAGAGAATAAGACAGAACAAGAAACGAGCGCACAACTCACAATTCTGCTGAGAAAATATGTCCGCGGGTGCTTTGCACACAGCAAAAGACGAAATTCATACACATACAATTTTCGCATATGTGATCGGAATGTACACGCGTTCGGTAACAACAACAACAACAACAACGAAAAGCACACAAGCAAAAGTAAAAGAGAAAGAAAAAGAGAAAAAAGTTTTACTTTTGCAATACAGCCAATGGGAATCATGCATGTGGTACATGCACTAGAAGCAAAATACCAACAACAACAACAACAACAAACAAACAAACAAAAAGAAAGAACGACCGAAAGAAAGCAAAAAAAAAAAAAAAGAAAAAAATAAACGAAAAGTTATTTTGAACAGAGCGCACGCGGTCCGTTCATAATGTGCACAATGTACATGCAAACGAAATACGTTGATGAGTCGTACAAACAAAGAAACATCCAAAGTCAAAACTTGGTGCGCTTTTGCGAAAACAAGTACGATACATTTCCTGTAAATTGGTTTTACGTCATCCTTTTGCAATTTTCTCTCTTTCTTGCTCTCTCTCTCTCTCTCTCTCTCTCTCTTTCGATGGCACTGATTCTAGGCCTTTAACCTTCTTCCATCATGCTCTCTCTATCCGGTAGTCGAAATTATAACTGTGGGTGCGGATGCTTCCACCAACTATGTCGTTTCTCGTTTCTAGTTCTCTTTCGTTCTCTTGCTCTCTTTAGTTCTCTTGCTCCCTTTATCATTTTCGTTGGCTTTCTATTTTTTAGTTTTCTGTCTCAATTTTACTTCTATTTATGTATTTTTGCACTGTGACAAACAATTTGATGTAGTGTGCAGTAAAATAGCATAGATGACACTACGGTTTTTCTGCCATTCAATAAATGTTGATCCAAGTAGCACATCCCAAATAGCGAATTGGTGATGGAGAGATGACGATGAGGTCTTTCTCCTTCTTCTTCTGATTCTTCATCATTTTCTACTTGTTCTGTGCACAAATATAAAAAAAAAAAAACCATACGAAATAAACAGCAACAAACAAGTAATCGAAAAGTAAAAGAAACTTTGGATTTGGCATGAATTGCATGCATAGATGAAGAAAGAGAAAAAGAGAGTGAGAGAGAGAGAGAAAATGTTGAAGACAAAACAACAACACAAGAAGAAAATGTGTGCAAAAAGAAAATCGAACACGAAGACCGTATTTATGTGGAGCGTGCGTGTGAATTGAGAACAAGCAAACTGAACGGAAATTCACATAGCATCGCTTATATTGAAAAGTTCGTTTCGTTGATCATAATAATTTATATGTTGTGTATTCTGGGTTAGAGAAATGGTTTTCTGGTTAGCGAATTGAAAAATTTGTTGCAAATTTGCAAAGATAGATTCACCTCTTATTCATGGTTATTTGGATATTCATAACCATTTCCAGATGGACCCTCTTTGTCTCTCTGGCATTCTATTTTCCGTTTCCATTGACTTTCATTTTTCCCTCTTTTCTTATCCATCTATTTTGCAGAAGGAAAAAAAAAAGAAAAAAAGAAAAAAAGTAAACCAACTTAAACTTTCGCTTCAGCAAATCTTAAAATCCCAATAATGGTAAAATAAGCTGGTGTCCAATAAAAATATGGCACAGTTCTGAATTAATTAAGATTTAAATGAAGCAAATATTCGAGTTTTGCCATAATCCAACCACAAATATACATTGATGCAAAAAGTACATTTATATATAAAAAGGAACATATTTCGGAGTGATTATACGAATAAGAAGAATATAGAAAAACGAGGGATGAAATGGTGGTAGTGCGTGTTGACTGGACATGGCAATTTTTGCCAGACATAACGAGACAAAGGCGTAAGAAATCGCATGCATTTGACTGATATAAGAATAGAGTGAGAAAGAGTAATTGAGAAAGTGAACGAAAAAGCAAGCAAGCAAAAGAAAAAGTGACAGAAAAAAAGGGACACACGACACATAATATACAAGCAAATGCAAAGAGAAATGTTTTCTTTGTATTTTTCTTTTTCTTTTTCTTTTTTTTTGTGATTTGAGCAGACATAACAATTCTATGGGGCATATCTTTAATGCGAACACACGAAGTGAGTAAGATGGAAAAGTTGCCATATCAAACGATATTCTCTTCTATCCATTCAAGATAATATAAACTGCATATCAAACGATGGATAAGACGAGCAGAGTATTCAGTAATACATACATATATTCATTCTTCGGGTTTTTTTTTTTTTTTTTTTTTGTTTTTTGCTATTTTTTGATCTCACGCATAGAGATATTATATGGAAAAAGTTTTCGTCTCGTTCCCAAAAATTCATATATCTCGGAATACCATACTTTGACCGAAACGGTTTATTTCGTTCTATTTTTTTTGTGTCTCTTTACTTTATTTTTGCAATCTT
>JAQOWM010000914.1:117500-170000 GCA_029041755.1 Resseliella maxima | reverse complement strand
TGGAAAACGAGCGATGCAACGACGAGCAATAACACAAAAAAAGGATGAAAAAAAAAAAACAACAAGAGAACAAATATAACGTTCAAGCGAAATGTGCTTCCCGCTTTGTTCAGTTTTTATCAAAATGTTTATAATTAAATTCTGATCATGAATCGGATGAGAAAGTCGAGAAAATTCGAGGAAAATCCACACAGTGCAAAGCTATTCATACCTGATTGTCAATTGCTTCTCGCACTTTGTTTTTCTTTCTCAATATCTATTCATTTCGCTTTGTTTTTTCTTTTATTTTTTTTTTTTTATTTTTGTGTTCTGTTCTCTTCCATTTTGTTTCTGTTGTTTTCGGGTATTTTGTTTCAAATTGCAATTATTTCAACACGAAATTCTAAATAGAAATGTACACACATACACTGAGGCACACACATACTCAAAATGGAAAATAATTTTTCCCGGGCAAATCGAAATGCAATCTTCAGTCTTCTCATTGTATCTCTCTCGTTATTCTCCTTTTCATCTTTATAACCATCTCGGAATTTTATTTATATAAATATCAATATAGTTGTTGAGCTGGCGCAATTTTTGTTCAGATGCAATGGCGCGCATTCGATATTTACACTGACGTGTGTGTGCGAGAGATAGTAAGTGCATTTTGAGCCAAAACTAGCGAATGTTTGCAGAAGATTTCATGCAACTTCCGTTTCCTGTTATCCATCGCTGTTCACCGACTCTCTTCAACTCTCTTGCTTTCTGTATTTTGCCATCATTCTCTTTTATTTTAGTGCCATTTACTCTCTCACCTTCTCTCTCTCTCTCCTTCGCTATCTCTCTCTCTTTTTCTCTATCTTTCTCTTTCTTTCTTTCTCTATCTCTCTCTTTCTCATCTCTCTCTCTCTCTCCCTTTCTCTCATCCTCTCTCAGTTGGTTGGTGTGTCAAAATTATTTTCAGAAATCATTCGCTCACATCTTCTCGATGTGTTTGTTTGTGTGCGTCTTCATTTCCGCTTCACGTTATTTGATTCACTTCCCAATTTGTAACTTAGTCGTTTGTCATTAATGCAATTCTTATCATCCGTATATTTACTGAGAATGTACACTAATTTACCATTTTCAAATGTTTAAATGAAAAACCGACAACGACAACGACGATGAGTTGAAACATTTGCGCATTCCATACGTGATCAAATTGCGATGAGCTGGCGCGTACAACACCTTTAAATATGAATGAAGAATGAATTGTAAAATGAACGATGCTTAATACACAGCTTTGGTGTAGTTATATTTCAGATAGTGTATGCGAATATACTGAATAATTTTATCTATTGCTAATGTTATTAAGAAAACATTTCGATTTTCGTATTCAATTTTCGCTTCAAATAATGCCGCATTTTGTAATCGTTTCCCCCTTCTCCATAATCTCCCATTAACTTGGTTTCTTCTTCATTTATATCGTGGTGGTGGCATTAAAAATCCAAATGCCACAACGACAATCGAAAATTGTAGCGCGCTGGCGCACATAACATATCAAAACTGAAAATAAACCTCCAAACAGATTTTGCAAAACGAATGGTAATAAATTGTGCGCTTTTTTCAACTTTTTACACTCCATCCCCCCACTCCTACATCCAAAGAAACATTATCGGTCGATATATTACAAGCGCGTTTTCGTACGATGGTTTTATCGGTGCAACTATAACACGATGCCTGCTTTAACAATTTTTGCTATACTTTTTGGCTTTTGCTTATGTATCTATTCTCTGGCACAAATACACACAATAATACAATTTCTTGGATTCAAGTAGGTGATTTTTGAGCTGGCAAGACGTTATTTTGCTTGGATTTTCGAGCCGCTCTCGATTCATGCACATTCTTTCTCTCTCTCTCTCTCTCTCTCTCTCTCTCTCTCTCTCTCTCTCCTCTCTCTCTCTCTCTCTCTCTCTCTCTCTCTCTCCCTTTCCATTTTTCTCGCTTTCCTGCCAATGACGATGTTAACGATGACGGTGACGGTGACGGCGACAACGACGACGAAAACGACGAAGACGACAAAGATCGTTTTCAGCAATTCGTGAGCGTTTAAAACGTTTATACATTTGACATGCGAAAATGCTTTAGCATCTCCATGAAAATGAAATGCCTGACTGTAATTTTCGTTAGCTTTTCGCCAGATTTTTCGGCAGTTTTACGATTTTCGGTGAAAATATATGGGCCGTTGCCTGTGTGTGAATCACATTTTCACATGCCATGAGATCGAACCGAGTGTTTCAGGCATTCAATGTTCGTATAAATGTACATACACTTCTTTCGTTCTCAACGACTAAAGATGTTGTACATTTGATAGTATATTTTCACATCCGTAAGCTGTGCCGAGCACATCGTTTGCTCTTCCTCTCTTCCATTCTCTCTCTTTCTCTCTCAATCTCTCTCTCTCTCTCTCTCTCTCTCTCTCTCTCTCTGTCTGTCGTTCATGCTATTTTCCTTATATATATATATTGACACAGAACTGATACGGCTGTTCTCTCGGTCGATTCTTACCCATGACTCTTTTCTTGACTTTCTATTCCGGTTCACGATAAGGAAGAGCCAAATTTCATGAATCAGAGCAAAACTCAAACGTAAAACTTTTGACTACTTGCTGAGCATCGTCCCGATCGCGGGTACAGTAAAAAAAAAATTTAATGAACAAGACAGACAGAGATAGAACAAGTAGAGAGAGAGAAAAAAAAACAGAGTTTTTAGAACAAGAGATAGAGCAAGAGAGATGGCAAGAAATAGTGACACAAAGAAACAGAACGACAAAGAAAGAAAGAGAGAGAGAAATAGAGAATAAAGGAAAATGATCAACATTTGCCTTTTGCAATTTGTTAGTTCCGACCGAAAGGTGTAAATCGGAATGCCTGAATTTACTGGCCCTTGTTGTTGGCTTTGTTTTTGTGCACACATTGCAAATTCCCATAAATAATTTAACTAAATTGAGAGCATCGTCTGAGTATTATAACGATAACACGCAATGGGATTTCGGGTGAGAGAGGTCTTCACTCCGTATAAAAATATAAAGTAAAAAAGAGTGAAAAAGGATGAAAAAGAGGAAAAAAACACATACACAAACACACAAATTCGGCTTGAGCTTTGACGATTAAAAACAGTTGCAGAGCAAGTGATTCGAAAATGGCAGCCAACACACGATGAAAATATTAACCAAATTGTATGAAAACCAACAGATTAACAAAACATATCGAGTTGCCAAAGAGCAGCACAGCATAAACTCCTCGACATTTTATGTAAAACGCAAAAAGGTACAAGACACGGGAATAAGAGAGAGAGAGAGAAAGAGAGAGAGAGAGAGTAAAAAAGAAAAAGACTCACCGCAATGGGTGCATGGGAAAAGGACATACTGAAAATGAGCATACGAAACGGTATTTTAAGTTCAACTACACATAAACTGTGAATGTAAGGCGCCAATAAATTAGACATAACGAACGAAAAATGATAAGATAGGGTAAACACAAGAATCTGTATGCGACATTGCGACATTTTCAGTTATACAATATAGAGAAATCGAAATAGAGGGAGAGAGAAAACATAGAGAAGGAACCTGAAATGCCGCGATTATGAAACAACAGAAACCAGACCAGACTAGAGCAAAGAGCAAAAATAAAATAAAACAAATACTAAACGTTGACTACGTGTTTGCATTTTCATTTGTCGTTTTCGCGTGTGTTATGTGTATTGTGTGTTGTGTGTTGTGTGTGTGCTGCTTATTTTCTGCAATGCTTGTCAGTTATATAAATTATAATATTATTTTGCTGTATGAATAAGGGGATCTATTTCGTTGTATCCATGGATGCGAACGGTCTTATAAAGCTCCATAGCACCATCAGGCAATCGTAATGGTACATGCTTTACTCAATCTACTGGCTCGATAATAATCTCATCGTTGGTTGGTTTTGTCTTTGTTTTTCATGAAAATGTATCCTCTGAACGACAAAAGATGCAAACATAACAAAAAAAAAAAAAAAAAAAAAAAAAATAAAATAAAATAAAAAATGCGATGGACAAAACCGCCCTCCGAAAAAAGACAAATGCGATGATGGAGATGAAAAGAGCGAGCAAGCGAGCGAGAGAGATGTTGAGAGAGAGAGAGAGATAGAGAGAGAGAAAGATAGAGAGAGTTAAAGAGAGAGAGGGAGAGAAAGAGAGAGTTAGAGCGAGAAAATAGAAGTAAGAGTGAGTTCATGACATAGTGAAAATGAAACGGTGATGGCTTGCACACATCAGGGACAACGTGGACGCGCGAAACAAATGGAAATTAACCATTATCTCTAGGGTCTGTTATAAACTTTCATCACAAACGAGCATTCATAGCAACAAAAAAATTTTATGACGACGCTCGTTTTTCTCTTATTCTTTCTATTTCAATCTCTTTTCGTCTTCCGCTCGTTTACTCCATCTTTCTCTCTCTCTCTATATATATCTCTCTTTTTTTCTTTGTCGCAATTCATTTTGTAACACGTTAAATATTGAACGTGCAACAAGGCGTGCGACTTGTGCATTGTAAAGTGTAATAGACGATGTAAAGAATATTACCGAATATCCACCTGGACGCCGACATTTTTCGACCGTCTACGATGCAATAAGGTAGATAGACAGAAATGAAGAGAGAGAGAGAGAGAGAGAGAGAGAGAGAGGCAAGCAAGCAAGCAATGAGCGCACTTTTAAAAAAAAATATGTTGATGAAAAAAGCTGGCTGTAACATATGTGCACAGGCACGCCGAATATTATTGCTTCTGGACACAAACAACATGGCGCTAGTTGGAAAGTCAGTTAGTGTGTGTCTTTTGCTCTCTCGCCTCTCGCCTACTCAGTTTGAATAATTCCCAAATAATTTGATTGAAACGAAATATTTCACTTCAATGCATTACAAACGACAATTCTCTAGAACGTGCTTCTCACTTTATTTCTCGCGCTAGCTATTTTTCTTTTCTTTCATCTCTCTGCCAGCATTTTTCTATCTCTCTCTTTCTCTCTCTCTCTCTCTCTCTCTCTCTCTCTCTCTCTCTCTCTCTCTCTCTCTCTCTTCTCTCTCTCTCTCTCACTCTCTCTCTCGTTATTCTGCACTAAATAGCCGAGGAAAACAAGCACCTAGTTTCTAGTTTTCTATTAACATTTTCATCACGTTTTGTACTCGTTAAGTCATAAATTAAATTATGCTAAAGAGAAAGTCATGATTTTTTTTCATTCGTTCTCTCACTATGTCTCTATCACATTTTTTCTCCCTTTTACTCTTATTATCTCTCTCTTTCTCTCTATTTCTCTCTCTCTCTTTCTCTGCGTTAACATTGCACGTAATTGAACGAGATAACATTTCGCCAAATTATAATAACATTTTGCAATTATTTGCCTGTTTGAAAAGCATGCAAATGATGTTAATTTGTACATGAAACAAACAACAAACAAGAGCAACAATGACAAAAAAATTTAAAATTTTCAAACCATTTTGACGCTAAAACTCGACTCGACAGATATATGCGGAAAAATGAACATCTCGAATAAATTTATAGTTTTGCATAAATCTAAAGCGCCAAAAAATTTGGTGAAAAATGTATCGATTCATGCATTTTATGTCATTTCGTGTATTTGTGTGTGTGTGTGTGAGTGTCGGTAAATGTGATTTTCTTTTTTCTATCTTTTCCAAAGTTGTTTATTATGAGCTTTGGCTTTCTATCTGTTACATTCCAATTTTAAGTAGAATTTCAGGCAATTGTAGACGACAACGAAAAGAATAATAACAACAAAACAAAGAAGAAGAAAGTAAAAAAAAACCGCCTAATTACATTTTCCGAGTTAACAAATGGAAGTACAACATTAAATTTATCGCAACAGACAAAAATAAAGATCAGATGGCAATTCATTTCCCGTCAAATGCCAATGAATCGTTATGGGTACGGGTATGGCTCTAGTAGCGGAAAGAGAGGAAATGCCAAAGTGAAATAGGGGAAGGGAACGGGAATGAGCAGGAGAGAGAGAGAGAGAGAGAAAAAGAGACAGATTGAGGGGGATTCAGCATGAAATTATTAGAGTTAAAGCGGAAAGAGAGATTGCGATAGTGAATGAGTCGAATGAAGACAGGCGAGAAAGTCGCATTTAATTAAATTGCAGTCGAATATAAATCGGTGCGAGATAAATAAAAGGGCAATTGTCAAATACGACTGCTCTTGACAGCGATAACGATCCTAATAAAATACCAGAAAGGACACATTTAATTGACACTAAAGCATTGAAATCGGTGTGTGATTGTCACCCAATGTCTATGCATATGCATGAAAAAGACGAAATGCAAAAAAAAAAAAATACATTGAAAATTAGCTCGAAAATTCAATTTTCACATAAATAATTTTTTAGCTGTTTGTGTCATATAACCAACGCTTCCCAAATAAAATTCAATCGTGAGCAAAAACTGTAGAAAAAGAAGAGAAGAGAGCAAAATAAAAAAAAAAAAAAATGTTCAAGTGAAATTTTAAACACGATTCGATTCGTGTAGTTTTTTTTTTGTCGAATGCTGCTTTTTTTCTGTTCGAAGCCCGAATAATCGAATTGTATGAGTACAATCCGGTCGTATCGCTCATTTTGCTATCTTATGCAAAGCGAATATCTGCACAAGACGACCAAAGTTAAAGCGACAAAATAAAAATGAAAGGCAACCAAATAGAAAAAGTCTGAGTAAGAGAGTGAGAAAGAAAGAGAGAGAGAGAGAGAGAGAGAGAGAAAAAAAAGAAATGAATAAGACAAAATCGATTTTCACAATGGGTTGAATTTCATCATATCTTTTTGGTTTACATTTTTCCTCAGTTTTATCGTCATTGGCTCGACCATTGCTTGGATTGTTAGTTACAACTTATTCTTATTCAATCCATTTGGTAAGAATGTCTAGCGATCAAATATATCACATTCAGAGCGAATAAATGATATGACAAGATTCGTCGTCGTGTGTGTGTGTGTTTTTTTTTTCTTCTCTCTGTCCATTTTTATTCTGTTCTTTTTATCATATATTTAACTCTGTTTCTCTTTCAATCATTTGGGAGGTTTTTTTTTTTTGGTCTTTTTTCATGTGCCATACACCACACGCTATTTATCTGCCAATGCTTTGTGTTTACACACCGAAAAGAAAGAATACTGAATCTGTCGCAAATCTCTCTCTCTCTAGCATAGTACAAGACAATCGGCATTGCTCGATGTTTCTTTCAAATATTGCGGGGTTTTGCGTAAAAATATTTCTTGTGTATAAATATGAGAAGAACAGAAAGGACCGTGAAAGCCAAAGAGAGAGAAAGAGAAAATAAGGGCCAAGTAAGAAAGAAAGAAAGAAAACGAAGCAAAAAAGAAAAATTGTGTGTTTGTTGGAAAACGAAATACGAAACTCAGCCATCCGTTGCAACGCGAACGGCATTTTCAACCCATCCAACCGTACAATATATTTAGAATTGTTTGCATTAGTATGTGAAAAAGAGCTTACACACCGAAAATTCAGTGGTAAAAATTTTTGCTGGCAACCAAGAGCATAATTCAATGGAATGGATAAAAATAATGTTCGTTCTCATAAACGAACGACATCAACAGCAATTGGATGCTTCTCTATGCCATTCATTCCACTGCACTAACACAAATGACAAAAGCATTCTCTCTTTCTCTCTTCCTTTCTCTCTGTCTGTTTCTACCTCTTTGCCTTTTTATCTCTCCTTCTCGTACAAACCAAATATACACACAAAGCGAAGAGAGAGTGAGAGAGTCTTTTTTTTTAACAAGGAAAGGGAGCAAGCGAGACCAAATGATCGAATGGAAGAAATGATGCGAGGGAGCAAATAAAAAAAAAAAAATTTCCGAACAGAATTTGAGTTTTATGTACTTTTTATGAATGTTGGTATGATGCATCGTGTATGAAGCCACTGAGTTTCGACGCCCTGCGTCAAGTCAACGCAAAAAAAGTTGATTTTACACTCTTGCATACACACACAAACACACACACACACACACACAAAACCCGTCCACCACCAATAACAAAAATAAAAAAAGAATATACAAAGTGAGCCACCCAAACGAACCAACAACGCAATGGCATTCCGCATTATTTCCGCTTGGGTCCAATCTACTGAATTTTCAATATGCAACGTTTTCGACACAAACACATCCATTGGTCTACAAAAACACAATGGACCTTTTTCACCTCCTCAACATCTAGGGAAGTGAAAAAGAGAGAGAGAGTGAGTGAGAGAGAGAGAGAGAGAGAGAAAGGTGGAGAAAGGTGGAGAAAGGGGAATAAGCGACAGAAGGTAATAAAAACACATGAGGTAATTATCTTTTATCAAATGCTATTTTCTGGATGAAAGTCCTGGATGCATTCAAACACCAACCGATTTGCCGTTCGGCCACGGCACAATACCACTATTACCACCGTCGCAACAACAACAATAACAAAAACAAAAACAATTCCGTCCAGGTCTTCGCACTATCGACACGTTTTCCATCGAACCGAACCAAACCGAACAGAGCAAAACGAAACAAAGAGACAACAACACAAACTACACTCGAATATCAACGTTTTAAGTCAATTACACTATTTTCACTATTTAAAGCTCTTGTACATCAATTAAATAGTCATAAAATTTGTTTTCGAAAGCTTTCAAACAGTAAATGCGATACACAGTCTATGCGCAATGAAATGAAACATAATTTGGTTGATGAATTGAACAGAAAGAGATAGAGAGAGAGAGAGACAGAGCGAGGGAGAGCGAGTGAGAGAGAGATAAAGAGAAAGAGAGACTCAGAAAGGAGAAAAAAAAACGAATTTATTTTCCTCATTTGAACATTTATGGCATGAATTTTAGAATATAGAGTTAAATGTATTGTCTCTGGTCAATGGCTCAGCCTTTTCAATGAAATGTTGAATATGAGCAATTGCTATACACACATATCTATATATATTATAAGATAAAGGAATGTCTTCAATCAGATTTGTAATTTGATTGCTTTCTTGTACGAAATGAACGTAGAAACGGTTGGCACAATTTAAACTTCACTTAACAAGGTCTTGATGAAAAGTTGTGTACAATATTTAAATCATGTTGATTGAATGCATATCGAAAATGGTTGTGTTTGCTGATAATAGACCAAATCATTGTAAAGATAGCTGAATGTCTTTTCAATGCAATTTACAAATGTTCATGATAAAGTTTTTCTCTCCTCAAAACTGACGAAATGGGAAAACTACTGAATCTTAACCATTGAGTACTCACTGTGTTCAAGTTTTTCATTTTGTTGCAATTTTCGTTTAAATATTTACTCATTTATTTCACTTTATTTCATGAAATGATGGTAATGGCCGAAGAAGTAGCTTCGACTGTTGTACAAAGTTAAATCACATTGCAAAGATAAATTTGTTCTTTGTTCAATGTTGTCATTTTTTAAAGAAAGCTATTTTCAGAATATAAGAGAGGATGGGGTCATTAAATGGAATTATATTTGTGAAAAAAAGGGGCAAAGACACCATCGTTTAGTCGAAGAAAAAAAAGGAGAAATAGAACAAGAAGAAGAAGAGGAAGAAGGAGAAGAAGAAGAAGAGGAAGAAGGAGAAGAAGAAGAAGAAGAAGAAGAAGAAGAGGAAGAAGAAAATCAAGTAAAAAACAATTGGTTAACATCAAAATATGGTTAATCTATGCCATTTTTTTTTGTGAAAATACGATTTTCAATGTGAAATAGCAAAATCAAGCCCCCAAAATGAAAGTAATTTTCCGCTTCAAGGCTTGACCATTGAAATTATCATGAAAATTCGATTGGGAACTGCACCCACCATCTTTTTTTTTATACAAAATGATAAAAAGAGTACTGAATTTCAATTAGGATGAGCATGCAAAAATAAAATGTACGTAAAACACCGCAATGAACGTAATAATTTTCATGACGTTCAATTTATTCGCTGAGCTATTATAGGAACGAATATAAATGATTTTCTATTTTTTTTTTTCTTTTTTTTTTCATAGAAAATGTTTGCAATTCATTTGCAACAGTAAAACATGTTCATTTTGTGCTTATATTTGTGTGTCTGGTCAAAAGTTTGCACAAAAATTCAATTGAAAATTGTACAACCAAATTCCGAACAGTAAATTTACTGAATCGTGCTACAATCAAGCGAATCAAACGAAATGCCTTAATGAAATACACTATGATATAATGAAATCTAATTTTAGCACGGCACTGGAATGTAATCACACATAATGTAGGAAGTGAAAGTACGGAACACAAATGTAGTAAAATTCGCATTTTTTCCGCTCTTTTTTTTTTTGCAAAACATACAAATGAAACTAACGAAAGCACATGGCGAGAGCAAGAGAGAGAGAGAGAGAGAGTCGAGAGAAAGAGAGAGCAAAAGAGAGAGAGAGAGAGATCGAGAGAGAGAGAGCTATAGAGAGCAAAAAAAGTGACAAAAATGAACCAAGCGTATATGCGTGGGTATGAACGCATACTAAGTAACAAGAGAATTACAGAGAAAAATTGAGAGAAATAGACAAAAAATGAGATGGATAGTAAGTAAAAAAAAGAAAAATATTTTCATAAAATTGAAATTGTGAGTAACATACGCGGATGACGTCGTTTTCCTCAAACCGAAAAAGCAAGAGTTATGAGCGAATTTTTGCTCGTATCTGATTTCAACCGAAATTGGGCGCCATTTATTTGTGCCACATTTTTCTGTAAACCATTCGAATATATACATTTCCTCTCTATCCCTATCTGTCTGCCCACCTCCCTCTGGCCGTCTCTCATTCATTTCGTTTGATTCTTATAAATTTTTTCGTCCTTTTTTTTTTTTGTTGGTGCGTTGCACGTCCATATTCCTTGTTCTCGGTCTCCCAGCACTTTTGCTCCATCTGCTATTTATCTTTCATTTAATTTTGTTCGCTTCACAAACGCGCTTTTTTTCGCTACTTTCTGCATCTACTTTTTGATATTTTTTTCATATCATCTGTTTGTTTGTTAACAACAGTAATTGTTAATTTATAACTGACGGTATGTTTTTTTTTTCTCTCTCTTCTCTCTTCTCTTTTCTCTCTTCTCTCTGTGTTTCGGGTTTGGTTCGGTGCGTTCGTTTTTGCGTTGCATTCGCCCCTTCTTGTATTTGCATAGTTTAGTGCGCCTTCAGGCAAAGTGATTTAAACAAAACGAACCACGTGCTCAAGCCAGATGGGCTGAATAACTTACAAAAGCACAGATTATCATTTGTTATAGAGCAAATGAAAGTAGAGTGTGGGATAGCAACAGAGATACAAAGAGGAAGCGAGAGGGTGAGAGAATGAGAGGGCGATAGAATGAGAGGACGAGAAAATGAGAGAGCGAGAAAGAAAGAAAAAAAAAGAAAAGAAGAAAGAAAGAAAGAAAGGGAGCATAAAAAGAGGAAAAAAATGTGAATGTTATGAATCGCACAGTACGGTATTCGGTACAGAAGCAGCAAAACTCTTCTATTTATGGTTTTTCTCGCGGCACAATGTGTGAATGTCATCAACATTATGCTTGGTCATTTGGAATAGATACGAACGCACTATAGAAAGTATTCTGAAATGTGAATATCGTGATATTCTTTGATATTAACATTGCATAAAAATAGTAGTTTTTCATATATACATACACATACACATTCACATGCAATGCGTCATCATCTTGGATTACGATTTCGAAATTATTTGAATTCACCCTCGAATAATTTCATTCATTCATTTTAACAACTATGCAGCAAAATATTTATGAATCGTGATCTCTTTATTTAACATTTCATTCGCAAGTATTTTGATTAATTTAAAGCACGTCTTCATCATTCATTTTTCTTATGCAATGTTTCATTCTTAAATTGCACAATTGATGTTCAGCTGAGTCATTTTGTTGAAAATTTATTGAAAGCTTTTAGTGAAATATTTAATCCATTTGAAATGATTGTTGTTTGGATGTTGTGGCCCTATCAAAATGAAACTTTGTAACCGATTTTAGCCCAAAACATTTTTCCACGATGCACATCAAATTGGTCCCCAAATGTCAGACGCAACAATGTGTATTTGTTTGTATGTATGTGTTGTTTGCATCATAAAAGAAAATATTCCTCACGAAATGGCACAATTCCTTTATGTGTTTGAATTCAAATCATTCGCATAGATCTACATATATCTATGCATATTTGCATGAAATGAAAGCAAAGAAAATGAGAAAAACACATATCAAAATTGAACAATATTTTTTTTTTTTTTTTTGGTTCGTTTCACTAGCATTTCAATCGATTTTCGAAAATAAAAATGGTAAACGAATTTTTGGTGCGCGCTTTGTGCCCGGCATATCGAACATTCACCCATTCTTTGTATTCAATCGACAATAGAAACTTCATAAAAATGAGCGCCATAAATTTGCATCATTTAATTTGGTGTATATGTGTGAGTGTGTGCGTGCATTTTCAGTCTCCCTTTTTCACTTCCACTTCTTTTTCACTTTTCAACATCTTTTGCTCATTTTACACTCTCGTTCATAAATTTTTCTTTTACGTATTTGTTGTTTAAAACAGTCATAAAATGTGGTGCATGAACATGACACTGAGTTATTGCATCGCGAATAAAGTTTGAGTTTAAAAATTTACATTGCAATCAGATATCAATTCGTGTTCCCTTTTCGAAAAACTGAAGAAGGACTGACAATGACGGCAGAGGCAGCAGTAGCAGCAGTAGCAGTAACTGAATTAAGTGCTGAAAATATATCGCCAAAAATTTGATGACTAATTTCAACATTAGAGCATAAAATGTTGAACGTTTTTCATATAAATTCGTCTGAAATATTCGTACCACAGATGCATGCAAGCTCAGATGTTGATTTAGATGTGGAAATATTTAAAAGATAATCAGTTTGCAATTGTATCTGATGATCAGACATTGAATGTGGGCTTTGTTTTACGTAACGAGGAAATTTCTTTGTTTTCTTCCGTCCGTGCCCTTATTTTCAACTTAAATGGAAATTGAGGCAATTTCAAATTTGAACAGAAAAATAAATAATAAAAAAAAAGAAACCTATAAAATGGATAGCATCAATGTAGATTGCACTGGCTCTTTATCCAAAATGTTTACTTTCTTCAATACGTTTTTTGTTTTTTCGCTTTTGCTTCTTTCTCTTCTTTATCTCTGCTCTTTTCTTTGTTTACCAAATGGTGTGATTCAGTTGGCATTTTAAATGACCGTGCATTTGTGCTGCATATTTGACCAGTTTTCAAGTGATTGGCTATGGCTGTGAAAATAAGAACGAAAATGCATTCAAATGCAATGGATTCACAGAACAATTTGAATTGAGAGCAAGAGCGAAGAGCGAAGAGCGAAGAGAGAGAGAGAGAGAGAGCAAGAGTGAGAGAAAGTGAGAGGGCGAGAGAGAGAGAGAGAGAGAGAGCAAGAGTGAGAGAAAGCGAGAGGGCGAGAGAGAGAGAGAGAGAGCAAGAGTGAGAGAAAGCGAGAGGGCGAGAGAGAGAGAGAGAGAGAGAGAGAGAGAGAGAGAGAGTGAGAGAGAGAGCGAGAACAAGAGAGAGAAAAAAATAAAGGAAGAGAAAAAACACATGCACACACAAACACATAGTCATCAGGCCAAACGGATTGAAACTACGTTCACCGCACATAATGACGCAGTCAATTTAATTACATTAATTTAAAAACTTTCGACAGCATTGTTGGTGGCGGCAGCAATTCTACAAAAAACTTTCTTGCTTTTTGTAATTAGCAATAAAAATCGAATTTATAGTTTCTGAATTTGTGCTCGTTTTCCGATTGGGGATTTTATATATGAGCTTCGTTGAATTTTTATTTATTTTTTTTTTTTTTGTTGTGTTTTGTTTTGTTTCATCTTTTCATGCAATCGAGAGTCGGTTGTTTGAATTCTATTTGACTTGATTGTTATTAAAAGGCATTTTTTTCTCCTACATTAAACCTTTGAACATTTTTTACATCGAAATATTTTTGCGCTTTGTTGATCAAAGTATGGTTTAACGCTTATTGTTTATTAATATTTGCTACATCAAATTCAAATATGTATCACACGAACGATGTCGGTGTGTTGTTTAGCTTGATTATTGATCTGAATGATGCGTGCTATGGCTCAACCTAGTGATAGCATACTGATTTGCTAATTTTTAATATATTTACTAATTTTGTTACTTTATTTCACCATATATTTTGCATAAAATGATTGAAACTCAACACATCTGAGCGTTTCAGCAAATAAAATAATATACATGATAAAATACAAATATCTCATACATACATTCATCTTGCAATTTGCCATATCACAGGAAGCGGTTCTCCAACCGTTCAACATTTGGTCGGAAAAAACAACAACAACAGCGGGAAGGGGCAGAAAGAGGGGAGAATCGTTGAGCAATAGAGTAGAAGAGAGAGAGACAGAGAGAGAGACAGAGAGAGAGACAGCGAGAGAGAGAGAGAGAGAGAGAAAGAGAAAGAGAAAGAGAAAGAGAGAAGAAAAAAGAAGAGAAAAAAAAATTCTAGTCGAACAACTTTGGAAAATTGTATATGTTCATGTTTGAAGTGAAATCGAAATAAAGTTTGTTTCATTTGGAAAAGTAAAGTTAATGCTCGAAATGAAATTTACATTTCACAAAGAAAGAGGAAACCATTTCATCCATCCATCCATCCATTAATCGAACAATAAACCGGTATGCAAATAGTGAGACGAATTTTTCTCTCTATCGTTCTATCTTCCTTTCTCTCTTTCTCTTTCTCTTTCGTTCTCTTCATCTCTCTCTCTCTCTCTTTATCTGTATTCCACTCTCCCTTCTATATTATTTTGATATCGGTTCTGAATGAATGCAAAAATTATCCAATAAACAGCATCTAATTCAAATAATAAAAAGAAGAAAAAAAAAAAAATCTGCTGAATACGATTCAATGACGGACCGGAACTAATGTTATGGGCATTGCATTGAATGATTTCGGTTGAAATTTTGTGAACAATAAATTCACTCAGATTTGTATCCATTTTATCCAAAGTTGACCGTAACCAACTAGTAACATAAGTCAGAATTTGTATGCTGTATATTGAACGCATTGAATCATAGCCGTTAAAAAAGTTTCACCATGGATTTAATGGTGTACATTGGGAATACATACATCTCTCTGTATATGTGTATTGTATTTATTTTGCAAGTCGATGCCTCTTTGCCACATTGTACGTAAACTAATTGAATCACTTTTCCGAATATAGTTGATTTTTAAATGAATTTGCATTTATTTATAAATACGTTTATTGAAATTCAAATAAATTCAGATATAGCAATACTGACGCATATATACCCAACCGAACTATGCATCGCATGTATCGCAACAAAATATACATATTCAACGAAGCGGTGAATATATTGTACTTAAGAACCGACACTTTAACATTTCCACTGCTTTCATATGGGTTCATTGTGGATACTGATACATGGAGTTCGTAATAGAATATAGCTACCCGAATATATTGATATACATCGCATAGATAAAGCGATGGGCACAATTATGCGAATGAGAAGCAAAAAAGGAGGAAGAAAGCACCGTTCATGCATACCTATCAAATCGGCCCATGTTAAATGTCGAGAGACAATAGATAGAGAGAAGAAGAAAAAGAATGCAAAAGAAGGGTGCGAGGGAGAGACAGGCAGAGAGAGACAGACAGAGAGAGAAAGAGAGAGAGAGAGTGAGCGAAAGAAAGGGAGAGAGAGAGAGTGAGTGAGAGAGAGAAGTGACGTGAGAAAAAAGCTGCACGAACAATAAATATGCTGCTTCTATTTTGGTCGTGCAATTTAATTGAATTTGTTGTGCAAAAGGCATAATGCGTCCGCAATGGTTGTTGCAAAACTCAATCATTGCATTTTATATAGAAAGGCCTCTTCAAGCCGTATATTTATATTTTAACCAATTTGTTTGTGTGCGCACAAAAGTATTTTGGCTTTTATTGGTGCGATTTGTGTATGTGTGTTTATGCTTTTTTTCACTCTCATTCGCATGAAATTTCTAAATCAATGTGATAAACAGTGCCAGAGTTGAAGTGTTTTTTGCTTTTTTTTTTTTTGTTGCATTAGATCCTCTTATTTGTTTCAACCACAGTACGTATTGTGTCCGTCAAATTGTTTGTGTGGGTGTTTTGTTGTTGTGCGTACTGTTTTTTTCCTCCTTTTCATTCTCTGTTTCATTCTCGATTTCACTCTCTGTTCGTTGGACTCGAAGCACTTTTGTGGATTTTAAAATGGAAATTTATCATTCGTTTTTTAATCGTTCAAAATCCGTATCACATTCGGTTTTCTCTCTCTCTCTCTCTCTCTCTATCTATCTATCTATCTATCTATCTATCTATCTATCTATCTATCTTTGTGTGTGTGTGTGTGTGTGTGTGTGTGTGTGAAAAGATACTGGATCAAATATGCACTTAAAATTCGAGCCAAAGCAAATAAATGCGGCGCAAAAAATGAACGAATTTGGAGGAGGCGGAAAAATATGGGCAATCAATGTGCCCCAACCTAGTGCATTAACTGTTGGATTGCACTTTATTCTTGGGCCATCGAGCATTGATTGTATTTGAGCAGCTCATTGCTCCATAAATGTGCACAGGACATGAATTGAATGAAATTGAAACGATTTGGTCAATTGACCACTTTCTCTCTCTCTCTCTCTCTCTCTCATTTTCTCGCCCTCTCTTTTTTTATTGCTTTGTTATTGTTGTTGTAAAATGTAATTCTCATTGCATTTCGATTATATTGCTAAAAGTATTTTCTGCATTTCATTTCAAATGTATGAGTGGAAACCAATGTGATAACATTTAGTTTGGGTAGAAAAATTGACTACAGAATTTGCGCGTTATATTCATGTAACGTGCACGATATACGATATGCGGTGAATGAATAGGCAAGGCGGTATATTGCGTGTAATTTTTTACCAAAAGAAAAGCCAAAAAAATGGAAAGAAAGAAAAAAAAAGATCAACTTTCTCAACCTCCAGTTGTTCAAACATATACAAAGCAATGATATTTAATATTTGATTTGCGATTGACTTTCCTACGAATTGATTTTATTTGATTGTTAAATATAATTTCATATAACCAAGACTATATGTATGAGTGTATAATGGATATGCTTGTGCATTCTCTGGGTGATATCTATAATGAATTCAAAAAAAAAGAGCTCAAAATCGGTCTACCATAATAGCATCATAAATGCCACGATAAATGGCCGATATTTTACCAAATAACTAGAGGGTGGACGATATAATATCTGCACTCATATATGCACATTGCAATAGACAGACAGACACAGAGAGAGGATGAACGAAAGAGAAAGGCATAGAGAAAGAGAGAGAGAAAGAGAGATGTGCACACAAATAGGCACACATATACATCAATAACATAGTAAATTGTTCGTATCCTGTGCACTTTGCAACTCAAATCAAATCGAAATGTGCGCAAGAGTAGAACGCTCACAATTGGCGCGGAACAAACTATATCTGCATTGCAATAAATTTGTTTGGAATTAGCCGTTGCAATAATTATTATGGGACAATGAACAGCGTTAATTTATTGGTTCGGCAATGGCCGAATCAAACTACAATCAGCCAATAAAAAAATTTACGCCACCGTTCAATCATTTGCATAACATTTTGCTACAATCGATCGATGAATAATAATCAAATGTAAACATTTCATTTTTCTCTACGTCTTCTAAATCGTCTTTTGTTTACATTTTTTTTAAACTCTCTATGGCACAACATTAAGTACAAAATTGAATTTAAAACGCGCGTGCACATTTCTCGTTAGAATCTATTTATGCATACGATGAAAGTAAAAGAAAAAAAAAAACGAAGATAAAAATGATTAATCTAAAAGTGGTTGTATTGAGCTTAGTGCACTTAATTTGAAAGAAATTGAGCCACGATAAATTGAGCTGTTATATTGAATGTATGCGAATTGGCATGATACAAGCTCGCCACTTAATTTATATTTGTTCGGACATCGGGGACACAATGTTGATATCATCGCAATGGCATGCACAGAAAAAGTCTCTCTCTCTCTCTTTCTCTCTCTCTTTCTCTCTCTCTTTCTCTCTCTCTCTCTCTCTCTCTCTCTCTCTCTCTCTCTCTCTCTTTCTCCCTCTTTCTCTATTTCTCTCTTATGCGCCATTGGAAAAAAAAGTATCCGGATTGCATTTCAAGCTATGAACCAAAACTGTTATTCGATTTCACTGTGGTAAAATATGCATCCAGAGCACCGGACAAATTAAAGCAAGCCGACCAAGGACGCTTCAACTAATTTGGTTAGCTAATTCAACGCGTTTTATTAAAATACACTTTCAGCTACTGAAATAATGAAATGAAGCAACTCAACAATGAAAATGTCAATCTGAGAGAGATAAAGTGGAAGTAAAAGAGGGTGGTAAAAGAAGAAGATGAAAATGTAGAAGAGAAAACAACTTTGTGATGTAATTACACCGGCACACAATGATGTCCTTTCTAGTGTTCATTAACTCTAGTCTTTTTCATTCTATTTCTTCTTTTTCATTTTCTTTCTCTATCTTTATTCTTTATTCTTTCTCTATCTCTATCTCCGGGCTTGCACACAATTTTGTCTTTTTCATTAAAACTATTCGGTCGGATAAAGAACCTTGGCAATAATTTTATTGCGGCTGTTGTTTTTTTTTCCACTTGGGTTCATCTTAGTTTGAATGTGCCGTCAGTATTGCGCCTTAACTGAAGATATCTTGTGTGTGCGTTTCATTAGTACTTTGTTATTTGTAACATTCTTCTGTTTATTGTTATCAGCATTGCGAGCGTTGTCTGTGTGCTTTGTGTGTATTGAAGTTTCTCGATGTCATTCATTTTCATTTTGTATGCGTTGATTCAAGAGTTTTCAACAGTGACTCTCAAAGTCTTTCATCGTTCGTTCGTTCGTTCTTTCGTTTCGTTTCGTTTGATTTGCTTTTTATTTCTTCTTCTTTGCATCATATAAGGATTACATACAACATGAAATGCCTGTCTGACAAATGTATTTGACCAGAAAATAAAAAAATAAAAAAAAATGAGTCCACATTATATCCGAATCGAAAGAGCAATGCTTCAGATTTTCAGCAATTAGATTCAAAAATGTCAGTCGTGCAAGTTTTACAATAATCATCATAGCCGCATCAACACCGTATAAAATACGGCGTATACAATTATTGTTTGAGTTTTGTCAGTCATTCACAACAACATACATATACTGCCAATAAAATGAAAAGTTTTGTCTCCATTAGGTTATTCTTCAATTATCCATTATTTTTGCGTTTCTTTTCTTTTATTTTGTTTCGTGCCATTTTGTTCACGTTTTGCACAGGCTGTGTGTATATGTATGTGAATGTGTTTATACCGAACAGTTGGGATATTTGTTTCTCTTTGGGGTTTTCCATGGCATTTTCTCTATGTAAACTGAACCGAGAAATGGAGTGACTCCTCTTCTATGAGCCATGCTTTTTTTTTGTTTACTTACTTTTTTAGTTTTCTCCTTTTTCTTCCTCTCTCTCTCTCTTTCTCTCTCTCGCTCTCTCCCTCCCTCTTCCCTCTCTTCCCTCTCTCTCTCTCTCTCTCTCTTCCCTCTCTCTCTCTCTCTCTCTCTCTCTCTCTCTCTCTCTCTCTCTCTCTCTCTCTCTTATTCTTCCATTCACTCCATCTCGAACTCTCTTCGCGTCTGTGTGTCAGCTCCACTTGGACTTATGTATCTCCAAAGTGTTCTTTTTTTTTTTGCATCATTATTCTTTAAAGTTTACTAGTGCATAGAGTTTTGTTTTGCGTACAATAGCCACAGATTTTCAGATTTCCGAAGAAGTATTAAATATATCTAGACAAAGCAATTTCGCCCGAAGGAGCGAAAAAGCAAAGAAAAAAAAAAGACGAGATTCCAAGAAAGTTGAAGAACAGAAAGAAAATAACAGCAACAACAATATACACACATTGAGAAACCACAAAGAAGCTCTATCTACATGCAATATAATGGCAGGAAAGAGGAACTGGTCTCACCAGTTCTTCGTATCAACTATGCCGATCTTTTGCACACTGAAACAGCCACTTTCGCCCATTCTCCAATTGAAAATATGCGCTCGTAAAAAGAATGAAAATAATCAAATGTGAAAAATTTCGCTGCAATCGTTCACTTTCCCAATCCCCACCAATATGAAAACAAAACCAAACCATCGGAAAGAATGTACACATTCATACACACACACTCACACACACACTCACACACACACAAAGAAAAACATTGGATGGATTGCATCACATGATTGTAAGAAGGGTAGTTTATCAGATCTTGGTTTACTGTGAAGCGGCCACTATCTATGCAACATACTCGATGTGGCGTAAATGGTAAAAATAACTGAAAAACTATTGCAATCTAAAATGAGGGTACCATGAATATAACCTAGCACTATAATTGATAGAAAAAAAACCGAAACAAAAACAAAAAGAAAAAGAAGCACAAACACACACACACACACACACACAAAAAGAGAACGGCTTCTACAGGACACCAACCAGTAAGCCAACATACAAAGCGTTCTTCACAATCATGACAAAGAAAAGAATTAGCTGTCCATTCTGATTATGCGCTTTATTTTCCTTAGATGGCTTCTTTTCATAGCCATTTTTACTAGGTGTGCAACACACATAGTGACCATTATGTCCGTCGAAACTCTTTTTTGTTTCATCTTCGAACTTCACAACTAAATGAGAACGAGAGAGAGAGAGAGGGAGAGAGAGAGAGAGAGAGAGGGAGAGAGAGAGAGAGAGAGATGGTGAAAAATAGTTGACCGCGTTGAAACAACGACCAAATGCAATAGCATTCCAAACTCTTTACGATCTAATTTCACAATGTCTGATAATAAACACGATACGGGTTACGAATAACCGAAGCCAAATAAGATTGTTACCTGTCACAAATGTGGCATTGGGCTCATTTCAACAAACACATTTAAGAATTAGATTTTATTTATATTGCTCCCGTTTTGCGCATTTGCTTTCGACTTATTCATTTCTTTTCGTTGTTCACACGAAAAGGAAAACGGAAAAGCGCATCAAAATAGATGCATTGAAGAAATTTCAAATAAAAGCTTTTGCAATGTAAATTGTGACAAAAGCGTTTAAATGGCAACCAGGACATCGACAATAAATAAAACCGTACACACACACACGTAGTAAAATGAAGATTTTTATGTTTCCATTTCGTCAGTTCAATCGGTCGAAGAAAATAAATGAATCGATTGAGGCGTATTCAAAAACCGTTTCGCATTTCGCTGCATATTTGCACATTGAAAAGATGCCTGAAGCAAATCATGTGTGTGAACAATATTGATTGATGTCCTTGTCGTCATCGCATTCATAAAGATTTTTCCATCAGCTTTCAATTCAACTCTTGTATTGATGATTATGAGACGTACTCCGTTTAGAAACTGAAATGAAATGAAAATTGACGACATGCAGAATAAGAGAGAGATAGAGAAAGAAACACACACACACACACACACGGGGGGGGGGGAGAGAGAGAGAGAGAGAGAGAGAGAGGGAGATAGATAGAAAGAGAGAGAAAGAGGAAAAAAGAGAAACGACTACGGAGAAAAAATGAAACCTCGATGTATGATTGTAAAAGGACGAAAGGTACTGGGACAATCGATCTGGTTAAACGATATATTGTGGCTGCCGTTTTCAAAAGACAACCACATGGAATTTAATTTTTCGAAGCGGAAACCAATTTCCGGCACACTTCGCATCACTACTCGAAACTTGATTCGATTATCATCTGCAATCGCCATTAATACTTTCATTGCTTTCATATTACTTTCTTTTCGTACTTTTTCGTTTTACGATTATTTTCGGATTTTTTTTCTTTTTTTTTGCTTCTTCTTCCTTCTATTCATACTCCGATGTAGCTCAATGGATCGTTTGTGGCATTTGGCTTGCGTTTATTTTATGGAGTAAATGGTCGTGTTGTTATTTCTTTTCAAACAAGAAACCACGCTTTTCTATCGAAAAGCAAAAAAATCACCCCATTTTTCAAGTTGAACTTAGCGTCTATATAAATTTTTTTTTTATTTTCACTTTTCCATATGAATGGCCATAACGGCAATTGCATTTCATTCGTCAAGAGTCGCCTTTCATTTGCCTATTTTACGATAATTTTCCATTTGGAAAATGGCTACAGACGTACCAACATCCTAAAAATGAGTAGATGAAAATAACATCAAGTATATTCAGATGCCCAGACGAAGAGGGAGAGGGAGAGAGAGAGAGAGAGAGAGAGAGAGAGAGAGAGAAAGAGAAAAAAGAGAATGCGGTAGTCAAACTGAATGAATTGAGCAAAATAATAGATCAAACAAAGATGAAACACGAAATTTTCCATAAGACCAGCTAAAGTTATATGAACAACGTCGCCTAAAAGACAGTCGTTTTCGTTTTTATTTTATTTTTTGTTTCATTATCTGTTTCAAAAATCGCATCATACAAGAGGATGGCGAAGGAAACAGGCGAGATTTTCTCCGAAGAGTGAGAGAGAGAGAGAGAGAGAGAGGCGAGAAAAAAAAATAAAATCAACAACTCCAAATGGTGTCTGAATCATTTCTTGCTGGGCTATTATGTATTCGTGTTGTTATATTTGTTAGTTTATACACATTTTTCATGTTAGTGTTTGAATGGAATGAGTAAGAGTGTAAGTGTGAATGTGAATGTCTGAGTTAGTGTTTTGTTGTTTTTTCCGTTCATTCCTAATTGCATGACAGAGCAATTTTCTCTTGGTGGTGTAGAAAAAAAAAAACAAGAAGAAAAAGAAGAAGAAGCAGTAATAGTAATTCCACTAACATTGCAATCAACAATAACGAGGCGAAAAATAGTATGAGATCGAAGTGACTTCGAGCGTAAAAGAAGAAGAACCCAACAACAACAATAACAAAAAATGGCACGCACTGCCTGAATCTCTACAAATACGGAACGTCAGGAATGAACGAATGAAAGAGCAAAAAAAAAAAAAGACAACGACCAAGAGAAACTATTAATTCTAGTTCACATTTTGCAAAATGTTAGAAGCAACACGCGTACACTTTCCATTCCACTGATTCACTCTGTATGCCAAAGAATACACAAAAGAAATAGATTATGCTGGAAATGAAACACTGATCGTAATGCATAGGATATAATGTTCAGTGAATCAAAAATAAAAAAGCGAATCTGTCAAACATACGTTTTTTTCTCTGTTTTTTTCATAGCGCGCGCACATTGAAAATAAACGAATTTGAATGTATTGCAAACAACTATCAACGCAACTTTGAATACTTTGGTTTGAGAATAAAATACTCACACTCGGAATTAATGGGGTGAGAGATAGAGAGAGAGAGAGAGAGAGAGAGAGAGAGGCGAGAGAGAGAGGAGGAGAGGAATTAAACGCGAATGGACAAAAGAACCAACAACAATACCAAGAAAAGAAATACGGGGAAATAATACACGCCATCAGTGGCATTTAGCAAAAACGAAAAGTTTTTAATCAGCCTTTCATGTTTTAGGATTTTTTTTTTGCGCAATTCTCTATTCACACGAACGATGGGTGAGGGTTTTGTGCACAAAGTTAAGTTATGAGCTTGAAATACAGATAAAGATACATACAAAAAAATGCACAGAGAAAGGAAAAGAAAGAGAGAGAGACGAAGAGAGCGAGCGAGAGAGAGAGAGAGAGAAAGACAGAGATAGAGAGATAAGAGAGGATTCAAAAAGAATGTGAATCGAATAAAAAAGTCTGTAGTTAACAGAGCAGGAAGCGTACAACCAGCGAATAACTAGTGAACGATTTACAAATGGATAGAGTCAAACAACAATAGTGTGGATGAGTAGAAGAAAAAAAAAAAAATAACCATTGATTATGAAATGCAATGTTAAAATGTAACGGCACCCAGCGTGAGATTCACATATTCCTCATCTCGTTGTCTTTGTGCACATGATTCTCTCTGTCTGTCGTTGATTTTTTTTTTTTTTTTCCAAATGGCTTCAGTGTAGTTGTTGTTTCTGTGCATGTATCTCGCGGGAAAAAAAAATTGCGCTTTAAATATGTGGAATCAGCAATGGCTGTACTTTTATTCATCGATTATGTCATGTCACGAATTCAAATGAATGTGAGAGAGGGACATTTTTCTAGCAAATACAATGAGAATAAACTGAAATTGTATATAGTCTTAGTCCCGTTGTATGAATGCAAAACGTAATGGGTTTTCGCTGACTTCAAAGCGCTCACTTGACAATAATTTCTAATTTAAAGCGATCAAATGAAAGTGTTGCAAAACATAGTCAAGCTGAATCAACCATTTTTGTTTTTGATATTTACTGCTTTAGTCACATTTTCTGGCCGGTTTTTCGTTGCTTTAGTCACTTTTCTCGTTTTGGTTTTTGTTTAAAGCCATGTAAATAAAATCAGAGAAAAAAGCCCATAGTGAAACGGAAAGAGAGAGAAATAAAGAGAGAGAGAGAGAGAGAGAAAGAGAGAGAGAAAGAAACAAAGCTTAAATGGAATTTTTGTAAAATTCTCCAACGGTTTTTATTGTATAGCCTAAGTGCACTATTTGGAAAAGTGACAAACTTTAACTGATTTGTTCCATTTGGGTGTTTTATTTTTTTTTTTTTTTGTTCGTTTCATTCTGTATGAAGAACTATAACACAAACGAATACAGATTTAAATCGAAATACAAACACACAAATATATGTAATGTCTTTTGATTGGAATTAAATAAATAAATGTAAAGGGATTAACTAGTAGCTTGGCTAGTTTGTTTGCAATTTATATGGATGGCACCCGATGGCAAAAGAATAAGTGGTTATCGGATGAAAGGGCATAAAAGCGTATTTTCAATTCAAAGGAATGCGAATTACAGCATTTCTATTCGATAGCATTGAGTCATTTGAAATGATTTGCGTTTGGGGTACAATTTTACTGAAATTATCATTATCGTTATGCAATATCACTTAATTTTCTCAATGATAATGGCCGCACGTCACACCCATACCATATACTTGGGGAGGATACGTGCCATTTAATTTGATGGTGTTAGAAAAGGTTGAACATATTCACACGTTCATGTGGTTGTTGTTGTTGCAATGTCTGCTGATGCGTCTGATATATTTTAGATACCGTTTCACACACATTATGCGACTCACACCATATTTTCTTGTTCGATCCCCTTTCACAACTAAAACTTCACTTGTCAAGATCCATACATTTAAATTACGCTGTCAATTATAATTGATGTTTCGCTCATCCGGTTTGTATCTCTTATATTTTTACGCAGCCAGTTGTTAAGTTTTAAATGGCTCTTTATTATTGCTGTTGCCATTGTATTCGTTAAACATCTTCAAATACTTCGTTATTCATCACAACACTTATGCCACTCGTTCATTATGTTTGCGTTGTTGTTAGTGTTATTTTTTTTCCTTTCTTCTTCTTCTTTTTCTTCTTTTTCTTCTTTTTCTCCATCTTATTCACACAATTGCTAAATATATGCGCTTTCTCCTTAATTGAATTTGCCTATGGCCCAAACATCACGGCACACATATTGCATTATATTTTGAAGTTGCATGATAAAATCCCATCACATTGCACATAGCTTTTTGTTGGTTCATTCACTTTACTGAGCGCATTTTTTCACCTCATTTTCTTCACTCTTCGCTTCCTCCCTCTCTCTCTCTCTCTCTCTCCTCCTCATTCTTTATGTGCATGCCATTTTTACCATCCCATTCCCTTCACTTCTCATCCCATTCCATTCACCGTACTTGAGTCTTGTTCATTCAGTTACATCTTGATTCGACGTCGAGTGGTTTCATGTATGCTCGGATTCCTGTCGTTTTTTTTTTTTTTTCGTGTGTGTCATTTGATGCACACACCTTGCCAACACGGTAGAGATAAACGCACAATTCCAATGCACCGTTGTCACAGCATTTGTTGTCAGTGTGTGTTAGTGGGATGTCTGTCTTATTCTGAAATCAAATCCGGATCTTTTTTCAAAATTACCAGAACGCGATATGTAATCTTCGCTGTGTCTACAGCACCTACACAGATCTGTCTTCTGTGCACTGTACGGTGCATGTTTACTTTTTTTCAACTTGTTTTTTTTTTTTTTTTTTTTTTTGCTGTAGCCAAACAATTTTCTCGACTACTTCACCGTATATAATGTATGAAAGATGGTACGAACTAGGTTTTGTCAATGAGATGGATGACATGTCAGTTTGCTTAGTTGTTACAACTCTTGTCTTTTGAGAGCCCACCGTGAAGAAATACATATTCGTGGTAAATTGAAAGAGCGAAAGCTCTAGATTGAGCTTTATCTAAACGTAGAAGATGAAGAAAAAAAAAACAGCCCCCATATATGATTTCAAGTGGGTAAGAATGTATTCCACGGTGAACACTTGAATTCCATTGAATCCTTGTGTAGCTTTCAACTTCGCATTCATTTCGCTTTTATTTTTCGCATTTTTTTTTTTACTCTTTCATCGGTTGAGCTGCGCCTTTTCTCCTTTCAGTTAAATTTTCATTCCTTTACCGTTACCTATGAGATTTTTTTTTTCATCATGATCATGAAAATCCCAACGAATTGATCTTAGACAGATTTTAAAATATACACACACACATCTTATTTATACTTGATTCGATATCTTTCAACATGTTGACTTTATTCTCAAGTTTTCTTCTTCTCAATCTTATTCTCTGTCTCACTTTCTATTCATCACAAAATCAACACTATCTTTCTTTTTCTCTCATTCTGGTCGACATTGATTCGATACTTCTTTTAGTTGTCTCCTTACTTTCCAATCTTCATTATTCTACTTTTATCAATGTACAGAATATCATCACGAAGCACCTATTCAAAACACACTATACACTTTCTATGTATGTTGCAAGGATCCTCGAACATTCTCTATAACAACGGATTTAATCACGTTTATATTGTAGCCGCATTCTCTTATTTCATAATTGTCATTTTTTAATGTTTGCTCACGTCACGTGCATTGAGCACTCATTCTGTCTTTCTTATTTTCATATTTTCTTCACATTTCTCTTATTCGCTTTTTCCGCTTTTTCATTTGCGTATTTTCATCTCTCCTATATTCTCTCCCTTTCTCTTTCTCTCTCTTTCTTTCTCTCTCTCTCTCACTCTCTTCTTCTTTCGACCGCTAACCCGGTCTTTATCTAACTTTCTCGAAAGGAATTGTGTTTTCAAATTGTGTACCTGACTCGTGTAGTGTATGTGTGTGTGTGTGTGTGTGTATGTTTGTTGGTATGAAATTATTTAGCACAAATAAGAAGTCAACTTTGATCTCTTTCGTTCATTTTCGCATTAAGAGTTTTCACATATCTAAATCAAAAAAGAAGTTGAATACGAATAATGGAGTCTATGGATTAAATACGGATACGTTGTTTGTAATCGTTTGCCGATTTTCGTTGTTATTTTGTGCGATATGCATTGTTAAGTAGAATATTAATACCTATCGAGAGTACAAATGTCTAAATGAGAATGAGTTACGTAAATATCACTTGTGTTTTTCGCTACATTTGTTTCACGAAAAATTCTTCGATGAAAATGCTGTGATTTAGTATGAGTTTTTTTGTGAAAGAGAGTGAGAGTAAGAGTAAAAGCAAGAGAGTGAGAGAGAGAGAGAGAGATTGAGAGAGAGAGAAAGAGAAGAATAAAATTATGCGTGCTGAATGGTTGTATGATTTGTGTCTGAAGAGTCTTAGCGCGCACGGGTTGGCGTAACAAAATTTCCGAATGGCATTTAGTTATTTTCTTTTTCTCTGCTACTCTGTTTCGTTGTTAATGTGTGTGTGTGTATGCTTTGAGTTTTATTTATTATGCTGCATAAGCATTGTTTCAAACACAAAGTCTCGAAGAGCCGCTATTAAAGTATTTAATGTGGCAGTCTCACGTTCAAAACGTGCAAATGGCAAAGAACCTGGCAAGAGCTGGATCAGCAAAGTTTCCATTTAGATACTCGGTACAATGGTCTCAGTTTGCTGTGAAAATATTTTCTCAAATGGCTGACGAAGTGAAAAGTTGACGCTATAAAAAGAAGAAGAAGAAGAAGAAGGAAAAAAAAATTACATACACAACGATACAATGTAAAACCAATCGGAAATCTTGTACCAGCCACATAGACAAGAATGATACAAAAAGGTGAATGATACAAAATGCGCATAACGTACTCCCCTGGCATCCGCCCCAATCTATGTACATCAAGACGCATATTTTTACGTGTTTAAGACTTAATGAAATCTCGCGCGTGAATTATACACAGAGGCACGATGTAATATCATAAAGATTTTATGATGTCCTTCATTGTCGAAGTAAAATTTATGAGCTTACAAGTGTCATGCCATATTGTTTAGCGTCCATTTTTTTTTTTTTTTTGCTTTTGTTCTTTGTTTTCATATTTTTCAACGGCATATATTAGAAATAACCAAGAGCTTATCCCATTTTAAATATAAAAACACATTGCTTCGATCCAAAAATTGTGGGATGAAAAATTATTTGTTACTGCTTTATCCAGTTGACAGAAACGTGGCCGATAATACCAAGTGAAAAGAAGAGAGAGAGCGAGAGAAGAGAGAGAGAGAGAGAGAGAGAGAGAGAGCGAGAGAAAGAGAGAGCAAGAGAAAGAGAGCGAGAGAGAGAGAGTATGTGTGTGTGTGTGTTAGGTGAAAGAAAATGTGAGATTAAGAGCGTGCGTGAGGTGAGAGCCAAGAGTGTTGAAGTGAGAAACAGAGTGATTTAGTGAGCGGATGAGAGAGATGAACAGACACCCAGAGATATAGAGTAAGAGTAAGAAAAATGAAATAACCAAAGCAAAAAAAATCTACAATAACGTGATAATGATAGGAAAATCCTTTCACGTTATTGCAACATTCCACATACTGTTTCTCTCTCTCTCTCTCTTTCTCTTTCGCTCTTAACATATTTCATATGTGTGCATATCGGCACTTAAAAAATATGTGAATTTTTTTTGCACAAAACACCAATTGTAGTGAAAAAAAAACAATCGTGAAAAAAGTCAAAATGTATAAAAGCTCCTTTCTGACGAAAGTTAGTGATTTAATTTTTGTTCTCTTTTTATTTATTTACGACGTTTGACTCTATGTCATGATACCCATTGGACAGATGGTCACAGCTGTGCTGTTATCAACAGCGATTATTTTTCTTGTTTTTTTGTGTGTGTGTGTGTGTGTGTGTGTGTGTGTGTGTGTGCATAAATTGATCTATATTCGGTTCACTTCAGTTCAATTCGATTCGATTCCCTTACAAGGAATTTTTTTTTGTTCACACACTAACGCAATCTCTCTATATTTCGTTTTTTTTTTTCTCTCTATCACACTTTGTCTCATTCTCACTCGGTCCTTGCCATACTGTTCCCAAATCCATTTGCTCCAAGCGAAGATAGATAAAATAGCACCAAGTAAAAGACGACTGACTGGCTTTTGTTTGTTGTGTCCTTGGTTGGTCGTTTTCCCAAAATATCAATCCATTTCTTATCGTTCTAAACGATGGTTTCTTTTATTTTTGTTGTTGTTTTTTTTGACAGCAATAAGACGTTCTTAATCCATATTTGATTTGTTGCCTTTGGCAAAGTGTGCAAACAACACCTCAAATCATCATCGAATGTTCCTCGCTCGACGCGCTTATAGACAGAGTTTTTTTTTTTGCTATTCGTTCGAATAACTAAAAGAAATGCTATTGATTTTATCCTTTCAATGTTAGGCGTGCAAACACAGCATTGCCATGTTCATCGGTTTACAGAAAGTGAATGATGAAAAAAAAGGTTCAAATGGAGAGAGAGAGGGGAGGGAGAGGGAGAGTGAGAAAGAGAGAGAGAGAGAGAGAGAGAGAGAGGGAGAGAGAGATAGAGAGAAAGAGAGAAAAGTACTCGGCAAAAACTTTACCGAACGAAAAACGAAAAGATCTTTTTCGACATGGAACATATTTAATGAAAAATCTGTTTGCAAACTCACAAATCGAAAGCGGCCAATAAACGAACTTTGTGTTCAACCCATTGACAAAAATGTGAAAAAAAAATAAAAGTTCAAGAGTAAGAAAAGAAAAGCAAAAAAAAAAAAATTATTCACACTAGAATACGGCGAATCGGAAACAAGCAATTTTTTTTTTTTGCTCTCGATCTCTCTCACTTTCTTTTCGCACAAATATTTTTTCGCATCAATTTTCCAACGAATTGCATCAGTTTAAAAACGAATAATATGCGATAATATCCGAATTACGAATGATATATTTGTATAGAAAACTTATCGAAAATCCATTATAGTATACATTTGTACTTTTCTTTAACTTGGTCGAATATACACAGACACACACACACACAAAGTAGATCGACAAAAAACTGAACAAAAAAATTTAATGCGATTTTGGGATAGGAAATAGCTAAAATTACTTTCTTGATGATGCTTTTAAACCGTATTAATTTATGAGCACATTATATTTACTGGAACGACAGTTTTGTTCAGTTTGTCACGAATTTACTCCATTAATCGGAAATGAATTTATTGAAAATGTAATAAAACCGCAATTTTTTCTTTTCATTCACAAAATATGACCATAAATGGGAGTGACTGAGTCGCGTGAAAGTGAAAACGAAAATCAAGCCGCCACAATAACAACAATAATAAAAAGAGAAAGAAGAAAATGTATGCGGTGAAAAAACACAAAAAAAAAAAACAAAAATACAACGACCATCGACTGGGAAGGAAAAATACTGAAAAGTTTGACAACGGGTCGGTTTTGGTTGGAAAAGCAATTCAATTGAAATTAAGGGAATATTCGACGGGCCTAATCTGAAATGTAAAAATCATGTGCTGCAGACGTGCTTATGTCTGCACATTTGGTTTGGTCCCTCTCTGGTTGTTCTTTCAATTCTATCAACATAGAGCATACGAAGGCCAAACTAAACCGAATTTTCACATTTATTTGAATGGTCTGATGTGATTTCTTGTCGATTTTCAACGTACAAACTTACGGAAAATATTCTTCTGCATTTCCATCTAGTTTCATCTCGGTCTCTTTTTAATTCCATCTTATTATTTCTCATTCTTCCGTAGATATTTTTCAAAGAATCAATGTCTTCTTTTTGCTCCCTCTCTCTCTTTCTCTCTCTCTCTCTCTCTCTCTCTCTCTCTCTCTCTCTCTCTCTCTTTCTCTCTCTTTCTCTTTCTCTTTTACATCTTCCTATCTCATTTGCGCAAAATTCTTTTATCTTCTTTTAAAGAGTCAAACAAAATGTCGACACTTAAAACAACATCTGGCCAAATGTATGTTCGTTCATTTTCCCTCATTCATTGAAATAGATTTCCTTCTTCAACAATCTACGGTAGCAAAAAGAATGAAAAAAATTATATAAAGAAACGGTTGTTTCAGTCATTTCATTTCTGTCTTTGCCTACTTTTCACATCTTCAATATGGTTACAATTTTTACTTGGGCAATGGTAATTTAACCGTGTCCTATGTTTCAACAACAACAACAAGATGGGAAAAAATCTGTACTTAGAAGCTGTGTATAATATTTTAGAAAGAGAGAGAGTGAGAGTGGGGGTGAGATTGAGAGAGAGAGAGAGAGAGAACGAGACAGCGGGAATGAAAAAAACATGGCAAAAACAAGAACTCCAAAACTTTTGTACAGTAATAATGCGTGTCGTGATAAAATTGATAAACAAATACAATATCGAAAACTGTAAAAAGCGATATTCGAACAATGTGAAACATAACACAACACCAAAGTATCGATGAGACAGAGAGACTGGTGAATCAGTGTAGAAATAAAATAGAAAAAAAAAGAAAGGCTAACAACTCATACAAGAGCTGCCAGCTCAAAATGGAAACAGAACGAAAAAAAAAAATCCGAATTGTGAAATAGTCACGTAGTAAATTTTTGTAATATGGCAGGAAAATGTTCGGTTTCAACTGGTTCGTGTGCTTTCTATGTATATGGTTTATATTTGGGTAGCGTACAGGAAAAAATGGTCTGGGTTTATGTTTGGGGAAATAGCTGGATCCAAATGAAAATATATCGGCGCGGAATAGAGCGAATGAACGACAGTTGTGTGCTGTCATTTTTGTATGTTTGATGGCTTTCTACATGTCCTTTTTCCTTCTCTCTCTCTCTCTCTCTCTCTCTCTCTCGCTCTCTTGCTCTCTCGCTCTCTTACTCTCTCTCTCTCGCTCTCTCTCTCTCGCTCTCTCTCTCTCTCTCGCTCTCTCTCTCTCTCTCTCTCTCTCTCTTCTGTCGCTGTATGTCTCTCCATCTCTTCCATACACTTACACACTCACTCGCATTTCCTTTCATTCTCTTCGATTGAGAACAACAGTATGATGATGACGAAGCCGATTATTATTGAAACGTCGGGTGAATTGTATTGCCATTGGCGATGCGTTCATATTAGTGTCATTTGGCGTGTTTCGTTCGTATTCGTTCACATGCAAAACAATATATTTATATATGAGACACTATCACTGGCATTCGATGAGGCAAAACAAAGCACACGTCTTCAAGAATGTTGTAAAATTGTCGAGGGGTCTTTGCACAAAATTTTTGGCCATTACAACTTTTGCCGTAAGTCTCCATTGATTTTGGCATGGTGGATAATGATGATGATGATGACGATGACAATGATGACTATGGTTGTGCGAGGGGAGGGGGGGTTATGTTGTGATGTTGGTGGAGAACACAAGATACTTATTCGGTATTCCGGTGCCATTTGTCGATAAAATCGAAATGTGGCTCTTCGTGTCTACCGTGTAAGTACAGATGGTCGTTCATTTGACTCACCATTATGGGTGTTGTTGAGCCACTTTTGTTTCCTTTTCTTTGTCGTCAATGTCGTCGACTGTTCGCCTGTTCGCTATATTTGCTTAAGCATTACACAATTTTCTTCTCTTTTTCTCTCTGCCTCAATGACATTCTCTGCTTTTCTCCCGTTCATTCTAAGATAAAATACGATTTTAATGAGCTCTTGTGTTATCGAGAATTTTTTTCTTTCTTTCATTTTTCTCCATCGCATTCTCTTCTTGTGTTTTGTTCCACGTAAATATTGTCTCAAATTTACTGTTTGGTAATAAACAAGCGCGCATCACTTTCATGAAGCTTTATCGTGTATGGGATTGCACATTTTGTTGTTTGCTTTTGCTTTTGTTGTTCAACTGCCCACCCGCCTTCAATTTTGCTCCGCTAACATCATCACCATTCATTGTCATTCCATTCCGGGACGACAATCAAGAGAGTTACACAACACAGATAAAGAGATAAAGTGTGAGCTATTTTACGAGACAAATTTATCACGCGAAGATCAAAATAGAGAAGCTGTTCGTGATTATTTATTGAAATTGCGCGTTTGCTACTGTTTACGTTTTATTTATTTTGCGTGCTTACGCTTGTTATATCAGTATAAATACATTTGTGGATACTCAACGGTTTCAATCGCTGTCGATGGATTTTTGCTCAATACACACCATTCAAACTTACAATGTGACGACGGTGTGTTACATTTTCATGTGTTAGTAACAATGAATTTGATTGAGAATAAAGTCGGTATTTGTAGATTTTGTTTGTGTGTGATTTCATACATCTCTCTCTCTCTCTCTCTCTCTCTTTCTCTCTCTATGTGTGTCTCTCTGTCTTTCTCTGCCACTTTATACTTTTCTTTCTTTCTCCCTCTTTCATCTCGCTGTCTCTTAATACTCTCTCTATCTCCCTCCCTTTTGGTGCGAGTGTACAAATCGCCTGAAACAATCAACGCGGTCTGGGTTGGTTTGGAATTTATTTATTAGTTTACACATGATTCTGTCTTCTCTCATTCCATTTCCGATGACTTCGTTAGGGCTGATTTAATTGTGGTACGTTCGAATTCATTCCGTTGAAGAGAGGAAAAGAGAGAGAGAAAGAGAGAAAGAGAGAAAGAGAGAAAGAGAGAAAGAGAGAAAGAGAGAGAGAGAGAGAGAGAGAGAGAAAGAAGGGCGAGAGTGCAGAGAAGAAGCCCATATCTAAGAAATTTCATGAGATTAGAATTGGTTATTGCTTATTTTGTTCTGCTCATCATTGTCGCTCACAATGTGTCTTACTTTGATTTTCGCTTCATTGAAATCGTAAATATTGGCAATCCGATTATTTGTAACACTTTGAATTATTGCAAACAGGCAAACGATTGTTTGGTACATTCGTTGAATATTTGTGCGCGCATCATTGTATTGAATGAGGTACTGAAGTATTCATGTTTTGCAAAAATAACTTGTAAAAGCGTAGCGATATTTTCGAAGGTTTTTTTTCTGTTTTCGTTTTGCACAATTTCGGATGCGCATCCATTGAAAGCACGAGTAAATATTTCATGCAAAACTTGTGACATAAGTCCATAATAGTGCTGAGATATATGGCCAAAATACCACTCTGGAAACTTTTTCTCATTTCTTTTCTTCTTCTTCTTCTTCTTCTTCTTTTCCTTCTTCTTTTCACTGAAAAGTGACAATAAGGAACAATCTACTTATTATTTATTATTGAAATTTCTTTAAAATATATACGTTTCTATTTATTATTCTGCCATTCATTATCAGTATCTAAATATCGAATTTGTAAATGTTCTAATGATATTTTCGGCTATAAAATAATAAATGCACTTATAGTTCGATTTGCAATTTCCATTGGTGATAAATCATCAATTTGAATGTTTTTAGCCTGGTTATTTATCTCAAATTAATGAGCTCAACATTATAATGTGCTAATTAACAAAACCAATCGAAATATATTTTGATTTTTTGTTAAATTGTTTCAAAAGAAATTAAATTTTCAATTTTTATCGAAATATGAAATGAAAAAACAACAACAACAAACATTTTTCATTGAAATTGTTAAAATCGGAACGAAAGAAAAAAACAGCATTTGTCCATTACCAATAATATTATTGCTATTGGAAAAGGAACGACAAAAAAAAAACACACGTGAATGAGGTCACACTTATTAATTTACAATTGAATCTCATCACAAATGCACACAATTAAAATCAATCTCAAATATACTTCTCGCTATAAATCCATTATTTATTGCAGCATTATACAATTCAATTAATTAATGTCACTATAGATTATTGTGTATTTGTTGTGGAGGCACACAAATTTTGCTTAAGAAAATGAGAACCGAAATAGACAGACAAACAGATAGACGATTTGGTGGGGAAAAAAAAGAGAAAATGAACAAAACGATTGAAAAACCAATAATAAGAGGAGAGCAATGGAGACAAACTGAGAAATAGAAAAAGACAAAAGACAAGAGGCTCTTTTCACGAGAGCAATAGAGAGAGAGGGGCACCAATGGCAGAGAAAGAGAGAGAGAGAGAGAGAGAGTGAGAGAGAGAAAGAGAGAGAGAGAGAAAGAGAGAGAAAGAGTGACAGAGAGAGTGAGAGAAAGAGATGAATTGAGAATGAAAGAAGACACAGACATATCTGGTGAGAGACCGATTAAAGTAAAACATTCACAATGTAGCAAAACTCCGAATGCGACTAAATTACAAGAAACACGTGAAATAAAATTGTATATAGTGGTAGCTATAAGGGAGGGGTATAGAAATGTAAAATTCAATGCAAAAAGCAATTATCAAGCTAAAGAAACGATAGTAAATTTTCACCGTTGAAAGAATGGGAGAAGATTTAGTGTGGAGAACATACAATAAATGAGCACGTAAACTTGAAACATTGATAAATAGATTTGAATTGGTATGAGCGAGAGCTAAATGTGTATCCTGTATCCAATTTTCCTTGGAAATGTTGTGTATGTGTGTGTGTGTGTATTAACAATTTTTGCATTGAATTTTTGGAATTACTCGATGCGAATTTTAGTATGATAGAGAGTTAGTACATGTGTTTAAAACCCGATGGCATATTAAATAAATTCACTTAAATCGGAAAGTATACACGAAGCACTTGTTCGCAATCGTTAGATTTTTCATTCGCATTCATTCGTCCTCCCCACTCCCTCACATTTCGCTCACTTTTTCCATACCAAACAGAATTTTCACGATTGTTAGTGTCGCCGTCAATTTCATCCAAAACCAAATGCCCTCTTATGTGCTGTTTGCGGGTGCATAGAATAACAATTTAGTGGGAAGTAAGCATCTATTCCTCGCACTCTTGGTATTTCTCTTCATGTAAGATTTCGCGAGCACACAGAAACGCGCGCGCCTTTGCGTGCGCTTTCTTTCCCATTCTATATATGTATGTTATGCAAGTTTTCCATTTGATTCAATGGTGCGTGTATTTGCCAAAGTATTTACTGAAAAACAAACATTCAAAACTACTTGAAAAGTGAGTGCTGAGACTCTCGGATGCGTGCTTTTATGTACTGGTATGTACTTGTATTATTTGTTAAACGTGCTGTGTATATTTAATGCGCAAAGTTATTATTTTATTCCATACTAAATATATCGATGAGTGGAAATGAAAGAAATAGAGCGTATGTACCAGCATGTATGTGTGTGTGTGTGTGTGTCTGATACAAATTTGCGTATATTTTACTCCCAGAAATCCTGGTTAAACAATCTTCATCAAATGAATAGATGGAAACACATGGCAAAAATGCTACAATATTTATAGATTTTTTAATACTCAATATAGCAAAATGTCGTACAGTACACGTTGAAACAAGTCGTCAAATGTAGTCTCCGTCGATGAGATGTGTTACTGATGAAACACGCTTTTTGGGCTTCACACGCCGCACCGACTTTCTTCTTCTTTTTTTTTTCGCTCATTTTATTCATTTTTCCATATTTCATTTCATTTTGTTATTGTTCCTTCTTCCTCTCACTCTCTTACCTTCTGTCTCACTTACTCCCTCACACTCATTCTCTCTATCACTTTTTCTCTCGCTCTCTCTCGCTCAATCTCGCTCTCTCTCTCTCTCTCTCTCTCTCTCACTCACTCACACTAACTCTCTCTATCGCTCTTTCTCTCGCTCTTTCTCTCGCTCTTCTCCTCTTTTTGCTCTCTCTTTCGCTTAAAATACCATTGTTCATTTCATTCGATGTTCAATTCTTCATTTTCTCTTTTTTTTGCCGATGTAATCGTTCCATATGAATGCGTATAGGAAAGGATATAGGAAATGCACGTACACTCGTACACACAAAAATTAGAGAAAATCCTGAAACATAGCATCATTTTATCTTTTTAAATTGAAACTGCCATTCATATATAGCCTGTGGCCAATCAAATGATCACTTGGATTTTATTCGTTACATTTGATTGCAATTGTTACACAGTTGGTAGAGCCGCTCTATCTACTGTATGTATTCATTACATTTATATGAATAAAGCCGGTTTACTATCGCTTAAATTTGTTATGTTTGAATGAATGCGTGACGTTGATTTTTCTATTCGCCTCTGCACATACACAATACGATTCACAAATATAGACACAATCACATACATAATCTTTTACTCACTTAGTCATTACATACATGTATAACGAAGAACGTAATTTTCATTATTAATATCATTATCGTCATCAACATCTTCATCATCACATTTATCAGCGTCACTGTTTTCATTTCATCCATTTTGTTTCACATTGTGTGTGACTTCCACTTACTTCATCACTTTATCAAGCGCCGATCTTTACTTAAGCGCACAATGAAAGCTTTTTCAGCTCTATTAGTATGAATTGTCTGCTGTTGTTTCATTTTTCTTTACGCTTTCTCTTTATCACCAACTCCCCTCTCTCTCTCTCTCTCTCTCTCTCTCTCCGCTTCATATTGTGCTCTCTTACACAAATTCTCTCTCTTTCCCTCTCTCGCTCTTTCGTTTAGATCACGATAACCCTTTCCTTTAGAGCCATTTTATAATGAACGAATTACACCGAATGAAATGAAATTAAAGGATTTTTAGACAGAGAATAAAGAAAAATAAATCTAATTAAGACATCATCTCAGCTCACTTACTTCTCATGTCATTCAATAAACATATTCTCACGGTAAATTTTCCACGCACTTGAATTATATGTTATATCATGTCATTTACCCTTAAAATACCTATTGAATTAATCAAATCGCTTAATCTCTAATCTCAAAATGTAATAAATTTCTGTTTTTTCTTCTCTTCATCATCATCATCATCATCATCATCTTGTTTTTTTATCTTCTTTAAATAAAATTCAACTGCCAGAAGCCATATCGTAAAGTTACTGTATACAATATACTCGAATGAATAATATACAGATGAAACTATTTAATTTTGCTAAATTGTTGAAATGAAAAACTTTACATTTGTTGTCTCTGTGCGGCTTGATTACGTATGTGAATTTAATAATAATCACTCAAAATGGTGTGAAGCAAGTAGAATGGAAAAACCAAAAGTGTGAGGAATGAGAGTATAGAATGTAAGGGGGAGAGATGTAGAATGTGGAAAAGTGAAAAAAAAAAAAAATGGAAAAAGAAACGGGGGTAAGAGGGATTGTGACGGAGCAGCTATTAATGAATAAATCCTGCCATAATATTCTTTTGTCAAACAAAAAGGTATGCATGAGTTGGCTTTTTTCTTGCTTTAACACCGTCTTACATCCGAAAGCAATCTGATATTCATATTTTATGGCTTATGGCTGATAAACGTAACGACGACAAAACCTTGTCGAAACGAAGAACTTCCATCACTCAATCACGTGTTTCTATGTACACGATACAATATCACAAGCATTTCGTAATGTGTTCTTATTTTTTTCCCCTTCATTTTCTTTGCTTCTGTTGTATTTCAAAGCCAACAAAAGCAACAGCATCAACAACAGCAACAACAAGAAAAAGAAATCGCTTACTCATACGGGTACAAATGCGAATAAAATTTCAGGTTTCTGGTTAAAGGCTCCCAAAAAACATACTGAGCTTAATCAAAATGCGTACATTCTTGTTGGATATTTTATGATGGCATGTGAATGCGTTTCATTCGTTCGTTTTTTTTTTTTTTTTTACTTCAAACGATCGAGATGAAATTCGTCTCAAAATGATGGTATCTTCAATGAAGATTCTTCATTCATATTTCGTTTCGATTTATGCATGGTTTTTTTTCTTTTTTTCTTTTTTTTTTTGCTCATCTTCGATAATCTTGGCCTTTTATCGGGTTCGATGAGCGATTTTTCGGAACAAGACAGCACACACACACAGGGAGAAAAGAAGGAAAAAATGTCAATTGCGTCTTGTCATCATCTCTCTTAAAAATTTTTTGTTTGTTCGTTCGTTCATCAATCGCACTAAACGGAATTTGTCATCGAAACAATGCAAAATAAAAAACGAGAAAAATAAAAAGAAGAAGAAGAAAAAAACACCGTAACACATCCAGCTTGAAATCGATTTGTGAAGAACCAAATCAAGGAAGCGTTTTTCATGTTTTGTCAATGCTCTGATTAGTCAATAAAAAATTCAGATGACGTTTCATTTGCTTGAATCCAAAATTGAGACCATTTATATTCATTGTTAGCTCATCAAACAACAAAAAGAAGAAGAAGAAGAAGAAGAAGAAGAAGAAAGAAAACGGCAAAAAAAATGCTTTGCAAGAAGAGACATTCAAGAGATGAAATAGGAGAATCGAACGGATTTTAGATGAATAAAAATGAATGTGCGCAATTTAAACAAAGTAAAAGAAAGGACATTTTTTTGCTTGCAAAGAGACACACATATACACACAGCAAGAGAGAGAGAGAGAGAGAAAGAAAGAGAGAGAGAGAGAGAGAGAGCATTGAAACTTCTGAAGACTGATGTGAATCAATTCAACTACTAAAGAATTCATACAATTTACAGACAATAGTTTTTGTCGTTGACTTTAATTTCAGCGTGATTTATTCAGTTTAATGTGCATATGCTTCAGTACATTGTGTGTATGTGTCTGGCTTTTTGTCGGTGCGGTTCCGCATGTTGAGATTTTGTTTCTTTTTCATGTCGTCAATTTATAAAAGATTCCAACGAAAAATCATATTCATATATGATAAAGTCGGCGACGGGCGTTGGTAAAACACTCCCCATCGATATATTCATAGCAAAAAAAAAATCATCATTCTTTTTCTATCGTCGTCTAAAAATTTGAGTGAAAAAAAAAAAACAAATTGCAACTTCAAGCCTAAAAATGTTTCGCTAAGAATATAATTTGATTCCACATCGAAATGCAAAAGATTGCAAACAAATGGATCGGTTCTCTGTAAGTAACTCGTTAGAGATTCACATCGAATGAATTAACGATGGTAGCGTTTGTAATGTGTGCGTGGGTGCAGATGTATGCCAGCCAGTGTACGATGAAATGTGAAAAGAATGCATAAGTTTTTTTTTTGTTGGTATGCCCCCGCCGTTCTTAAAATGAATCGATCCATTTTCTCTGAAAAAGCGAAAATGGAAAACAGAGGGGATGTGAGAGCGAAAGAGTGGCAAAAGAAGACAAAGAATGAGTGAGTGAGTGAGTGAGAGAGAGATTGACAGAGACAGAGACAGAGACAGAGACAGAGACAGAGAAAAAGAGATAATGGAGACTGAGAGGTATAGAGTGAAAGAAACCTTGCCACGCTCAACAACAAGAAATGCAAAATAGTTTGCTACGACAAAATGAGAAAAATGATTATAAATGAAGAATGGTATGAGCAATGAATGCAAACCGAATTTGTATGCGAATAATGGGGATGACGATCGAAACGTATGTACTATACATATAGCATGTACAATGTACAGTACAACCGTGCACCACTCACAACATCTAAACTATTTTAATAATATTTTCTGCTTATTTCAAATAAGAATGAAGACGATGATGTCGAACGACGATGAATGGTGTACAAGCTAAAAAAAAAAATGAAGAAGGAGAAGAAGAATAAGAATAAGATGAAGAGAATGAGAAGAAGAAAAGCGAAAAAAAAAATGTATATACGAATCTCAGAATCATGTTCAATTTTTCACGGAAACTTTTCCGGCACAAAGTTTTCTTCCCGATTTCCATCACTTTTACTGAACAATGCTTGAATCCACTACACTTGCTAGACATTGTTTTCTGCCATCTCTCAATCCCTTCTTCCGTGTGTATTCATGAGAGAATGAGGAAAATACACAAATCCACTTACATTGACATTCATTGGCCGTTTTCAATGGCGTAAATGGAAATGTGTGGTGATCAAATCAATTTCATGAATCTCAAAAAGGATAGCTATCACTATATTCAAATGTTCAAAGCAATATATAGCAAAAAAAATAACTGATTAAAATTGTTGTAGTGTTGCTAACGCGAACAAAAACCAAACAACTAGAGTAAACTAATGGCAAAAATTTTGTGAATTCTCAATTCAAAATTGGAAAATCAAATAAAATCTTTGGATTCATTTATCTCTTTGGGGATATTAGCACATTTAGATTTAATAAAAATAAAATTAGCTAGTTGAAATGAACAGAAAATTGCTGAGTCTGTTTGAAGTCAACGAATTATTTGACAATTCTAAAACTATTGGAAGACTTTCGGAAATTATCTTCGACCCAGAGAAATCAATTGAAGATACATTTTATAAAATTAATATCGAAAAATATCCAGAAAATTGTTTAGCTCTTTGTACAGATATTTTTGTAGCCTTATAAGCTTCGCACTCTATTTCTGTCTCTATTTTTCTTCCACAAAATTCATTCAGTATCTTTTTACTCAGTCGTGGCATTGTTTAGCTCTTCTAATAGCACCCTTTGATTGTTCGAAGAAAAATGGTTAAAATTCCATTTAATTCAATATGCACTATGTGCCTTGCTCGAGTTGCATACAGTCCAAAGAATGCAACACAATATTGCGTAGCAAGTGACAAGAGTTCCAATAATGAGCGATTAAATGTGACAGAATGACGTGGTTTTTTTTTCGTCGTATTCAATAAGGAAGATGCAACCGAAACTATTCTCATTTCAATAGAAATGAAAGATGGAGAGAGTGAAAAACTAATAGATTGAGAGAGAGAGAGAGAGAGAGAGAGAGAGAGAGACCGAGAGAGAGAGAGACCGAGAGAGAGACCGAAAGAAAGTGTGAGAGAGAAAGAAGCAAGAACAATAAAAACTGAAAATATATTCAGCATTTCTCGAAATTTATTGTGTTTTTATTCAAATCTATTTTTGGTCATTATATAAATCGGTATTGTAAAGCATGTTTTGCTTGCTGAATATGTTGTGAGTACAGAATTTTGTATATAGCAGCGCAAAAAAACATGCGAAAATATTCAGTTTCAATTGGAAGAGCAAAAGGAATTTGCATGTGTGCGAAAGAGAGGGAGAAATTGAGTAAGAGAAGCGAACGAGAGAGAAAGAAAGGAAGAGAAAGAGAAAAGAAGGGAAAGAGAAACATAGTCATGTGAAATATGTGTAACGAATAAGTGTCACATGTCACATGATATTTGGATATATTCAGGCCAAAAGTGCTCTGAACGAAAAATGAGAAAATGGTATTCCTCAAAGCGATTAAAGTGCGACTTGAACAACATAACGCATATTGTGAAATAAGAGAATGACGAAATAGCTTTACTTGGAATGGTTATAATGACGAGAGATAAAACGAGAAAAAAAAAACATAAAGGGTAATTCGATTTAGCTTGCAAATGGTTTCAAGCATTATAAATATATTGTCATGAATCCATCCAACATCAAAGGGATCTTAACGCTTTGCTTTGAATAAATGTTTAAATGTAGCTTTTGAATGTCTGAGTCGACTGCTAATTGGGAAATTAGAGGAACGGGTTGTATCAAAGCACAAACTTAACACCGTCAATCCCACCTCCAAATACCAAACAGTAAAGCAAAAATATAACAAAATCGAAAGGAATGAAAAAAAAAGTTGAAAAAAAAAAGAAGGCAAACACAGACCGAAATTTTTGGCTCATTCGAGGGAAATTTAACGATGTGCTGTAAAAACATTTGAATCAAATATTATCACATAATGTTTTTCGACTGCTTTTAAAATCTCAAACAAAAAAGATGAAGAAAACAAGAAATGCACATGACTTGGAACATTTTTGGGAAGTTAGGATAGAGTGTCAGTTACAATTTGAAATATGTGTTTTTGCACCTTTTGCATCTAAGCACAAAACGACTAACCATTTCCTGATCTACATAATTTTTTCTCGTTTTTCTCTCTTTTTCCCTTTCTATACCTACTATCTATCCTTCGCTATCTCCCCTCACCCTCTCTCTTTCTCTCTCTTTCTCTCTCTCTCTCTCTCTCTCTCTCTCTCTTTTCGTTTGTTGCTGAAGTTTGTGTAATTAATATTACGACGTGCAATTTCCGTTGGAATAATACGTTTTAGTGGAACGATATGCATGAAAGCGTCGATTTCGCATCAAATGTGCAGGAACGGAATATACAATTTTTGCTCTGAGATTCACCACAATTTGGCACACAGTCAATATTGTTTAAAAACATATAAAAAAAAAAGCAAACTGTGAATAGCAATAGCAGTAGCAGTAGCAATAGCTGTAACCATTTAAAATCGGAGACCCAATTTTCGTCTAGAGAAAATAGTTTTCATTGTCGTTTACTGAGGATGAAAACCGAATTCGGTAGTTAAAATGGAATGGCATTCGTCCAGCCCTCTTTTACACAAATTTTCAACTCAACTGCAATGCAAAAATGCTCATTATATTGACGTAACCTGATATTAAAGTATTTTCGAATCTCTGGTTTGAAAATCGATGTATCAGTGTGTATGCGTGGAAGTTGTATGTAAGTGTTTCTTTCTCTCTCTCTCTCTCTCCAAATTCAACCCACAAAAATGCACATAGTCACAATGAGGGCTTCAAAAATGTAAACACGCACACACGCAAACACAAATTTTCAATACTTTCGGCTCACCTCATCTAAACGAATCGAAATAAAATCGCCCAGTAAAATGAGCTGCACAAATATGAACATAAATATAGACAATAACAAAATCATTTGCTGCAGCAGCAGCAGCAATAGCAACAGCGGCAACGGCGTACAGGAACAAGGGAAGAAAAACTTTTTTTGGCTTGAGGTACAAGACTGCAGTCACCAGTATTCAAGCGCCAAGTGTTAAACCAAAGTAGCCGAACCGTAAATATTCATGCCGAAATCGTGCAATTTACATTTGGATATTTATGCAAAATGCTAAATGTTTCGTTAAATGCACATTTCGACATTTTTATCTCCAATTGAGTTTGAAGCATCGCATTTACCATCTCATAGAAAACTATATTCTTGTATGTACATGTACACACTATGTCTATGTCAAGCTCGAACTTTGTGAGTCAGCTCTTATCATAATGACTTCATAAAAGATTTTATGGCCAAACAAACGAAAAACTTTCGGATGCAATTTCCTTTATTTTATTTTAGTTTTTTTTTTCTTCTCTTTCTCTTGCTGCCTTTCTTTTCTTTCTTTCTCTCTTTCTTTCTCTCTCTCTCTCTTTCTCTCTCTCTCTCTCGCTCGCTTTGTTTCTTTCTTATTTTATTTGCCTTTTGTCTTTGACAGTCGGAAATGATTCATGCCGATTCATGCTTGCAATTTTACCGAAAGACTTTCTCTTTTTCCTTACATTTCGTGTTTTTTTCCCATCATCGTTGTCAACTTTTACATTTTTTCCCTTTCTGCATCCATCATTGATGGAGGACAAACACAATACCTCTCATTAAAAATTATTATATTTGTCGAAAAAAAAAACTAAAGATTCTTCTTTGCATTTATTTCAAAAAAAAAAAAAAAACAAAACAAACATTAAAATTTTGTTTCAATTCAATTATGTATAATTGTGCGTTTCATTCATATTTTCAGGTATTTCAAACAAATTAGTACCAATTCAAATTGTGCATGGTTTTTCTCCGGTGGAAGGCGATCGACTGGGCGACCACTTAAAGCAACATCAACATCAGCATCAACATCAACATCAACAGCAACAGTCGGTGAATCGTAACGGACACGATTTTATCAAAAATATTCAACAGCATGTAAAAACGTTGCCATCACCATTCGCTGCTGGTGATGGTGTTGGTGGTAGTGGTGGTGGTGTTGAAAGTCATCATCGTGGCAACGCAAAAGGATTATCAACAACCGACCATATTGCCATTTCGGATGTATCGTCCAACGAGCAAATGCTCTATTTCACCAATGACAACGTCAAAGGTAATTATGCACAGCTTGTGTGTGTGTTTATATTCACATTCAGCTCCACATCCATATAGATATATTTTTATGTATATGTCTCTCTGTATATATGGAAATTGAAATGGTTATTCATCATTTTTCAGTGTTTGAACACATGAACCGAACCCAATCCCGACTCTTTGCCGAATCTATTATCAAATAAATTTTTCAAGCGTATTTATTTTAATTTGCGTTAATTATTGTTATTAGCAACAAGCAATTTTCTTATATTCAATTTATGTATTTTTGGTATTTTGGTTGTGAACGAGTGAATGAGTGAATGAGTGAACGCGTGAGCAATTGGTTAAAATGTATTATTCATCTCTTAAAAATAAAAATAAAAATGTTCGTGTGAGCATTTGTTATGCTATCTGTCTGTATCGGTCGGTTGATGACACTGAAAGACAGACAATGAATGAAAAAGCAAGAAAATAAGTGTACGCATTCACGCGTATATATTATTTTGCGAAAAACACACAAAATTGCTAAAGTTTTTACCAAAATGGTAATTGTTTCAAACGAAATTGGTTGGCCGTATAGCCTCTTGTCCCCTTGTTCACTCTGGCTTAACACTTGTTTCGTTTCGTTCCATGTAACACAGATAGACATACACACACACAGCCACACACAGCCACACACAGCCACACACAATGGGAAATTCATTTCATGGAAATGAATGTGATATTGTGTGCGTTTGTAATTATTAGTGTAGTTCAACTGTTTTTATGCATGTTGAACATGAAAGGCTAAATGTTGTCGTACTCTTTTCATTATATCAATTTAATTGATACGATTCTTTTTCACCTTTTTCCTCTTCTTTTTCTTCTGCTTGGTCTCTTTCGCATCTTTGTGTGCGTGTTTTTTTTTTTTTTTTTTATTAAAAGAAAAACCATTTGCTGCCAACGAGGACTTTGACATCAGTGAAGATGATGAGTTCGATAATGGAAACAGCGATAGCGACGCAACCAACATTGACACCAGCATCAGCAGTACCATCAATAATCGCAACGATAACCAAAATGATGACAACAACAATAATCTTAACGATGAAACCAATATACTTAGGAATAGCAATAATAGGTATGTTTATTGTGCCCACATTTCAGCCACACTCATACCCATCATGAATGGAAAATCCTTCAATTTACCACCAAACGAATGAAAACAAAATTAAATAAATCAAAACAAAAATTATAAAATGTGTCTGTTTATATTAAAACAACAACAATAATAACTTAACTCTTATTCTATTTCAAACAGTTTAACTAAAAGCGATGATTTATATGTAAACGATGAACCACCGAAAATGTTACCATTACGACCAATCATACGTGGCCCGTACAGCGAAAATGCTGACGATGATGAACATACAACGGAAACAACGATTGTTTACACAGAGCAACACACCGAGGTGAAATTAAACTGTGAAGTTGATTTAGATATTGCAGCCGTTGTATGGATGCACAATGGCCAAGTAAGTTGTTTGTTTGCACTTTTTTATTCTATCTTTCTTCATTACACTTTCAAACAGAACAGAATAAAAACAACAACAAAAAGAGAAAAAAAAAAAAATAAAAATGAAAAAAGAAAAAGAAAATTTGAAATACACAGTTTGTATTTCGTGTTGTTTTTACCGAGAAATGCGTCAACAATTGAAAATGAACAAGAAATTTGATCTATTTCACTTCAAGGCCCAAGTTTATTATTGTACAGATTTTAGACAGAGAAATGTGAAAATAAACTTTTTGTTTTGTTTACATTGAAAATTCAATTTACTTGACACGTTTCATAAAACAATTACGGCTTTCTTCTTTCGTTTTCTTGTATTTTTTTTTTCTCTCTTTTTCTTTTTGGAAATGAAATGTATCAAACAAAACACGGGCCCGATCAGGAAAGAAAAAAAAAAAACGAAATTCATATCATGAATTTTGTATCGCTTTGAATCGATTTTTTGTGTGTCTATTTTGCTTCCATGTTTCGTCAATGATTTTCACCATTAACGCTTATGCTTACCTTGGCGCAATTTCTGTCCCATTGATAATTTCAAAAAGGGCGTTTCTACTTTCTCATTTATTTTAAATGCAAGAAAATTCCACAATGAAACTAACTAACTAACAAGCCGTCGGCTACTTTTTCAGGCAATTATGAATTTTCTCTTTTTTGCTCTTTGTTTTACCCACCTTCATCTTCTTTACCTATCTTTATCATCGCCAAACAACACCATCGCCACCACCACCACTACCGGTATCGTTTGCCATCGTCATCACGCAATTTTCAAAACGAAAAATTCATGAGAAAAACAGATAAGCCGATTCTATTTAGATGAAGCACAAAATTCAATGGCCATATAAAATGTTCATGCTCATTTATCCGAAACGGATCCACACGTCGAAGATGCACAGGAAAAAAAAAAGCACATTTTCTTTTCGTTATTTTTTTCTTTTCTTCATCTCGCTTTCACTCATTATCGGCTTTATTTTCGTTCAAATTTAAGATGAGATGGGATCAGAGGCAGATCCATGCCAAAACAACTGATTAGCTAGATAGGTACATAATAACGAAAGTTTTTTTTTTTTTTTTTTTTGGAAATGTAATAATAACATAAAATATACTGTTTAAATGAATGGCGGTTGCGGCGTACAGACAAAATGGACTGGTAAACTTAGAGTGCTTTGACCGATTTACAACTCATTAGAAGCCCACACAAAGCGTTACTGTTTTGTTGCATACTTTTTTCTTCTCTTTCTCTCTCTCTCTCTCTCTCTCTTCTTTCTTTCTCATTCTCTCTATCTATTGCTCTTTCTATTGCCGTATTATTAGTCAAAAGTGTGCCTGTTTACGGTTGTATGCACGTCTGTCTCTGTCTCGGTTACCATTTGAGTCCATTTTTCACAACATTCTATAAAGTCTCTGATTGAATGAACAACTTTTCTATACCTTTTTCGGTTCAAATGTTTCGTTTTCTCTTTATGTATTTTTATCACATTACAACTGTAATTTTTTTTTTTTCTTTTCTTCTCTTTCTCCAATTTTTTCTTCTCTTTTTTTTTTCATTCATTTCACTTTGTAAAAATCATCGCATTCGCTCAATGATGTTCAACATTCTTCAATTGGGGATCGTCAATGCATTTTGGTCGGGCGCGCACAACGCTTTCTCTGGAATTCAATAAACATCTACAATAACATCATTTTGGGGGGCTTTTTTGTTGTTGTTGTTGTTGTTGTTGTTGTTGTGCGATACACACATAAACAATTCATTGTTCAGCTGGTTCACACCATTGAAAGGACTTCTCGGCCAACGGATAATCGATTTTTGAAAGAAGCACGTGGTAGTTTAACGATAACAAATGCTATGCTCGAAGACGATGGTAAATGGCAATGCGAAGCTGAAAACGCAAAAGGTTACATTGAAAATGGTCGGCTAATTCAATTAGTGGTATTAGGTATGTATCCATAGAAAATATAACTATAACAAATTATTTTGAAAATATTTTATACATAAAATATACGAGAGACAGAATGAAAAAGTGAGAATATTTCTCGGAATATTTTGGAATATTGTCATTTGTTTTCACTTGTACACATTCAGTTGGTGTAACTATTTCGTTTTTTCATTTGCATTTGGTTAGTTTATTTCTAGGAATAGAATATGTGTGTGAATGGCACAAAATACTATGAAAATATGCCAAAAAAAAAAAAAAAACATAACGAATTTACGTAAATCCGTCAATTATGCTGAAACTCAAAACGAATCCAATGGAATTTTAGTCACTTTGACGATAGGGCTATACGTCTTCGAAAAGTTTATATGAATTCAAACATTTGTTCACTTTTTGCATGAACGCCTTTTTCTAACTCGGCTCAGCCGCATTTTATGGACAATCCATGGCAATATTTTATGCAGATTATTAATATTGATGTAGCACATTTGCACAATTGCTTGGTATGCAACGATTCAATGCACCCACAAACAATGCAAAAAGACATAAACAACGAGACATACATGCAAGCAGAAAGAGAGAGTGAGAAAGAGAGAGAGAGAGAGAGAATGAGAGAGAGAGAGAGTGAGAGAGACAGAGAGAGAGAGAGAGAGAGAGAAAAGAGAGAGAGAGATCATATACAACAAGCATGAAAAAGTGGTACACATTAGACATTATACATCCAACTGCAAATTCTTTGGCACTATTTCGAAATAGAACGAAATGTGTGCCACAGTGAGATAAAGAGAAAAAAAAAGGAGAGCGAAGAAGAAAAGATGGTAAAATAAATATCAAAAACGGATTCTTACTGTTCAGTGCATTTTTATGCTAGCCGGGCTTTTGCAATCCCAAAGCAAATACATAGCATTATCAAACACTCTATCATTTCGTTGTGTGCTAACTCAAAACGCATTGAAATACCGATTCAAGGATATAATCAACTTCGATGCAGCACATTTTTAGTAAATGGCAATGGTTTATATTTTCATGTTATATTTTCTTTTTTTTTTATATATATAAATTTATTCATTCATTCATTCTCTTCGTTTGTTTTTCGGCACTCAATTTACAGAACATTTCATTTTCCATTCCCTGAAATGAGAATGAAGAAGGAAGATGGGGAGGGGGGGATGGGTGTTTAAAGAAAAAAAAAATGCATCATCAGTTTTGCGGATGCAAAAATAATTTTCCATTTCATCTATTTATTCAGTATGCTAAACATAAAATATTTCCCGTAATTTGTGTTGTGTTGACAGTGTACAAAATGTTGGATGGATAATGAATTGCAAAATGAAAAAGAGAAAAAAAAAAAAATAAAATAAATACAAAACTGAACTACCCGATAATCAACTCAATGTTTATCCATCTTTTCATATTTATTAAGAATATTTACGAATTTTTCATGAAAATTTATTGCATTGTAGCAATTCTCTCATGTTTATTCGCTCAAATTGCATATCTGCAATTTTCATTGATATTTGAATGCACTAATCGAAATTGATTTGGTTCAATCAGATGAATGAGATTTTATACAAGAGTCATGTTTACGGTGATCCGAAAAAGGGACATGTCACATAAATGGGATTTGATTATTTGCTTGTCAACATAAATATTGCAATTCAATTCAATTTATTATTATGACTTGGTGATTTTCATTGGTGTGAATAATTCATGTCGAAATGCGCCTAAATTTGATGAAATCTGATTTCTTTTTAATTTTGTTGTAATGAAAGGCATCAATTCATGCAAAACGTTTTGAAAAATGTGTAAATCAATTTTCTTGTGACTAAATAAAAACATGAAATGATAATGGGTAAATGAAAAAGTGTGACCAAGTCGTCGGAGTGTCGTGAAACATTTGGGGTTATTATGTGAGGATGCCCAAAGTTTTTATTTTCTCTCACTCGCCAACAGTTTTGAATACATCAACTTTTTTTTTTTTTTTTCAAACGTAAATTTAATCTTCTTTGTGAAAAATACCACGAGCATGAAGAGAGAATGAGAGGAGAAAAAAAAACGTCACAACATTCAAAGAAGTGTAACTCGCATTTAGTCGCACCGAAGCACCAATGATATTTAAAAATGGAACAAGAGCGTGAGAGAGAGTGAGAGAAAACAAAAAAACATAATGTGAAAACAAACATGGAAGAAAAAGCACGACAAGCTGACCGCACTGGAAAGCCTGTTAAAAGTGTGAATTTCAATTTAAATTTTAATAACCGATTTAATTCGATGGTAATTGACTGACATTATGCGTTCGTTCGTTTATCGTCATCGTTGTCGTCGCTTTTCCTTCTCACTCTCTCGCCATCTCTCTCTCTCTCTCTCTCTCTCTCTCTCTCTCTCTCTCTCTCTCTCTCTCTCTCTCTCTCTCTTCATCTCTCTCTCTTTCTCTCTCTCTCTCTCTCTCACTCTCTCTCTCTCTCTCTCTCTCTCTCTCTCTCGCTTCCAATTCCTTCTTCACTTACACTCCCCCTTCTCCATCGCATTTTCTCTCTCGCAATCTCTATACCTCTCTCCCCACTTAATTTCTCCCACTCTCAATCATTCTCACACTCACTATCACTTGCAAATTTTCTTCCTTTTCCTCTCCGTGAATAAATTCATGTGAAATGACCCAAAACGAAAAAGTTCGACGTGACCCATACTCTCTTCAGCTTCGCATCGTTTACACGCTCGTAAATAAGTATTAACATGGAAAAAATTTGGAAATTTGATTTTGTCATAGCATCAGTACATTGAGAGTGAGAGAAGAAAGGAAATAAAAAAAAAGCAAAGCGAGAATGTGGAAGCGTTGCAAATTTATGCGGTTTTATACATTTTTGTTGTGTGTGTGTGTGTATGTGTTCCGGTGTTGTCAACACATCGCTCTGTTGTATTTCTTTCCATTGTGTCCAAAGCTGTATGGGCAAAGTTGGCTGTCCTTGTTTTGAAACATAAATATAAAAAGAAATTTACCCATTTTTGTTGTTGATGTTGTTGTTGTTGTGTATTTTGTGTGAAAAATCGCGCAATTATACCATCTTTTCTCGTCTTGTTTTGGTTATGGAAAAATGCGAATACATCAGGAAATAATGAATGAGAACTAATTTCATTTCGCTCCATGCAAAAAGTAATTTTTGGTGTATATTATTCTATTTTTTTCCTCCCCCGTCTTCGTCTTTTCCTTCGTTTGTTTCCCATTCTCTTCTTCATCTTTCCATTACTCTTGAGATTTTCTATGAACACGCTCTGGGCCGTTGTAAAACTTTCAAGAAAACACAGACATGTTCATTGTTTATTTGATCGTTGTCTCGTGTAACACAACACAGAATAATTTGTAGATTTAGTGTCAACGGTCACGTATTCAAAAAGAAGAATACCTTGGATTCCATTTTTGTTTTCATTTTTTTTGTTGTCGTTTTTATATCTATTTTTTTTCTTTTCCTTGTTCTTCTTCATTGAAATTAAAAACCAGGGCGTGATTAAACAGCAAAAGAAACAGAAAATATTCTGTGAACACTTCGAATACATTTAGTTGAAGGAAAATGGCAAAGCAAATTGACAAATAATAGCTTCATTTTCACATTACTATTTAGAAAATAATAAAAGTGCATTTGATACTGATTTTTAACAGCCATTCAAGGATCACACATACACGCAAACACACACATAATTTATACGATATAATAAATTATGCATACATGCAAATGAATAAAACACTTCATGTTATTAGAATTTCAAGTGTTATTATTTAAACCACGCACATGACCTAATTCTTT